>JARHVA010001572.1:2840000-3305204 GCA_037957365.1 Torreya grandis
AATTGACCTATATGGATTCCATACAATATATCTCCATGGATCTGATCCTCATGAAGTTATAAAAAACTTATATTTTACTCCTAGGGCCAAATTTTTTCATTTTGATGCACTTTTAGCCTCATTTCTTCTATCAGGTCACAAAATAGGGTCTTCAAGGGTTTTGAGGCCACTTGGACTCTTAGCCATTATTCATAAAGGCTAAACATTATAATTATCTCAAAATTACACTAATTACTCCTTATGGATCCTATATAACTTCCTTAAACACCTTAAGGTCCCATGCATAATCTCATGAAAGTTTCAAGCATTTCAAGTTGAAATTTGAGTCCCTTTCATGCATTATTTGAGGGTTTTAAGTATATTTAGGTATGGAATTAGATTTATGATGATTATATTTTCTAATTAAGGTTAATTTTTTTTATATACATCTCAAAAACATTCCTCAATCATTGGAATATCTCCTCAAGAGCTAAGAATGGAAATAACCCCTATTTAACAACTAGGCCTAGGCCTTCTCTAAAGGATCTGCTTGCAAATTAGACTCAATATAACTCTAAAATGGTTTACCCTACCTCTTAATGGATTAAAAAATACCAATATACCTATAAAATCATGAATTATCCAAGTGGAAATATTTTACAAGGTTAAAAATGCATACGACCCTCAACTTGGCTTCCAGGCTTAAGGATTTCTCTCACGCATGACTGTAACCTTTGTTGTTCAGGGCACCTTATTTTCCTTCAAATATTATAGGAAGGATTTTAAATTTTTTTAGGTGTGTATAATATTATTATACCATCATTTTATCTCTTATTTCATTTTGGTTACCTACTTCACCACTTTTCTTCTAAACTACCAGTCTTGTGCATGGGAAAATTGCCCCTCATTTGAGACAAAATAGAGGGTATTATCCATATTATCCTTGTAAAATTGAAACTTTTAGGAGATTATTTAAGTAATAATGGTACTTTTAACCAAATTTTATCACTTAAATCATCCATTTTACCATCCAAAACCTCTAAAGGAAAAGACAAACTTGTAGGAATGCACTATCTACAGGGTTTTTGAAGGATGACTGAGTTTTGCATCTTTGTTTGAGACTTATTTTTCCACATGATACTTAAGATGGGAATATTAATATTTCATAGTTAATTTAAACCATATTATATCCTATTTTTTTCTCAAACACTTTCTATGCTTTTGGAAAGATGGACTAGGTCTATAGCTATTTAGAATGAGACCATTGTTTAAGCCTACCTGTAGGTTATTTGAGCTTGGTCTAGGATTTAAGAGCATAATAAAAACCTCATATAATGTTTAAAATCTCATATAGGTGTCCATACACCATTTTTACAAGGATAATCTCAATCTGTTTCACTAATTTATCTTTCATTCCCAAGATTAGGCCATTCGCCTGTTGTGGACTGAGACACCCTTAAAACCTTACCTGTAGGTATAGTTTGAGCTTTGTTATATGAGTGTGGAATTAATTTTAATTTTATTAATTAATGATACTATCTTCATGATTTTAATTCAATTTTAAAACCTCAATCCAACATCAATTCTATGCTTGGGTCTTGACTAGGACACCCCTGCCTTGACTATAACAATCTTTGTTATGACCCCTGTAGGTGTATTCTTGGCAAGAGTTAGGCATTGTAAATGTTTCATATGAATTAATAATGCTTTCAAAGATAATTATTATGTGTTTTATATCCATCTTTTTACTTTTAAGACCTTAATATCCACCTAATCCCCATTTTTCATCTCAATATTTGTCTCAGTTGTAGGCGGCACTTGTTAGGCCTGTAAGTGCATGTGTGGAGTCCCTAGCCTTCAATTTTGATGTGAAAAAACCTATTGGATTCCATTTAATATCACACAACATAATTTTAATCAACATTACTACCTTGAAACCTTCAAATCACCATGTAAATTTTAAATTGGATCACTATCTAATATGTTGGCTGTAGGTGTTTATTTTAGGCTTAGTACAAATAGGGAGTAATCTTGGGGAGGTATCAAAACAGACATTCACTTTCCTTATGATATTTTGAGATATAAGTGACACATTTACATACTTAAAATAGTTTAACCTTGGTGACACAATATAAAACCATCAAAATTAAGTGCAAGGTCACCCTTTTATCAATGTCTTGTAGATCTCACTATTTTGATTCAATGGTTTTTTGCCATTTTCAAGGTGTTCAAACTTCAACATCCACTGATCCTTTTGACCCCATTCTTGGCATAGTTATTTTCCTACTTGAGTAATACAAGATCATATAAGATAGCCACATTGCAATATCATGTAAACATATTCTATGATTCATTCAAAAACCTCCTAGGCCTATGTTTGTAACTTTTAGGAATTGAAGGCCTAAAATCATAGTCTTCTTCTTGGACATGCTCACTACTCTCTTAAATATTGAATATGAGTCCTATATGATTAATTTTAACATCCTAATCACTTATATAAATCCCTCAAGAAGATAGAGTATATTTCCAACCTTTCACACTCAAAGATGGTGTTAGCAAGAAACCTGTAGGTGTATATCTTGAAATGCAAGGCATTGAGAGTGAAATTGAGTGTTACCATGCTTACTTAGATGCCTTCTAACACTTACAATATAGATATTTAATTTCACAAGGAAAATATCCATTAATGACACCTTGAGAATAATTTAAAAACCAAAATCCTAATGTGGAAAACACCTCTAAACACATATGTTGATTATGAAGGGTTAACAATGAGGATAAGCATGGCTTTGTAGAACATTATTTTGTCATTTTATGAATTAAAAAATTGTATCAACACCTTAAAATGTATTATCAAGGGTTAAAAAATATGAAACAACATCCCCTACCTCAATCTAATGTGATAAGTCTTTTCATGGTGCCTGAGATAGCTACAAGCATGAAAAAGAGTAATTTTGGAGCATATACAAGCCTAGAAAAGACTTCCTTAGGAAATTGAGATTTAAAATACCAATAAATATAATATAAAATATATGGAGTGGTTATTATAATCATGTGAAAACATCAAACCAGTCAAAACCAAACACAAGAAATAGAAACTGGCTCAAAAAGTAGACCCCTCATGGTTGCACATGCATAAAAAGCTACATGAAGTGTTAGCAATTGTTAATAAAGGAGGAGGTGAAAAATTTAAATTTATTTCTATGTATTTTAATTACACTCATAGTGATATCCACCCCCAACACCATTATTCCTAATTCCAACTATACGACCCACACCAAGAGTTTGAATTTGACCCTCCTTGGCTTGCAAAGAGAAAGTGCAAGGAAAAAAGTTGTAGATGAACTCTCTACACTAAAAGTTTTTAAATGTGTGTTTGGAGGTGAAGAGGTACTCTACCCATGTTTTTAGCTGCAAGTGAACTCAATAAGTCCATACAAGTACTAAAAATAGCCTATTTTAAACGAGAAACTACCATACCCTTCATATTGTTGTCCCCAAAAAAAAATGTCACCCATTTTTGGGATAACATATGACTATTTTGGTCCTACACAAACAAAAATCCTCTCTTCCCTTTTCAAAAATTGTTCTGAGCATTCAGGTTCTTCATTTTTTAAAGCTATTTTAGTTTTCTATAGACTTTGCAAACTCAAATCTATGAACTTAGTTTCTATGGACTCTACAGGTTCGTCTCTACAAACTAATTTCTGTGGAATCTATTGGTTGGTTTCTATGAACTCTAAAGGATAGAAATAGGTTCAACACTTAGCCATTTTTTCTATCAAGAAGTAGAAAATGAACCATCTTTCAAGACCCCAAAGGGCAAGTTCCCTTCGAGAAAGATCAAACCTCAAAGAGTAGTGAAACCTGCCACATGTCCTGTTATAACTCTGTGGAGTGCACCAAGTGTCAACATCCGTAGCTTCTTCCTTTTGTTTTTTAAGGACTGTGGTGGGCCTCGAGTGAGTGGCTACACTCAGCAGAGTGCGACAAGTGTCTGCATTCGCATTTCAAGTTTATTATAAAGCTTATTTCAATAAGATTCTCTCAGAGTTCCACAGAAGGCACCAAGTGGTGATGGTGGAAGGTTTCAATATGTTTTTCTAAAAAGTAGTGAATGTCACCACATGTCCCTTGAAAATCTCAATGGAAGCTGACAAGTGTCAACATCTGTAGTTTCTTCCTTTTGCTTCTTTATTTTGTAAAGACTGTGGTGGGCCCCAGATGAGTTGCTAAAGCAAGCAGAGCATGCCAAGTGTCATCGTTTGTGTGAATCCAAATGAGTCCCAAATGTTTTTGTAGTGTTTCTAAATATCTCTATGGAAGCTACCACGTGTCATATTCCACCAGACTCTCAAAGGTATCTAAAGCTTTTATAAGTTAAGCGGAACATGCCATGTGTCCCATTATAACTCAGCAGAGTGTGAAAAGTGTCTGCATCCGCTTTCTCCTTTTGAAGCTGCTCAGGTAGGAAGTGTTGTGGGTCCCTTTTTTGTAAGTTTCTAATAAGTTTTATAGTAGTGAAATGTGCCATGTGTCATCTTCCACAAAACTCTTAAAGGTATCTAAAGTTTCTATAAGTTAAGCAGAACATGCCATGTGTCCTGTTATAACTCAATGGATCGTGACAAGTGTTTGCATCCACATTCCCCTTTTGAAGTTGCTTGGGCAAGAAGTGTTGTGGGTCCCATTTTTTGTAAGTTTCTAATAAGTTTCAAAGCAATAGAATGTGCCATGTGTCAAAGATATAGAGCTAAGGAAATATTTCCTTTAGAAAATTTGTCTGAAGGAATTCCTTCAGACATTTTGTCTGAAGGAAATAAAGAAACAATAGTCCTCCAAAGGAAATAAAGCCCGAAGGCCACCCAAAATATCTTGAAGAGTAGGTACCCTTGCGGGGGGAACTTGACACTTAAAAAGGACCATTTGAAAAGCCCAAAGTGACACCTTCCCTTTGGAGTGTTCCAAAGGCTTGATAAAGACACAGAAAGAAGCTTTAAAAGACTTATACCAAAAGGAGCCTTCAAGGTTCATGGTTCGTAATGGTTCAAGCAGCTGGCAACCTTTGATGGCCCCGTGGATGTCAAATTTAGTGTAATGGAATACCCATTAATATTTTAATATGGTGTGAAATTTGAAAAATGAATCAAGCGACCGGATGAAAGGAGAGCCCGAGTCCTAATTGATGTAGGGAAGAGAAAAACAATACAAAAGATCAAAAATATCTAACAGGGGAGTTATTTCTAGTAGGTGAAATAGTGGATCAAGTAGACTTTTGAGCACACCAAATGAAGGACGTGGCCTGTTTATCTCCCTTGGAGTAAAGACAAAATGGATAGCTACACAGACCCCAGATGATCCAAACCTAGGAGAAGACATTTGAGATGAATCGACACGCCATAGTTAAAATAGCTGCCCTATTTCAGCATGCCCCCCTAACAAAATTAAAAATTCATTCAAGGCATTAAATGCACAACATGGGCCATTCCATAGAACAAAGTGCCAATCCTTCTTGGCTGACATATATTATATTCTCTTATGTCATTTTAAAAAGATCTTGTTACTAGAAGCAAAACTCTACCCAAATTGAAAGGCATTACTGAGACTTTGAGCTCAGATTGTTCATCATATTTCTTTGTTTGAATCAAAAAGCATGTTTCTTTTAGACTTTGTGATGTTATAGCTTGTATCATTTTAGGAGATTGTTCTTATGTCTATTTCCTAAATGTATTCTTGTTTATTCAATTTAACAAGTAAAGCTAGTAGAAGTGATAAGGAAGGTGTCCTAAAGCCAGTTACTTTCAGACTTTGTGCTATCATAGTACTCTTCAGTGTGTATTTTCTTTCTATTCATGTGTAAATGACCTTAGGATGAATTTGTGCCCTCATTATCCTTCGTATTTCACTCTTGGGTAGTCAAGGTGGAGACTTTGTGCTACATCTCAGTCTGCTGGTTACTACACCTTTGGTTACCAGTTACTTGTCACTACCTAAAAGAATTCTTGCTATTCCCTGCAAGAACACTTCTAAAAGAAGAGAAGTGTATTTAGTGTCTTCACCAAGATTTTCTCCTCTATTTGTGAACATCATCTCTAAAAAAAGAGAGATGGATGGTGTTATTCTACCCCTGAGTGTTATTTCCTGCATATATATCTAGTATATAACACCTCATACTTATAGGGAACCTCCCCTCGATGAGAGGAGAGATTTGTCCCCTGTTGATGTAGTAAACTTGCACACCTGGCTGACCAATCTCCCTATGTTATGGTTGAAGAGACCTATTTTGCTCACCAATTAGCTCGTTGACAAAATATTCACCCAAAATTTTTTGGTGACTCCACTGGGGATGTTACATGCAATCTGAAGCCTCACATTTCAGATTGAAACAGTCCTTACCCTTATCCATTATAGACTCTGGTGACTCCATTCTATGTCTTACCCATTATCATTATAGCCTTACCATCTTCCTCCATCTCAATTATATTATCTGGTCTACAAAACTAGAGCCATTGGGATAGAATGTGCAGTTTGAAGCCTCAAGTTTTAAGTTGAAGTAGGGCCAATTCTTTCCCATTTTTGTTCTACAATCTGGAAATTCCATGCTATACCAAAAGCCAGAAAGCCTAAGGTGTTGTTGACCCTATTTTTGAGTTGGTGCAATAGGGTAATTTCAATTTGTTCCCTCCCCAACTTCAAGCTCAATGATTCAAGAGTGTTCCTCCTACTCGTACCAAGTCACCAACACAAGGTAGAGCTACTTTTTCTACTGTCAGTAGAGCTTTACCTATAAATACTCCACCCAGATTTGTTATCCCTCTTTTTCATAATCCCATCATGGTAGTTCAAGGCCCTTGTGGTAACTCATTTGGCCCACTCAACCTCACTCCACCTCTACATGAACTTCCATGTAGCTCAAGAAAAAATTTCCCCAAATTCTTTGGTGATGGGAGAGTTCATCCTAATGAACACATTGCAGCTTTCAGCATAGCTTGTGGCAGTAATAGGCATGGAGTTTGAGGAGGTGGTAGTCAGGATTTTTATGAAAACACTACAAGGTGTTATTGCAGACTAGTTTTACCATCTACAAGCTAGATCAGTAACTAATTAGGATACTCTTAAAGCCAAATTTGAAGCTAGGTTCAAGCCTGCAAAAGATGCACATGCCTTGCTAGCCTAACTCACATAGATGAATAAGGAACCTCATGAACCTATGAGGGGTCTCATTACAAATTTCGACAAGCTAAGGAACAAATTACTCAGCCAACACCTAAAAACCTCAATTGATTCTTCATCAACTCACAGCTACTTGAAGTGAGTTTTCTATTAAGATGTGCTGGCTACATAGACCTTGAGGCTGCTCAAGACTTGGCTACTAAAGTTGAAGATGACATTATCTTGGTAGGAAAGATAAGGAGAGATCCACGTAGAGGTAAATCTTCTTCTTCCTCTAATTACTCACCTTTAGCCACCACTGATCTAATGGTGTAGAAGCTAGCAAATGAATTTCTAGCCCTCAAAAAAAAAAATTGCACAAGGGATGTCATCTACCCCTTCATACAAAGATGTTCCAAGGAGGACATTCGCTAATCAATACTACCAAGGTAATGTTGCTAAAAATCAAGGGCAAACCAATCATCTTCCTCCCCCTTAGAGGAATAACATTGCCATTGAATCACCTCCAACTAACTCAATGGTTGGATATCTTGAGGCTGAATCAAATTTCTCATTCTAGCCTGAGTTGAGTCCTGAAGATGATGCTAATATCTTCACTAAGGAAGAATAATAATTAGATGGTGACTCCAATATTGGTTTCCTAAATTATCAAGATGAACCTAGAAGTGAAGGTAATGCAGTTGAGGGATCATATGCTATAGTCACCCAGTCTAAGAATCAATCAGCTCAGTCAACTGATAAGGAGAAAGCAGAGGAGCAACCTCAACTAAAAATTTCAATTTCTAAGTGGGGATCCATTCTTCCTTTCCAGCCAAAGGACCCGGTGATTAAAAGAAAGGTAATTACATCAAATATCCCTATGCATTCTACTTCAAATTCACAGTTCAGTCCTCCCCCTTCCAAAAATCAAAAGGATGAACTCCCATCCTCTGATCCTAGCTCATTTCCAACATTTGATATAATTGACCATATAAAGAAAACCAAAATTCAAATGTCTGAATTTGAATTTCTGCAGCCCCATCCTGAGTAATTAGATAAATTAGTTTAGTGTGTGAATAACTAGGCCATCCCTATAGGACAATAAATTCCCAAGGTGACTCATGATTCCCCCAAGAATGCGCTCACTAGGAACAACCTTGTCATCACTCCTCTTGCTGATCCTAGTAGGACTAAACCTTTCTATGCCTCATTGCTAATAAATAGACATCAGTTGAAAAATTACATCATTGATTCTGGAGCTTCAAACAATGTCATGTCTACCAAAGTGGCTGAATCCCTTGGCCTCACACTGACCAAAACATTTGGTAGATGCTTCTCCATGGAGAACAAGCAAGTACTTCTACTGGGACAAATCAAGGACACTCAATTTGCATTTGCAACCTTTTTAGACAAAAGAATCAAGATGACTATCTTGGTGGCTAACGTCCTAGCTTCATACGGCATCCTTCTTGGATGAAAATTTTACAAGGACATTAGAGGTGAATTGAGCATGGACCTATTCGAAACAAGGATTCTAGTCAAGGGTGTTATGAAAAGGCTGCTCCCTGAGAAGGAAGTGAAATATGTGGTCACCCAGACCTCGACACTTGAAGCTCAAATTCTATTTGAGTCTTTAGTCATGGGTAACTACTTTCTATCCAAAGATGAAGTTCATGAGGCATATGACGAAGCTCCTATAGGTGACAACCTAAAAATGCATTTAACTAGAACAACAAAAGAATTGGTAGAGTGCAATGTAAGTGTGGAAGGATGTCCATCTCCAAATGAAGAAGAATCCAAAGGAAAAGTAGTGTCTAATGAGGTATGGGTTCTTGAGTTTGATGGTAGCTGCTCCTCAACCGATTTAGGAGCCAGGGTTGTGCTGATATCTCCTCAAGGAGATATTTTCCTTCATCATACAAGTTACAGTTCAACAATACCAATAACATAGCTGAGTATGAATCTCTATTATTGGATTAAGGGCTACTTGAGAGAAAGGAATCAAGCTCCTTCATGCCAAAGGAGATGCTAAATTGGTGGTTTGTCAGGTGAGAAACCTGTATCAAACCTAGAATGAGAGATTGTGACACTATCATATTTTAGTCTGGGATTAAATTGAAAGCTTTGTTGCTTTCAACATCTTTGCTATTCCTAGAGAATTCAATGGCCGAGCTGATGTACTAGCCATTTCAGTAACTCTATTGGTTCCTCACCCAGACTTCAAAAGAGACAAGTACACTATTGAGCTTGTCTTTCAACCAAGTGTACCTAATAATGCTAGTCATTGGCAAGTGTTTAACAATGACAACCAAATCACTGCATTCTTGGAGTAGAAGGACAACTTTGAATGGCTACATTTTGAAGGCAGTGAAACCTTAAGAGTGTGAACTAGCTCATGCATCAAATATAGATGTAGGTGAAGAGTTCCTACAATTTAAGGGTAATAAAATCCCAAAAGGCCTAGTTTCCATAAAGAAGCTATTTGATAAGCATGATATATTTGTCAAACATTAGCAAACAAATTCAAGCTCCTCTCAGGAGTTTGATCTAGTAAATATGGGTACCAAGGAAGATCCCAATATGGTGAACATTGAGAAATGTTGTAATCCTGAGGAGAGGTTCAAGTTTAGTACTTTGCTTAGCTAGTACATGGATGTCTTAGCTTACTCTTATGATGACCTGAAGTCACTCAGGCCTAATGAAATTCATCATGAGATTCCTCTCAAGGCTAACTTGGTGCCTTACAAGAAAAAATCCAAGCAATATAATCTAAAGATATCAGGTACCATTTTGTCTGAGATACAAAAAATGCTGAATGTTAGGATAATATTTCCAATCCATCATTCCACATGGATTGCAAATATAGTGCCTGTAAGGAAGAATAATGGTGAAATTAGCCTTTGTGTGGATTTCAGGAACTTGAATCAGTCATCCTTGAAGGATAACTACCCTTTGCCTATCATGGACCAAGTGCTTTAGATAGTGACTAGTTAAAAAATGTTATCAATGCTAGATGGCTTCTTAGGATATAATCAGGTTGAAGTTGGTGAGGTAGACCAACATAAGACTACCTTCACCACACCTTGGGGCACATTTGCATATAGAAGGTTGCTTTTTGGCTTGATAAATGCTAGCACCACCTTTCAGAGAGTAATGGACCTTGATTTTAGGGATGAAATGGTTAAGTTTATTGTAGTTTATCTTGATGAATTGACTATCTTTTCTAAGCAATGCCTGGATTATGTGCGCCACTTGCAATAAGTGCTAGAATGTTGCCGCCAGAATGACATTTCCTTAAACCGCACAATGGGGTAATAGAAGGGAAAATTCTCAGACACATTGTGTCCAAAGGAGGCATAAATATTGACTCAAATAGAGTCAAGTCCATCCAAGAGCTCAATTTGACCATAAGTAAGACTATAGTTCACTCCTTTGGAAAGGTGAATTTCTTAAGAAGGTTCATCCCTAGGTTTGCTGAGAAGACTCGCCATATTGTAAACATGATGAAGGTAAAGGCCATGTTCAATTGGACTAAAGAAGGTAAATTGGCATTCCAAGATATAAAGACAACTATTGCCCATGCCCCAATTCTGGTATGTCCAGATTATAACAAGGATTTCACCATGTACAGTTATGCTTCTGAACACACACTTTCAAAAATTTTGGTTCAATAGAACCAAGAAGGTGTGGAATCTCCTATTTCTTTCATGAGTTGTCTTCTTAAAGCTCATGAGCTAAAGTATTCAAACATGGAGAAGCATGCATATGCAGTGGTAAAGGTAGTGAAACATTTCCACTTCTACATCCTAAATTCACACATTAATGCCCTGTCCCTGATACCACAGTTAAATCCATATTAACTCAGTAGGAGTTTAGGATGAAAAGAGGTAATTAGATTACTAAAATCTAGGATTTTGATCTAGTCATCAAACCAACTAAGTTGGTATGAGGAAAAGGCCTATGCCAATTAATTGTTGATAATGAACTAAAACAAACAAAGCATGAAGAATCAAAAGAAGACACTCCAAAAATCCTCTTTGTCTCCACTACGAATGAGTGGTATTCAAGTATTTCTCATTTCCTTACTTATGGTGAGTGTCCTGCTCACCTATCTTATAATTAAAGGAGGACTATCAAGTTGAAAGCTGGCAATTTTGTCCTCTGGGACAATGGCCTGTACAAAAGGAGCCTTGACGGAGTGTTCCTTCGCTGCATGGATAAAGAGTAGCATAAGCAACTTCTAAAATATTTCCATAATTTGGCCTATAGAGGACATTTCTCTACTCATAAGATTCTACAAGCTAGGTATTACTAGCCAACTCTCTTTCAAGATGCATATAAATGGGTAGGGAAATGTGAACTATGCCAGCAGTTTGTTGGGAAACCCAAGTTGGCTGCCCTGCCTCTCAAGCTAGTGGTCATAGAGGAACCATTCCAACAAGGGGGAATCAATTTCATTGGTGATATAAACCCATCTTCTAGTACTAGACATTATTATGTCCTTACAACCACATACTACTTCACCAATTGGGTGGAAGCAATTCCAACCAAGCATGCTACTTTAGAAGTAGTGTGCAATTTCCTCAAAGAGAACATCATTTCTAGGTTTGGGGTCCCAACCAAGATTGTCATTGACAATGCAGCTTGTTTCACTTCCCAAGAGATCACTCAATTTTGTTTTTACTATGGGATCATCCTCTCTCATTCTTCTGATTACTTTCCACAAGGGAATGGACAAGCTGAATCAAGCAACAAAAACCTGGTGGCTATCATCAAGATGCTGGTAGATGAAAACCAAAGGACATGGCATAAAGCACTGGTTGATGCTCTATGGGTAGACATAATTACACCAAAAAGGGAAATTGGTATCTCTCCTTTCCAACTTATTTATGGAATCAATGTTGAGATACCAATCACCCTGGAATTGCCAGCATTGAAATTGGCTAAGGCAATTGAAGATCAGACATATGAAAGCTCCATTGAGAAGAGGATCATGTGCTTGACTAAGCTAGATGAGCAGAGAACCATGGTGGTGGACTGAATTACTACCCATCAAGGTCTAGTGAAGAAGCTCTTTGACCAGAAAGCAAAAAACCATGATTTCTAGATTGGAGATCAAGTCTTCCTGTGGGATAAGAGGACAAAACCAAAGGGAATGCATGGAAAGTTTGACTCCCTGTGGAGCAGCCCTTTTACTATTCATCAGCTTAATGGTGAAAATAGTTTCTTATTGAGGTATCAAGATGGTACACCCTTTTCTCTACCTCATAATGGGCAGTATCTAAAGCAATTCAACTCTTGAAGTATCAGATAAGTTCACTTGTACATATGTATATTTGTATGAGTCTTTTTTTTTGCTTTGTGTCATTTGTTTTCATTTTTGGAGCCTTTCTTTTTGGTAACATGACTCCATAGCCCAATGGCATACTTCAAAGGCATTGGAGATTCTGGTTTCTACTCCCCTCAGCTGTTTCAAGTTTTCAACTGAAGGAAGTTCCCCAACTAGAGCCAGCTGTTGTCCCCAAAAAAAAATGTCACCCATTTTTGGGACAACATATGACTATTTTGGTCCTGCACAGACCAAAATCCTCTCTTCTCTTTTCAAAAATTGTTCTGATCATTCAAGTTCTTCATTTTTTGAAGCTTTTTCAATTTTATACGGATTCTATAGACTCAAATCTATGGACTTGGTTTTTACGAACTCTACAAGTTCGTCTCTACAAACTAGTTTCTATGGACTTTGCAGGTTGGTTTCTACAGACATTGCAGGAGAGAAATAGGTTCAACAGTTAGCTATTTTTTCTATCGAGAAGTAGAAAATGAACCATCTTTCAAGACCTTGAAGGGCAAGTTCCCTCTAGGAAAGATTAAACCTTAAAGAGTGGTGGAACCTGTCACATGTCCCATTATAACTCTGCGGATTGTGCCAAGTGTCAACATCCGTATCTTCTTCCTTTTGTTTCATAAGGACTATGGTGGGCCTTGGGTGAGTGGCTAAACTCAACAGAGTGTTTAAGTGTCTGCATCTACATTTCAAGTTTCTTATAAAGCTTCTTTCAATAAGCTTCTCTTATAGTTCTGCAAAAGGTGCCATGTGGCGATGGTAGAAGGTTTCAATATGTTTTTTTAAAAAGTAGCGGAAGTCGCCACGTGTCCCTTGAAAAGCTCAGTGGAACCTGACAAGTGTCAACATTCATAGTTTCTTCCTTTTACTTCTTTGTTTTGTAAAGACTATGGTGGACCCCAAATGAGCTGCTAAAACAAGTGGAGTGTGCCAAGTGTCATCATCCATGTGAATCCAAATGAGTCCCGAATGTTTTTGTAGTGTTTCTAAATAGCTCTATGGAAGCCACCACATGTCATCTTCTGTAGGACTTTCAAAGGTATCTAAAGCTTCTATAAGTTAAGCAGAACATACCACATGTCTCGTTATAACTCAGTGGAATGTGACAAGTGTCTACATCTATGTTCCCCTTTTGAAGCTACTCGGGAAAGAAGTGTTATGGGTCCCATTTTTCATAAGTTTCTAATAAGTTTCAAAGCAGCGGAACGTGCCACGTGTCAAAGATGCAGAGCCAAGGAAAGATTTCCTTCAAATTTTTTTTGAAGGAATTCCTTTAGACATTTTATCTGAAGGAAATAAAGAAACAATAGTCCTCCGAAGGAAATAAAGCTCAAAGGCCACCCAAAAGATCTCGAAGAGTAGGTACCCTTGTGGGGGGCACTTGACACTTAAAAAAGGACCATTTGAAAAGCCTGAAGGGACACCTTCCCTTTGGAGTGTTCCAAAGGCTTGATAAAGACATAGAAAGAAGCTTTGAAAGACTTAGACAAAAAGGAGCCTTCAAGGTTCATGGTTCATAATGGTTCAAGCAGCTGGCAACCTTTAACAGCCCCGTGGATGTCAAATTTAGTGTAATGGAATACCCGTTAATATTTGAATACAACATAGAATTTGAAAAATAAATCAAGCAACCAGCTGAAAGGAGAGCCTAAGAGTCCAAATTGATACAAGGAAGAGAAAAAAGTACCAAAGATCAGAAATATCTAATAGGGGAGTTATTTCCAATAGGTGAAATAGTGGATCAAGTAGACTTCTGAGCATGCCAAATCAAGGATGTGGCCTATTTATCTCCCTTGGAGTAAAGACAAAATGGATAGCTACGTAGACACCAAGTGATCCAAACTCAGGAAAAGACATTTGAGATGAATTGACATGCCATAATTAAGATAGCCACCCTGTTCCAACATGGCCCCCCTGACAGAATTGAAAATGCATTCAAGGCATTGAATGCATAGCATGGGCCATTCCATGGAACAAAGTGCCAAGCCTTTTTGGCTGATATATATTGCATTCTCTTATGTCATTTTAAAATTATCTTCCTATTACCAAAAGGAAAACTCTACCCAAATTGAAAAGCATTACTGAGATTTTGAGCTCAGATTGTTCATCATATTTCTTTGTTTGAATCAAAAAGCAAGTTGCTTTCAGACTTTGTGCTGTTATAGCTTGTATCATTCTAGGAGATTGTTCTTATGTCTATTTCCTAAATGTATTCTTGTTTATGCAATTTAACAAGCTGAGCTAGTGGAAGTGATAAGGAAGGTGTCCTAAAGCCAGTTACTTTTAGACTTTGTGCTGTCATAGTTGTCTTCAGTGTGTGTTTTCTTTCTATTTATGTGTAAAGGACCTTGGTACGACTTTGTGCCCTCATTGTCCATATTTCACTCTTGGGTAGTCGAGGTGGAGACTTTGTGCTACATCTCAGTCTGCTAGTTACTATGCCTTTGGTTACCAGTTACTTGTCACTACTTGAAAGAACTCCTACTGTTCCCTACAAGAATACTTCTGAAAGAAGAGAAGTGTCTTCACCAGGATTTTCTCCTCTATTTGTGAACATCATCTCTAAAAAAAGAGAGATGGATGTTGTTATTCTACCCCTGAGTGTTATTTTTTACATATATATCTAGTATATAGTGCCTCATACTTATAGGGAACCTCCCCTTGATGAGAGGAGATATTTGTCCCCTATTGGTGTAGTAAACCTACACACTTGGCTGACCAATATCCCTATGTTGTGGTTGAAGAGACCTATTTTGCTCACCAATTAGCTAGTTGACAAAATATTCACCCAACAAATATAGCTAACTTTTTAACTTCCACCTAACTGATCATGATATATTCTGACTCGTTCCACATTGATATTCACTTTGGTTATAAAAATTTTGGCTAGAAAGTCTATACATGTCATTAATTGAGCTATAAAAGTGGCCAATTGACCCCTTTGACATATGAAACCTAGAAAGTGACCAATTTATGACTTGTAAACACATTAAAACATGTCAAGGACCACCTTAAGATATTTTAAACACAATTTTATTTTTTGAAAATCTTTGACCAAGGTTGACCAAACTTTGGCTTTAGTTGACTAGCCTAGTACAAGGAGGGTGGACTTCAACAAGGATTAGGTGAAGGATAAATGAGACATATAGGACAATAAGAGACCACATAGGACACATGAAACATTATTCAAAAGTTTAAAAATATTATGGGTTGAACCAATTTGAATAAAAGTTAAATTCTGTCAATAGAAACCATCATGAAGATTTGACAAGGGTATTGTGGATGATTATCAAGGTCATATGACCTAACTAAGTCTTGAAGAGACCTAATTGAATTAAGAAGTCTAGAGACAAGTTTGAGAATGATAGGTGTGTGTGAAGAGATCAATATGGAGATCATCATCTATTGTATGAGAAATAAAGGGCTTTGAAGGTGATTAAAGGTTTAATGTGGATGAGTTGGTGCTGAGTCATCTAAAGGGTTTATACCTCCTTGTAAGTGGGTGCTTGCTAAAGCCTAGTCAAGTTGGTGCTTCGCTAGTTGGAGTTGGTATTCTAAGTAAAGTTGGTGCTTCACTAAATATTTATGTTTATATTATAGGATATTAATCCATTTGAATCATTAGTGGGTTTTATTCCCCTTGAATTTTTTCCACTCAATTAAATGTTATGTGTGTTATGTTCTCTCATGGTCATGGCTCTTAATGTGTTGCTAGTTTACTATATCATTTTGATAGTTCATGAATGATAAGGTAAATATTGTAAAAGTTTTGAATATTGATTCACCCCCCTCTCAATCATCATGTTTCTAACTATTGGTATCAAATCCTAGTACTTTGAGGTAAGTCTAATAGCTTGAAGGTGGTCCTAAGAAGCATAATAATGTCTTTTGATCAATAAGAAGAAGACAAAATATATGATGAATAAGTTTACTATGAAAATGAAAAAGGAAAAGGTAAATTAGACCTTGAATCTAAGCTAATAAGTACACTTGATGATTTGAAACATCAAAATAGGAATATCAAATATCTCAGGAGTAAGTTAGTAGAGGTCAACACAAGGTGTAAGTCAAAGGAAGTTGAGTATGACCAGTTGAAGATAGAGCTAGATTTCATGAAGGTCGAGCATGAACAAATCATAGACAAATTTAAAATTTTTTAGAGTGAGTAGAGAATTAAGAATAAGTCAAGAGTACTAACCTAAAAATATTAATCATGCAACCCAATGCTATAAAGGATAAGTCATCAGAAATGTTATTTGTTACATCTATCACAATATAGGACACATTACAATATTATGATCTAATATAGTTAGAAGCTTCACAAGATTAAACAAGACATATGAAGATCCTATAATGCATAAGAAGGATCAAACATTGGTATGGAATCCAAAGCAAGCTAGGATGGATTAGATTGAATTCAAGAAGCATGATGGACTATTTGACAAGGAGGAACAAAAGATCAAATAGGACTCTATGTTATCTTAGACTTCCTTTCACAATCAAGATGAAGGCATTAAATGGTATATATATATATATATATATATATATATATATATATATATATATATATATATATATTGTTTTCTCAAGCCATATGAAAGGATATATAAATAATTTCATCTCATCAAATAAGAATGTTTTAGGAGTAATGAGTTTTGGAGATAACAAACTACCAATATAGTTGGCAAGGGTGTCTTAAGTATAGATAATAGAAAGACCAAGACATAAAATGTATTATATATGGAAGGTCTAAAACATAACCTATTTAGTGTGAGTCAAATTTGAAATCAAGAACAAAAACTAACCTTTCATGATAGAGGATGTGAGATAAGGTGAGACAAATCAAGAAGGCTAATTACCAATGGTAAAAGGATTGTGAACAACCTATATGTATTGAATGAGATCAAGAAGGATAGATGTTTCATTTATAAAGATAGATGAATGTTGGATATAAAACAAAAGTCTAAGTCAGCTAAACTTTGACAACCTAGTCAGGATTAACACTTAGAATTCTATGAAGAACATGCCTAAGATCATCAAACCTACAAACATACTTTGAAAGGCATGTCAACATGGTAAGTAAACTAGAAAAAGGTTCAAGTCCAAGGAGTAATCTACTACAAGACCCTTGGAGTTAATACACCTTGATATATGTGGGCATACAAGAATTTAAAGCATTCAAAGAGATATCTACTTAATGTTACTCATTGATGATCACACAAGGATGACTTAGGTTACATTCCTAAAAGAGAAATATAAAGATCTTGACAAGTTCAAGAAATTCAAGGCTCTTATTTAGAATGAAAATAATGGGAAGATAAAGTGCCTAAGATATAATAGAGGAAGATATTTTTATTTTAATGATTTTTTTTTTAATTATATGATGTTTATGGAATACAGAGACAATTCTTAGTAGCTAGGACACCTTAGTAGAATGGAGTAGTGGAAAAGAAGAATATAATAATTCAAGAGATGGCTAAATCTATGTTGAATGAATTTATATTATTTCATGGATATTGGAGAGAGGTATTAAGAACTACTATCTACATTTTATATAGAGGAAAGATAAGGACAAATGGAAACAAGACTCCTTATGAACTATGGAAGGGTAGACATGCAAATGTAAAATAATTTAGAGTGTTTAAGAGACAATGTTTCATCAAAAGAGATGATGAAGGCTTGGGTAAGTTTAATTTCAGATCTAATGAAGGCATATTATTAGGGTACTCATAAATGAGCTCAACCTATAAATGTTATAATAATATACTACAAAATATAATGGAAAACATCAATGTGAGGATTGATGAGACTAAAAAATCTCACTCACATTCAAATAACACTTTAAAGAATGTGTAAGTCAAGAATGAATAAGATACTATAGACGTTGATGAGGAAGAAGAAGTTGAGGAGAGATAGGACTTAAAAGGACCCTCAAGATAGATTCAAAGAGACCACCTTGAATCTCAGATCATTGACAACAAGAATGTAAGTATGCAAACTAGGAGAAGACTGGTAAGTAATCTAAATAAAGATAATGCTCTATTATCCAAGATTTAACCTAAGAGTTTTATTGAATCAAGAAAATATAAATTTTGGATAGGTGATATGAATGATGAATTAGACCAAATAAATAAGAATGAGACTTGGGAATTAGTTCCTAGGCCTAAAGATAAAAATATCATTAGCACAAAATGGGTGTTCATAAACAAGTTGAATGAAGATGGAGAAGTCACTAGGAATAAGGATAGATTGGTATGTAAGGGATATGCACAAGTTGATGGAGTAGACTTTAAGGAGACCTTTACACCAGTATAAATATTGGAAGCCATAATATTATTTCTAGATTATCCATGATTCAAAGGATTCAAGGTATACCAGATGGATGTGAAATCTACCTTTTTGAATGGGAATTTAGAAGACGTGTACATTAAGAAACCTAAAGGGTTCTCACTATCAGATGGAAAAGATTATGTTTATATATTGAAGAAGGTTATCTATGGTCTAAATAAAGATCCTAGATCTTGGTATGCTATGATGGATAAGTATCTATTGGATCAAGGATTCAAAAGAGGAGTTGTAGACAATAATCTATATGTCAGGATAGAAGATGACCATCAACTAATATTGGTTGTCTATGTAGATGACATCATATTTGGTAAAAATAATGAGAAAATGACAAAGGCCTTAGTAGATGTGACTAAGAAAGAGTTTGAGATGTCCATTCTAGGAGAACTATCATTCTTTCTTGAGTTATAAATCACTTAATCTGAAAAAGGTATATTCATCTCACAAGCTAGTTAGTACACCCATGGTCATAGGATGTAAGTTGAGAAAGCAAGATGAGTCTTCAATGGTTAATCATATGTCATATAGGTTAATGATTGGAAGTTTTTTGTACACCATTACCTCTAGACCTAACATCATGTAAGAAGTAGGTATTTAGGGAATGTTTCAAAAAGATCCAAAGGAGAATCATCTACAAGAAGTCAAAAGGATACTCAGGTAACTCAAAGGGACTATGGAGTATGGATTGTGGTATCCAATAAACAAGGAGTTTAATTTGATAACCTACATAGATGTAGATTTGGTAAGAATTATAGGTAATAAGAAGAGTACTAGTGAATGATCCTTATTCCTAGATGGGAGCCTAGTATTATGGATAAGCAAGAATCAACCATCAATAGCTTTATTAAATTTTGAGGCTATGTAGATTATTGATACTTAATATTTCACTCAGGTCCTATGGATGAGATAGAACCTTAAATACTATAAGGTGGAGTATAATGGTCCTATCCCTTTATATTGTGATAATACAAGTGCTATAAGCATCTCAAATAACCCTGTCATGCACTCAAGGAAAAATCACATTCCCATTAGGAATTATTGTCTAAGAAATTAGGTAAGTGAATAAAGTGTCAAACTTGAATATGTTTCTACATAGGATCAGTATATAGACATCTTGACTAAACCACTTCCAAAGGTAACTTTTCAACACCTAAGATACGAACTAGGTGTAATTCATACCCCTAAAAATCATTAAAGAAGTCAAATACTTAGGGAGAGAAAATAATTTTCATTAGTTATAATAACTGGTGAATTATTCCTTCTTCTAGGGGAGCATGTTTGTTTTATGTCTCATAAGCTCATAGTTATGTGTGTTGAGTATTTTTGTTACAAAGAGTTTGATCCAAGGAATTGTAGACACCACTTTGTAATTTATGTCAACTAGGGAGAAATACCATAATGGAAATATAAGGATGATAAATTTTTAGTATGGTTTGCCATCAATGACAAAAGGGGATATTGTTGAGCAATGTTTCTAATATAGAAGTTTGGCATTAAAATTGTCATTTATGTCAAAGGTTATTCATGAGGTCATTAAAAAATGTATTTATTTGATTAAATCCTTTAGAGGTATGATATTTGTTGAGAAGAATATAAGGCATGTAATAAATGTGTAAAATAATCAAGGATATTTTTAATATTAGTTTCCAAAGTTATCAAGTGTTTGAACTTAGCAAGAGATTTGAGAAGGTCTGTGCATAAGATGTCTAGTCTTGTCAATGGAGCATGGTGTCCTAGTGAGATGGATGCACACATACATAAGAGGATATATGAGTTTTTTAAATCATGAATATGAAGTATTAGAGCATTCATGATAGTCTCAAGTGATCCTACAGGGGTAGGACCTACAGATCTAGCATGTAACTAGACTAGTTCTAGACCTTACCTCACCTAATGATGTGTCATGAGGTGTTGTCAAGACCTATGAATGATGTAAATTAGTGTTTAAGAATATGAGAAGTTTTTTGATCATGCATATGAGGGAGAGAGAACATGAAAAGAGGTTTTAAGGCTAGTTTTAAGACCTAATGTGGTTTGCAGGTTAAGGTCCAAGAAAGTAAAGAGAGATGATGGTCCAATGAGGTATGAGTTTTAGATTTCAAGATAAGAATAGATAAATGAGAATTTAAATAGGTATTCCATGTTTTTAAAAAAATGTTGGACAATTCTTAGGTCAAATATTAAAGTTCAATATAAGAAAAAGTGCTTTAATGTCTCTCAAGTGCACAAAATGGAGGATTTTCAACTCGAGAAGAACTTTCAAGTATTCATTATCATGTGTAACATTTGCATGAGAACCTGACATATTAATGGTAGATGGGGAAATTTATTAGATAAAATTTCAAATCATTGGTTTTTGGAATAAGAGGATAATCTTTATAAATGATCGTTAAGATTGTAAGATGGTTTAAACCCTCAAAGAACCCTAATAGTGACCCAATGTGAAAGAACTTGTTCTAAAGTGCTCAGAATGTATTGGTTTGGATATTTTATCTATTATGTCATGAATTCAACTCTCTTTTCATCTCCAATTTTTATTTTTTTATCAGGAGAGTGAGTGGACCCTACAAGAGAGGCCTTATTTCTTGTAAATTTAGTATATCAGGTATAGTTGACCGAGTCAATGTTGATAATTGGATGAAGGTTAAATATTTAAAATTTTATCTTATGTCCATGGTGGGTTTTGATTATTTTATATCCCTTAGGGATGCTAAACCAATTATACAAGTTGAATAGTCACTAACAAACCTAGTGGTACAAATAGTGAGAAAATTAGGCAGATGTGAGAAGTTGATTAGGGATGTGTTATCATGGATTAGGGATGGATAAAAATACATGGGTATTTTTTTCAATACATTTAATACATTTAATTACTAGATATAATATTTTTATATTATTTTATATGGAAAAAATTTGATCTCAAATTGACTTGTCTAACTCAGTGAGGTCTATGTATAGTGAAATCATGAGATTGGTCTATAAGACCAATATTGATATTAGAGATTAGGATCTATTTTTTGTAATTTATTATGAGGTTATTTTAAGATAATATTAATGTATTGGAATTTTTAATTATTCCCTTTCATGTATCATAAATTCATGTTTCCATGATTGTGTTTTGTAGCTAGTTAACTGTTCTGAGTGGGCTACTTATAGAGAAGGGCTTGAGTCATTTTTACCTATTTAATGAAGTATAATGAACTTTGTGAAGTTGTGTAGGTATTTATGGTTATTTTCATATAATTTTTTTACATGGTTGTTTAACAATATTGTGTTTTGGTTCAACTGTTCAAGACAAAAATTTTGGGTATGCACAAGCCTAATTGTGATCAGTACTAATGGCATGGTTCAATTGGTGGTTGGAGATAAAAAATGTCATGGAACTAATATGAAATTGGTATGGGTATATTAAATTAGAATATGATATTTTCCTACCATGTGGTAAGTTTGAGAGTGTTCTAAGGTGTTCAAAGGCTAATGTATGCTAATGAAAGCCTAATTGAATCAGGTCTCCTTAAGGCCTAAAAGGGGTTTTGGTCGTATATGATATGACTGACCTATTATATTATTTGGTTAATATTTTTTGAATTTAATAATTCCCATTGTATTAATAAACTAATTGTTCAAGTGAGTATGGCTGAACAAGAGTTGTATGAGTAAGAACCTAACATAAGAACAAGGCCTAATTATCTAGAGTGAGTGTGTGATTTGAATTGAATGAGATGTAAATTTGAAGATATAAATAAAGTATTATAGACCATTAGGAGGGTAAAAATAAACCATAATGAATATATGATATGGTTAATGTAGATGATTATCAAGGTCATATGACCTAACCAAGTCTTGAAGAGACCTAATTGAGCGAAGAAGGCTAGAGAATAGTTTTAGAAGGATAGGTGTGTGTGAAGAGCTGAATAAAGAGATCATAATCTATTGTATGATAAATAAAAGGTTATGAAGGTGATAAAATTTTTGAGGTGGCTTATTTGGTGCTGAGTCATCTAGGGGGTTGGTGCCTCCTTGTAAGTGGGTGCTTGCTAAAGCCTAGTCAAGTTGGTGCTCCAAGAGAAGTTGGTGCTTCACTAAATCCTGATGTTTGACTTATAGGATAGTAGTCCATTTGAATCAGTAGTGGGTTTTATTCCCCTTGAGGGTTTCCTACTCAAATAAGTGTTATGTGTCTTGTGTTTTTATCTAATGCTCATGACTCTTAATGTGTTGCTAGTTTACTATATCATTTTGATAGTTCATGAATGACAAGGTAAATTTTGTAAAAGTTTTGAAGACTAATTAAACCCCCCTCAGTATTGTGTTTCTAATAGTATAAAAATAATATTTTAAAACTTTTTCAATTATTTATGCTTTCTCTCTTGTAGGAACCCATTGAGTCGTAATCCTTATGAGAACATGCCTTAAGGGGTACACTAGGAAAGGGGAGGGCATATCATTAGTGATTCATAAGATTGTTGTCCCTATACTACCACTTACTATTAATCCAACCATCTCCTATAAACACTACCCTAAGATTTAACTTTTCTTTTAAATCCTCCTCTAGTAATTTTCTACTTTTATTATCCCTTCCCTAAGCCTAAAACCCTTTCCAATGATTTACATTACAATGTTAGTCCCATTAACACAATATTATAATTGTTAAAACTTATTTAGTTTTTAGGTCAGCCCGTGGCCAACCTAAATCAAGACCTAATTTTTTTATGAATAATGATACATAGTCGATTGGGCTGACCCTATTGGTTAAACTATTGGAAATGTTTAGGGTTATATTCATCTATATATACACACTCATTTCATAATTTATGAGAAGAGAAGAAGAATAATAATTTATTGCACATATACTTATCCACCATTCTACTTGAGGACCATATCTTAATATTTCAATAATTTATTTAGAGATACATATCTTATCTTATGGAGAAGTCATTTGGATGCATAGATAGGTTTTATAGCCTAGATTTGATTTATCTTTGTCATCCTTACATACCACAACAATCTCTTGTGAATCACCTTGGCCAAGGGAGATTTTGAGGCTCAATGGGTTCATCTTCAAAGGTAAGTATTCCTAGCTTTGTTTCTCCTTTGTAAGCTTAGATAGGTTAGCATTTTTACTTATTTCCCATGAATTAGTATTTCCTATACATTGACATGAGTATATATATTTTATGCATGTTTAATTTCTATGTTTGATACACCCACTTTGTGCCACAAGATTGGTGAGAACTAGATTAGATTTTTATTTAATTTTCATTTATAGGACATAGCTAGGGTTATTTCATTGTTTTTATTGACTGGAGGCTTTGGAACCCTTCCTAGTGATTTTATTATGGTAAGAGATCCCTTGGTTTGGTCTAGAAGATCCATATTGGTAATGAAATTGAATATATAATATATCAACAATAAGAACTGTAAGTAGTATTTATCTTATATAAGATAGGATTGATTAATAGATCAATTATATTCCAATTTATATACATTTTAGTAAATCTAATGAGAATAAAACCCTTTTAGGTTTTATTTCATACCATCATTTTTTTCATCATATTATACTTTTCCATATTTATAATACTATATCAAATAAATCTGTATAATTCAAACTTTCTATGTGTAGGTTTAACACACAATCAATTAAAAATGACTCTATTATGTCTATGCAAGTCTTCACCAAATATAGGTTACTAGATCAATTAGTTTGGCATAATATTCTTCTTTAGTTAGAGATTGACATACATAATCGAACTAGTTGACTCTTTTTATTATTATTTTATGTCAACATACAGGTCTATAAACATAGTCAAACTAGTTAACTTTATTCACTATTTCTTTTTTAGCATACAAGGATTTTAAAGCTTAGTCAAATGAATTGACTCATTTAGTATAATTTTGAATCAAAATATAAAAATTTGTAATCTAACATGTATTTAAGCTCATCAGGGTTCATTTATTTCTTTCTATCATTTTATTTCTTCTTTTAGTACCATTTTTCATAAGTTTGTAGTTTGTAAAACTGCATCCCTACAACTAATTAGGTTGACCTATTCGACATAGTTCTGTAGTCTATCTTCTATCTATAAGACATAGCCAACTTGTTTGACTATATTCTTATATACATTACTTCCATAGAGTAGTAACAACCTAATCGACTCTATTCTATACTATTTGCATATAGTGTTTCTTGAGTTGACTCTGTACTATTCTCAATCAAGGAATTAACTTATATCTATTAGTAATTAATTGACCTTTATTTTTTAGTTGTTTGAATGTTTAGATAACTCACATAACTTAAATTGGTTGTTTTTTATATTACCATTTTATTACACTACTTTTATTTTTGTATACACTACCAAATCAATTTACATTAAAAAACATTAAACATTTATCTTCCCAAGGCCTAACTACTTGGATTTCATCACCAAGGGGGAAGCTAACTTAGTTTTTTGGCCAAGTATAAATATGTGATTGATGGTATATATTAGAAAATCACCTCACTCCCTTATCACTATAGGATTATGAAGTGTGGGGTATTCCCCAATACCAAGCTAGTACCATCACCAATATAGATCCCTTTCAGCCCAAACATCCCAAAACCAACCTTAGATTGATTTCTAGTTTCTTATTTTAGACAAATTCCCTCTCACATTAAAATCAAACTTTATTATAACTTAATAACACTTAGGATAACCAACTAATTAGTATTTACATTCCAATTTTTGCTTGCTCTTTGATCATTATGTGTTGTATTTTAAAACTTAAATTATCCAACATTGGTACATGGTTTGTGGTGTATGTTCCAATTGGGTCAATCACATTGATCTAATTATTTGTGTGCTTGCTTTCATTTTTTCTTCAAAATTATCTTGCAAAAATTTCCCCTATTTTAGAACACTATCATTCTAGTCAATATAGTCTCTTATAGACTATTTAGCCTTAATGTTCAATAATACACAGTTGATCTGCATGACTAAGTATTCCTGTCATCCTGTTTAGTTAAATGTTTAGCAATACATAGCCAATCTACATAATTATCTATCCTTATCTTCCCATTTAGTTTTATATTCAACAATACATAAACAACTTGTATGACTATGTATCCTTATATTCCTATTCAAATTCTCTGTTCAACATTATACAATCAACCTCCATGACTATCTAGTGTCCCCTATTTAATTTTTTTCTTTTATCTTTTGTAAGTCAGTTGTTCTTTTTAAATATCAATCCACTGAATAAGACTTAGTCTTTAGTTATTTTCATTATGGTTCCTTTCATTACCAATTGCTTCAAATTACTCTAGAAAGTGAGAAAAGTTTTCCATGGGACATTGTCATAAAAAACCCATCTTTCCAAGAAGATAAAAAAACTAAGTGTTTGGGTTCACCTCTAAGTTAAATTAGATTCTCCAAGTAACTTTACTTATCCAATGAGAAGTAATCAATCATCACAATCATGAGCAACACCACCTAATTCAAAATAGATTTATGAAACAACTTTACTTCTCATCAGAAGTTAAGCAAAGTAGTTCTATAAACATGTAGATCATTAACTAGAGCAAACCAAGGTTTTAAAGTTAATTTAATTTCTAAAATTCACAAGTAATAAGGTTTTGCAATTATGAAGTACTCACAAGTCAAGACTAAATCAGGATTATGAAGTTACTTGATTTCAAAATCGAAACTAAGCAAAGTAGTCCATGAAACCTGACAAAAAACTAAGTACTTGCATGGGTTCCCTAACATGTATTGATTATTTGTCATAAATTGAAGGGTTAATATAAATATTGGAAATTTTACCTCATTTCCTACTTGGCTTTCAAGTTGTTCGACCTAACTGCTACCCCTATGAATCTTGAGTGACACCATTTGAGCATTTGAAGCAATTTTTGAATAATTCATTCATGACCCATTCATAGTCAAGGAATGTAGATAATTTTCCATTTAATTTCATGATTCATTCTTAGGTTTTTTTCTCATTTTTTCCTTTGATAAGTTTTCATTTTCCAACTTAAATGTTTTTCTATCATTTTCATTTTTTTTACAATTGTTTATCTTTTTTACATGCATTGATGTTGTAAAACCTTGTAAAAATCTTCAAAAATACTTGGCATGATAAAACCCCAAAACAAGATCTCAAAAACATTGAATTCTTACTGTAAGAGGCCCTAGAGTTTAACCTATCACATTTTTACCAGGTTTTTCACAACTTATTACTTCTCAGAGTTCTAAACCCTAGAATCTTATCCTAAAAATCTTGAATCTCACAAAAGACTTTACCTACTTAAATATTTAATAGCTACCTACTTGTTTGAGATTTTGATTACTCACTACTTATGCTTAATTAGGTTTTCAAACCCAAGTAACTTAAACACACAAACTTGAGTGACATGCCCAGAGAGACCCAAGATTGTGAATACCTGTTACTCACTTGGGGTTTCTAAGATTGAAGACTTGTATATTTCTAGACCTTATGAGGATTTCAACACCCTGCTACTTTGAATGAGTTACTCATACTTTTAAAAGCCTTATACTATTGGAAGTTCTTAACACTTGAAGATTGCTTAAGATTATTACTTAGGAAAATAAATTGATCTAGTTGTTCAACCTTTTCTAAACTAGTAGGAGCAATCACTAAATGTTCAAAATCACTTATCAAGTATTCATAGTGTTAGCCAAAATAAATGTCAATATCAGAGGAAGAAGTAAATAAAGTAGAAGTACAAGTAACTCTTATTGAATAAGTCCCTAAACTTGCACTTGAGGAAATACCGAGTCTAAGTAGGAAGGGTAGGACAAAAGCAAAGAATGTTGTGAAATCATAAGAACCAAAGCTGAAGTATGAGTAAAAGGGGTACCCCATTAAACTTAGTATTGTATCCAAAGTGTCAAAAATTAGTGACATAGCTATGGGGCATGTGTCTATAACTATGTAAGCTATCACCAAAACTCCACTCATGTAAGCAATGACTAACACCAAAACCCTATGAGTTGAATCTTTCCTAAGTTTTACACAAATACCTATGTTTATCCTAGAATGTTCCAAGTACTATGACTCTCTCACTAGAATAGTGAAAGACACTTTAGGTAATGTGGTAATAAGGCTTGATTTTAAATATTTTGATTACTATTTAAACATTTTAACAAGGTTTAAACTAATATATTTATCAATACATAAAGCCAATGATCTTTGGAAAAGACAAAATTTTAAGTGTATCAAGGTAATAAACACTCACTATCTAAAAAAATTAAAGAATCCCTCAAGGTTTCAAAAATAGATAGTAAGGTCTAACTTCATTCAGGAAGTTAATGACATCACCTAGTTTTTATGTAGAATCAATGGAGAGAAGAATGGTAAATGTTTCTCCACCTAGATGTATGCATACATCACTACCATTAATGTCAACAAGAGTTCTACAATGATTGAGTGGTCAAATATGATAAGTGACACCATTGACCATCATCTGAATAATGTTTTGAAAACTCTAGATTTCAAAATGACTTCATACTTAGTGTATGATGCAACATCAAGTGGAGATTTTGCTATATTGATTACAAAAGGGATGTTGGCATCAGAACCCATCTATGAATATTACCCCCAATTGGTTATTTTATAATACTTAAATCATTATAAGAGAGTAAATGATGGATTATTTCATGAAGTCATTTGTAAGTTAAATGTTGATCTAAAGCTGAAGAGAGTGCCTAATGTAGCTTGGGAAGCAGTTTCCCATTTTGGATGCATCTTCATTCAATTATTCAATTTCACATACATCAAAGTTGGTGATTTCTTAGGCACACTAGTCAAATTACTAATATATCCTACTAACAAATGGATTCTTATGGAGTTGTGTAGGCAACTAGTAGAATTACATGACCTATAGTCAAAGGTTCACCATTCCTTGGTTATTTTTCCCATTGTTATTGGTAACTATCATTATGAAAGCATCTAAAAAATAAATAATGTGCAAATGGATATGTATCACAACTATAATCAAACCCACTTTGAAACTAGAATGAAATTTGATTGTAGAGGCATAGTTTAAAATATAGTTTCTTGTGAGTATATGCATATTCCAACACTCAAAGACTATTGGATTGTTTCTATGGATGAGTTTGAAGTAAGAAGAAGAGACAATATTATATTTACTATTGAATAAGTTCATTCTTTTTATTTATAAAAAATTAATGAGGATATAGAAGATGATGGAATAGTAACTAGTGATGATTACCATGCAACAAACGGAGAAAACGCTCTTCTTCTAGAGATTGTTTTTGGTAAGGATCAAGTTAAAACTATTACTGAGAGAAATTATATGGTATTTTCTATGAATTCTACATGGATTATCAATAAAGGATATTACATGAATGAGTTAATGACTGAAACTACTCGAGTGAGTCAAAAGAGAAAAGTATTGTAATGATAAAGTAGTCAAGTGCCTAATAATAAATTGAAGTTAAAGAATAATACAGATGACACCTACCTTATGGTGAATGATAATTAACCAATTTATCCATCACTACACCTCTGATCTCTTCCATAGATACTTCTCCTTCCATCATTCCTATTTCTACTACCCCTACCATGGATCCATCAACACTCATGCCACCTCTAAAATCTCATAGCATCAAGCCTCCAAAAAAACCCATTCAAAATGAGATAAATGTTCCTCCTCTTCCACCTTTACCCACTCCACCTAATTTTCATCCTCCACCTCCTTCTGAGGATCAACCCACCACTCAAAATGAGCCAAAAAATGTAATTGATGAAAAAGTTACTTCGTCTTAGAAGGTATCACAAGAAAGCAAAAGGAAATGGTCGAACCAAAAAAAGTAGCATAGGTAGAGGTAGAAAAGGATAAAGAAATTAAGAAAGAAAAATAAAATGATGATGAAGTAGTTTCCTATGTAGTTCAAGATGTTTTAAATGCACAAAAAAATTATTTTCAAGAATTAGTAGTTATAAATAATCAGCATCAAATGGCTATACATTTGGATACTTCAACAAGCATAGACTTATCATCATGGTTAGCATTACAAACAATTCTTGAGACAAGAGAAATGATAAATTTGGAGGAGATTGAATTGTAATTTCTAAAGAGTCTTAATTGTAAAGGAAATAAGCTTGAGAGTGCTAAAGTTAATTCCTAATTGATGATTGAGTCTTCAAGGCATAAATTTATAGAGACATCATTTCCTTGACAAGGCAAAAATAAAAACAAAGTCACTGAACAAGACCTAACAATTATAAAGATATCCCTTAGAGAAGTTACTATAGAAGGATTAAAATAGGATACACATACCCTGATCAATACACTTTTCTAGAAGCTTGATGAAGATAAAACATACAAAGATAAGTTGAAGGAAAAAATTACTAAGTTGTGTGAAATAATTTCCAAGGTGGCAAGATTTGATCCACAATAATCATTACTTTTAGGAGGTACATTTGATTAGTAAACAATAAAAAAGGTAGAATAAATTGGGGACAAGGCCAAAGCCATAAATGAATGGATATAAAAGATGTAGTAAACTACTCAGAAATGGTTTCCTAAGGTCCTTGGTACTCTGGCTGACATTGAAAATAAATTGGCATAGATAAAGGTAGTATTGAAGGAGATAGAAAATGAGAATGGAATTTCTGAATTATAATAAGAAAGTATTCAAAGAATAAACACTTTGAGTGAGAAAGTTTTGATTGAAGAATAGATTGTTCCTAAAGGATTAGTAAATAAGGCAAAGCAAGAGGAACATCTCATATATTTTTGCATTCATATTCTTGGGGCAATGCTTAAAGAGATGAAGACTTTAATAAAAGATGCTCACAATGAGAAAGTGGATCTAGAGGATTGCATCTTTAGTCTCACTAAGGTTTGGTTCAAGAAAAATCCAAAGAAACTTAAACAATTGCATCTTAAGTTTAAGAAATTAATTGAAAAATCCTCAACTCCTTTCATAGCTTTATATATAAAGGAGTTAATCAAAATTCAAAAAGAAGTCAAGAGGCTAAAACCTAGAATTGAGAAAGTGAAAGCTTATTGGAGAAATCTAGAGAGGGAACTGCTAAGATACGAGATAAAAAGGTAATCACTTGCCAAATTAGATGATGCAATAATCTAGTTCATGATGTCTTAATATATTAAATATAGAAAAAAGTGTAGATCTGAAGTTCACAATTTGGAATGATTATTATTACTCATCTTCTCGGTAATTCTTCTTTCTTCTTGCATTTTATTTTATTTTATTTTATTCAAGTGATGTTTTTTGTAGTAACTTTGTTATAAGTAATTAATTTTTAAGGAAAATCATTTAGTGAATTTAATTTTCAAGGTAAATCACTTTGTAAAATGTAAGAATCAAGTAACTTGGTTACACACCATTAATTGAAGTTAATTTGTAAAATAAAATTACTCGAACAAGCTTTGTGTTGCATGCAAATAAATTATTATTGATTGAAATAGTGAACCAACAAATGTTACATGTCATTAGCTATTGCATGCCACACAATAAAAATTCTAGGAGGATGCTTCTTAATGGTTTTAATTTTTAGCATAATACATGGGAATTCGAGTTGTCTCCTAATTTATTTTGATATCTGAATTAGTATAAATAATAGTGAAGGCCTACGTGCCAAAGGATGGTAATTTTTGGAAAACAATTTTAATTGAAGCGAAAGAGTTTAATAAATCTAAAACTTTGTATTTAGATTTCTAAGTTTTTATTTTATATGAAATTGGTTCATAGTGAATAAGAAGGAAGTTAATTTCTATGAAACTTTACATCTAAGGAGATCATTTGGTGTATTTGTGAAGGTTGAAATGACAAACTTTGTGTTATCTTTAAATATGAATATGAATTATAATCTTTCTTAATCATTTTTTGAAAGGATTATCATCTCTTGAATGTTAATTTACTTGTATCGATTCAATAAGCTCTATAAAACTACTTATGTGAAGTGAACCTTCTTTCTTCTCACATAGTCTAGTCATTTCATTATCTATTTCTCCATGAAATTCTTTACACATTCTCTAAAATAATTGCTTACTTGCTGAAAAATCACTTTGTTATGGTTTATGAACTCTGTGATTAAAGTAATACCCCAAAATAAGATGACTTTTATATATCTTGTGAATAAATTTTGAATAATTAGAATTATGAATAGTTAGAAGTAAAAAGACATAAGCATACAAGAGATTCATCATTAAATGAAGGGTATTTAATCCCATGACATCCTAGTTACTTTGTTAGCCTACAAAATATCTAGCCAATAGTTTTTGGTGATTCCACTGGGGAATCATGAACTTAACCAGAGATTAAATTAGATTATCCACTCTAGAGTAAGATAAATATAGTTAATTTTTAGTTCTCCAAAATTTGCATGTTTTTTAAACTACCATGTAAGAAGATGCATGCAAAATTTAAGGTGCACTTGTGACTTAAAATGCATGTATTGTTGAAGATAAATTTACTTTCTAAGTAATTAATTTACTTTTCTCGAGTCACTTTACTTGTCAAGAGAATGATTTTCTTGAGTTGTTGCATGTTAAATTGAATGCTTTATTTGTTTTAAGTCACTGCATGAAAAGTAATTGCTTCCTGAGCCTTTGTTTATAAATTGAATTAATTAAAACAAATATTTAGAAAATCTTAGGCATTTTAATCTATAAAATTGATATTTCACCAGAGTAAGAAGAGCTCAAGGCTAAATTGATGAATTCTTTTAACTACAAGAATATTTTAATTTTAGCTTTCTTGTCCAATCCAAAATAAGAAGAGTGATCCTTTCACTTGTGAGACAAGTACAAACTCCTATAAATCAATTACAACATAATTATTTATAAATAATTCAATCCATAAACCCTTAGTTCCTTGTTCCCAGAAGAATGGTGCTACTACTTTCTATCCCTTAGGGGGTAGCAATTGGTACTCTAAATTTGACTCCTCCTCTCCATGACTTAAAAAAGGGGTCAAGAAATAATTTTACAAAGTTCAAAGGTGATGTAAAATAAAGTACAGATGAGCACTTAGCTACTTTCTTCATACCCTATGGAGTAATTGGTGTTGAGCATGAAGATGTCTCAGTTAGACTCTTCATTAAGACTTTGCATGACTTAGCTAGAGAATGGTTTTACCATTTGGATCCTAGCACTATAGTTAGTTAGGCCACTATGCATGAGCAATTTGAAAAGATATTCAAACCTATAGAAGATTCACATACATTTCTCACCCAACTAATTTAGCTTAAAAAAAAACTGCATGAACACCTATGAGATTTCATTGCCATGTTTAATAAATTACTCTATAAAATCATTCAAGTTACTTTGCCCACTAGAGATAATAAAAAATGCTTCTTCATCAATGCCTAGTTACCAAAGGTTAGCTATCAACTACACAAAGCACATCATATTGATTTAGTAGCATCTCAAAATCTTGTCACAAAGGTTGAAGATGACCCTATCATGGATAGAAAGATCAAGAATATTTTTTGAGGTGGATATTTCTAATTTGACTATAGTTTAAACCAGTACAAATCCCCTATTGTTAAAACATTAAAATAAATTACTTCAATTTAAAAGGCAAATTACTCAAGGTGCTCATGTTGCTCCTACTAGGAATGCACCTACATGAAATTTTAATAATCAAAACCAAAATCATAATTTTGGACCTCCACAAAGACTAGAAATAGAAGATTCTTCAAAAAACCATGTTGAAATAAATGAATAAGATCATATGAATACTAAACTTGATCAAATTTTACTGATGAAGATGACTTTGTAGATCCTGTTGGTGACTCCAAAATAGGCTACCTTGAATATAAATTATAATGTGATTATGAAGATGCCTTTGAAGAAGATCATAGTCAATATTTTTTAATGTTTACAAGGTCATATACTCAACAAATTGGTGAAAAAATTTCCAAATAATAATGGAAAAAGAAAGAAGACTCTAGACCAGATGTAAGCATTCTTAATAGAGTTAGTCCTCTACCTTATTCTCTTACTCTAAAATATAAGTATGTAGATTCTTTTTCTCAAAATCATAAGCCAACTACTCATACTTATGAAGCTAATATGAATTTGTCTATATCCATCCCCTCTTTTTACATAATTTATCACATAAATAAAACTAAGATTCAAATGTGAGAAGCTAAATACTTGACATCCTATCTAGATCAACTGAATAGACTAGTCAAGTATGTACAAAGTAAAGGATCAAACAATACAATGAATAATTCCAAAGGTATCTTGCCTAATACCAAAAAATTTCCTTCTTAAAACAATGTTGCAAGTACTTCTCCTACATCTTCTACATTTGAAAGAATATAGCCATTCTATGTATCTCTTTTAATTAATGGGTTTAAGTTGAGCAATTGTATCATGGACTTTGGAGCCTCTGATAATGTTATGCTATCCAAGGTATTTGATTCCCTTGGCCTCACATTAAATAAGACAATAGAGAGATGTTACTCAATGGAGAGACAAGTCTCCTTGATTGGACAAATCAAAGATGTCCAATCTATTCTAGTAGATTTCCTAGATAAAAGGCTCAAAATGATAATTTTGGTTTTAGATATTACTGTATCTTATGGAATATTTTTAAGTATAAACTTATGTAAATATCTAGATGGATAATATAAGATGGATTAGACATGTGCTCACATTCCAATCAAATGAGTAAAACATAAACTTGAACCTGAAAATAAGTCCAAGTATATGGTTTCCAAGTTTGATGATCCAAGATCATAGATTCTTTTTGAAGAATCAGATGATGGAGTTTATTACCTTGAATTAGGCAAAGAAATACAAGAACCATAGATACACAAGGAAGAAGAGAAAATATGGATGTTAGAATTTTATAGTAGCTATTATTTTCTTTGTTTAGGTGCTTGAGTTGTACTGATATCACTAGATGGTAAGGTATATCGTTACTTGTACAATCTTATGCATAAAAATACTAACAACACAATAGAGTATGAAGCATTATTGTTAGAACTAGAACAAAGGAAAAAGGAGTGAGACTTATTAAAGCACAAGGAGATGCTAATTTCATAGTGAGATAAATTTAGAATTTTACCAGGTGAAGAAGGATAAGGTAAGGCACTATCATGATCAAGTTATGAGTGCAATAATTGATTTTGTATATTTCTTAATCAATTATGTTCCTTGTGATCAGAACTCTTGGGATTATTATCTTGTAGTTACCATAACTCTACTCAAATTAGATCAACCACCCACACTTTTTTGAGAAGGTGATTATAGAGTAGAGATGGTTTTCCATCTAAAAGTTATAGGTAATGCCATTCAATGGAAAGTTTTCAATGATGATAAATGATAACTAATTTTCTTGAGTAACAAGACAATTTTGAAGGTTTATATTTTGAAAGAAGTAGTTCACTTACACACTAGATCACAAAAGGTAATACTGACCCTAAACATGATGATAGGAAAAAGTAATTCAATCAAAGGGAAATAATATTCTTAAAGGGTTAGTTTATTTAGAGGAAATATTTGATAAACATGTTCAATTTATGAGGAAAAATAAAAAATATGGTGAGAGTTCTTCTATAGAGGTACAATAAGTTAACTTGGGTACTGAAGAAGAACCCAAGATGGTAAACATTGGAAAATGTTGATCTTAAGAAGAAAAAGAAACATTCATTAAGATTCTTTGGAAATACATGGATATATTTTCTTGGTCCTACAAAGAATTGAAGACCTTTCAACCAAAAGAGGTATAACACTGCATTCCACTTCAATCAAAAGTGAAGCCTTTCAGGAAAAAGCTTTACCATCATAATCCAATAATTTTAGGTACTATATTTATTTAAATTCAAAAGCTACTAGATGATAAAATAATTTTCCCCATTCATCATTCATAATGGTTAGCTAACATTGTCCTAGTAAGAAATAAAAATGGAGAAATACGTCAGTGTGTTGATTTTCATAATTTAAATCAAGATTATTTGAAAGATAACTATCCATTGACAATAATGGATCATAATTTAAAAGTAGTCACAAGATCAAATATGTTGTCCATGTTAAATAGATTTTCAAGATACAATCAGATAAAATTGGTTGAAGAAGATCAATATAAGATGACTTTCACAATGCCATGGGGGATATTTACTTACTAGAAGATGTCCTTTGGGTTGATTAATGTTGGATAAAATTGTAAATGAGAAATGGACCTAGCATTTGTACATATAAATAACATGAGTACTATTGAATACCTTGATGACTTGATAGTCTTCTCCAAGAAGAGAGGTAATCATTTTTTTGATTTATAAGATGTACTCATTTAGTGCAGGAAGCATGGGATCTCTTTGAATCCCATGAAATCAATATTTGCCATGACTGAAGGGAAGCTTCTTGGTCACATAGTTTCAAAGGAGGGAATGAAGATTGATCCAAAAAGGGTGAAAGCTATTCAAATTTTACCTATACCTATGTCCAAGAAAGGAGTACATTCATTCTTTGGTAAGGTCAACTTCCTTAGAAGATTCATTCCAGATTTTACTGAGTTGACTCACAATATTTTTGATATGATGAAAAAGAAACAAGACTTCAAGTGAAATGATGAAGGTAAGTTGGAATTTTAAAAGATTAAAGCAGCTATAGCTCAAGCCCCAGTGTTGGTTTCCCCAAATTTTAGAAAAGAATTCATTCATTATTTCTACTCTTTTGAACATACCATCTCAACCATACTTCTACAGAAGAATGATGAAAGTATTGAATCTCATATAGATTTCATGAGATAACCATTGAAAATATATGAGCTAAAGTATACATATAAAGTATGCAAAGCCTTTAGGTACTATATTTTGTTTTCACATACTAAAGTCTATATACCTAATACTATAGTGAAATCTATTCCAACATAGCAAGAAGTGGGATTATTGAGGCACTTGGGTAGCTAAGGTGTAATAGTTTGATATTGATATGAAACCAAAAAATTTGGTAAGAGGAAGAGGCTTGTGCCAATTGATGATAGAGAAAAAACCTGATGACATAGATGTGATGGTGTCTTTGCTTTAATATGAATCAGATGAATATTTTCCCATGATTCTTTTTATTGATCATATTGATGAATGGAAAAATAATATTTATTACTTCTTGACTTATGGAGAAAGTCTATCTAATATTACATGTAAGGAAAAGTATACCATCAAGTTGAAGTCAAAGGATTATGTCCTTTAGGATAATGGTTTGTATAAAAGAGGAACTAATGGTGTCTTCCTTCACTATGTGGACACATAATAATAACAAAGACTTTTGGAGTAGTTTCATGACAAAGCCTATGGAGGTCACTTCTTAGCATGAGTTACAACACACAAGATCCTATGAGTAAGGTACTATTGTCCTACTCTTTTCTAGGATACTGTAGATTAGGTTGCTAAGTGTCAAGCATGTCAGTATTTTGTGGGACATCCAAAGTTGTCAGCATTAACTCTAAAACTAGTCATTATTGATGAACCATTCTACTAGTGGGGCACATATTTTATTACTATGTTGAATCCTTCTTCAAGTGATAGACATTGCTATGTCTTAAAAGCAATTGATTGCTTCAACAAGTGGGTAGAATCCATTCCTATCAAGCGTGCCATTTTAGATCTTGTATGTGATTTTATCAAGGAGAATATTATAGTAAGGTTTGGTGTCCCACACAAGATAGTAATAGATAATACATCTAAATTTTCTTCAATGAAACTAATTGATTTCTATTACTCATATATAATAGATCTAGTTCACACTTTAAATCACTATCCTTAGGGGAATGGTCAAGTTGAGTCAAGAAATAAGAACTTGATGACAATCATTAATAAGCTAGTGAATTATAATCAACAAACCTAGCATAATAAGTTGTTTGATGCACTATGGGATGATAGAATCACCCCAAATAAATCCATTGGCATGTCATATTTTTAGTTGTTATATGGAATGGATGTTGAAATACCCATTAAAATAGAATTGCCTATTTTACAATAATCTAAGGCTATTGAGGATATAACTTATCAAGATTCTCTGGATAAAAGGATTATGTTTTTATCTAAACTATAATAAGTACATGCTCAAGTTGCTAACCATTTAGTTAATCACCAAATGAACATAATTAAGATATTTGATAGGAAGGATTGAGAAAGATAGTTTGAAGTTGGTGACTTGGTCCTTCTATAAGATAAGTAGAATGAATAAAAAGGGAAGCATGGCAAGAATGACTCATTATGGAAAGGGCCATTCACTATAAATAAGATTACTGGAAGAGATAACTTCATCCTAGCTTATCAGGATGGAAGTGAACTACCACTACCTTACAATGGGAAACACTTGAATCTCTACAAAGATTGAGCAGCAAGGTAACACTATATGTATATAAATAAGTCCTCAATCTTTCCTTTGTTTATATATTTTTGTTTTTCTATTTGTTTGTTTGTTTTATAGTTTTTCATGTTTGAGTTTTTACATGACTCCATACGCAATAGATAAGACTCAAAACTAGAGATACTAAGATGTCATCCTTATTTCTTTCTTTCTAATAGAAACAAAGATGTCCCCAATTGGAGCCAACTGATGTTACCCAAAATTTCACACATGGAATTTTGGGATACCCCTATTAAATTTTTGTCTTTTGTTTTTTGTAATTTAGTTGTTCTTATTGATACTCATTCCCTTGAATAATACTTAGTCTTTAGTTATTTTCATTATTTTTACTTTCATTCCTAATTGCTTCAAATTACTCTAGAAGGTGAGAAAATGTCTACATGGGACATTCTCATAAGAAAATCATTTTCCCATCTTCCCAAGAAGATAGAAAACTAAGTGTTTGAGCTCACTTCTAGGTCAAATCAGATTCTCCAAGTAACTTTACTTACTAAATGAGAAGTAAGCTATCATTATAAGCCCAAGCATCACTACCCAGTTCAAATCGAAATTATTAAATAACTTTAATTCTCATCAAAATTTAAGAAAAGTAGTTATATAAACCTACAGAGCACTAATTAGAGCAAACCAAGGTTTCAAATTTACTTTACTTGTTTAAAGTCACAAGTAAAAGTAATAAGGGTTCATAATTCTGAAGTACTCACAAGTCAAGACCAAATTGGGATTGTGAAGTTACTTGACTTCAAAGGCCAAATTAAGCAAAGTCATCTTTGAAACCCAATAAAAAGCTAAGTTCTTACATGGATTCCCTCACACATGTTACCTATTTGTCATAAATGTAAGGGTCAATATAAATATTAAAAATTGCACCTCATTTTATACCTGGCTTTTAATTTGTCTGACCTAGCTGCTACCCTTACGAATCTTGAGTGATACCATTTGAGCCTTTGGAGCAATTTTTTAACAATTCCTTCATGACCCATTTGTAGTCAAGTTATGTAGATCATTTACCTTTTGATTTCATGATTCATTCTTGGGTTTTTTTTCTCATTTTTCCTTTGATAATTTTTCATTTTTTACCTCAAAGGTTTTTATGCCATTTTCTTATTTTTCTTGCAGTTGTTTATCTTTTCTACATGCATTGATGTTATAAAACCTTGTAAAAGTCCTTAGAAACACTTGGTATGAGAAAACCATAAAAAAAGATTTCAAGAACATTGAATTCTTCTTGTAAGAGGCCCTAGAATTTGACCTAGTATATATTTTTTTGGTTTTTCATAACTTATTGCTTCCCAGAGTTCTAAAACCAAATAGCTTATCCTAAAAAACCTAAATCTCACAAAAGACTTTACCTACTCAGATTTTTAACAACTACCTACTTGTTTGAGATTATGATTACTCACTACTTCTGCTTACCCATGTTTTCAAACCCAAGTAACTTGAATACACAAACTTGAGTGACTTGCCCAAAGAGTCTTAGGATTATGAATGCCTGTTACTCACTCAAGGTTTCTAAGACTAATGAATTGTAGATTTCTAGACCTTCCTAGGGTTTTAACACCCTATTACTTTGAATAAGTTAGCTAGAGTTTTCAAAGATTTCTAATGCTAGAAGTTCTTAATACTCAAATATTTCTTAAGATTGTTACTCAAGACAATAAATTGATCTATTTGTTCAAAATTTTCTAAACTAGTAAGATAAATTACTATGACTCTCTCACTAGAATAGTGAAAGACACTTCAAGCAATGTGGTAATCAGGCTTGATGCTCAATACTTTAAATACTATTTAAAGATTCTAGAAAGTTCTAACGTAATCGATTTATCAATAGAGAAAGTAAAGGATCTCTAGAAAAGACAAACTTCCAAGTGTATCAGGGTAATGAACACTCATTATCTAAATAAAGTAAAGCAACCCTCGAGATTCTCAAAATAAATAGTAAGGTTTGACTTTATTCAAGAAGTTGATGACATCACCCATTTTTTTATGTAGAATCAATGGAGAGAATAATTCTAAATGATTTTCCACTTGGATGTATGCATACATCAAGGCCATTGATGTCAACATTATTTTTACAATTATTGAGTGGTCTAAGATGATAAGTGACAAAATTAACCATTAGCTGAATAATGTTTTGTAAACTCTAGATTTCAGGATGACTTCATACTTAGTGTATGTTGCAACATCAAGTGGAGCTTTTTATAGATTGACTACAAAAGGCACATTGGAATTAAAACCCATCTATGAATGTTACCCCTAATTGGTTATTCTATAATACTTCAATCATTATAAGAGAGTAAATGATGGATTTTTTTATGAATTCATCTGTAAGTTAAATGTTGGTCTAAAGCCCAAGAGAATGTCTGGTGCATCTTGGGAAGTAGTTTCCCATTTTGGATGTATATTCATTCAATTATTTAATTTTACATACATTAGAGTTAGTAATTTCTCAGGAACACCAGTCAAATTACATTGATATCCTACTATTAAATGGATTCTCATGGAGTTTTGTAAGCAACTAGTAAAATTACATGACCTACAGTGAAAGGTTCACTATTCTTCACTTAGTTTTCCCATTGTTATTGGTAACTACCATTGTGAAAGAATATAAAAAGTAAATAATGTGCAAATGGAGATGTATCATAACTACAACCAAACCCACTTTGAAGCTATAGAAAATTTTGATTGTAGAGGCATAACTCAAAATATAGTTTCTCTTGAGTATATGCATAATCCTACACTTAAAGACTATTAGATTGATTTTATGCATGAGTTTGAAGTAAGAATAAGAGACAATAGTATATTAATTGTTGAATAGATTTATTATCTTGATTTAGCAATAATTCTTGAGGACATGGAAGATGATGGAATAGTAACTAGTGATGCTTACCATGCAATAGGAGGAGATAATACTCCACTTCTAGAGATTGTTTTTGGTAAGGGTCAAGTTAAAAATATTGTTGAGATAACTTATATGGTCCTTTCCATGAATTCCACATGGATTATCAATATGGGATATTACATGAATGAGTCAATGACCAAAACTACTCGAATGAGTTAGAGGAAAAAAGTGTTGCAAGGAAAAATTAGTTAAGTGGCTAATAAGAAATTAAAGATGAATAAGAATGTTAATGACACCTACTCTATGGTGAAGGATAAGGAAAAAATCAATACATCTATCACTACACCTCCTCTGATCTCTTCCATAGTTACTTCTCCTCCTATCATTCCTAATTCTATTACCCCTACCATAGATCCATCAAAACTCATGCCACCTCCTAAATATCATAGAATAAAGCCTCCAGAGAAACCCATTTAGAAGGAGATTAATGTTCCTCCTCTTCTACCTTTATGCACTCCACCTACTACTCCTCTTCCACCTCCTTATGAGGATTAATCCACCTATTAAAAAGATATAAAACATGTAACTACTAAAAAAGTGACCCCATCTTATGAGGTATCATAGGAAAAGCAAAAGGAAATAGTTGAAATAGAGAAAGAAGTAGAGGAAAAGGCAATAGAGGTAGAGGCAAAAAAGGAAAAAGAAACTAAGAAAGAAAAATAAAAGGATGAGGAAGCATTTTTTAATGTAGTTCAAGACGTTTCAAATGCACAAAAAGTTTCTTCTCAAGAATTAGTAGTTAGAAAAAATTAGCATCAAACAATTTTACATTCAGCTACTTCAACAAGCACAAAATTCTCATCATGGTTAGCATTACAAATAGTTATTGAGATAAGAGAAGTGATAAATTTTGAGGATATTGACTTGGAAATGTTAAAGATTCTTAATTGTAAAGAAAAGAAGCCTAAGAGTGCTAAGTGACTTTCAAGATGATGATTGAGCCTTCAGGGTAGAAATTTGTAGAGATACCAGTTCCTCCATAGGGAAAAAAAAAAGTGAAGTCATTGAACAAGACCTAACATTTACAAAGATATCCCTTGGAAAAATTACTATAGAGAGCTTGAAATAGGATATGTAGACACTAATCAATATGATTTTCTAGAAGCTTGATGAAGAGAAAGCTGACAAAGCTAAGTTGAAGGAATAAATTGCTAAGTTGTGTGAAATAATTGTCAAGGTGGCAAGATCTACTCCACAAAAATCATTACTTTTAGGAAGTACATTTGATCAAAAAAAAAATAATATAAGTAGAAGAAACTAGGGATAAGGCCAAAGCTAGCAATGAATGGATAGAAAAGATGTTGCAAACTACTCAAAAATGGTTTCCTGAGGTCCTAGGTACTCTGGTTGATATTGAAAATAAATTGTCATAGAGAGAGGTAGTAATGAGGGAGATATAAAATGAGAATGGAATTTTTAAATTGCAGCAAGAAAGTCTTCAAATAATAAACACTTTGATTGATAAGGTTTTGATTGAAGAACAAAATATTCCTAAAGGGTCAGTAAAGAAGGAAAAATAAGAGGAACATCTCATATATTTTTTAATGCATATTCTTGGGGCAATGCTTGAAGAGATGAAGAATTTATAAGAAGATGATCGTAATCAGAAAGTGGATCTAGAGGATTGCATCTTTAGTCTCACTAATTTTTGGTTTGAGAAAACTCCAAGAACACCTAAATAGTTGCATCTTTAGTTTAAGAAATTAATTGAAAAAGCCTTAAATCCTTTCACAGCTAAATATATAAAGAAGTTAATCAAAAGTCAATAAGAAGTTAAGAGGATAGAACCTAGAATTGAGAAAGTGAAAGCTTATTACAGGAAGCTAGAGAGGGAACTACTGAGATACAACATAGAAAAGTAATCACTTGACAAATTAGATGATGTAGAAATCAAGTTCATGATGTCTCAACATACTAGATACATATAAAAGTTTAGATCTAAAGTTCATGACTTGGAATGAATGTTATTTTTGATCTTCTCAGAAACTTCTTCTTTCTTATATTTTCTTCAAGTGATGTCTTTGAAGTAAATTTTTTATAAGTAATTACTTTGTATGGAAAACCATTTAGTGAATTTACTTGTCAAGGTAAATTAATTTGTAAAATTTAAGACTCAATTAACTTGGGTACATGATATTACTTGAAGTTATTTTTTAAAAGCAAATTACTTGAGCAAGCTTTGAACTACATGTAAATAAATTGTATTGATTTAAACAGTGAAACTGACAAGTGATACAAGTCATCAGCCATTGTGATGCTTCTCAATGGTTTAAATTTTTAACATAACACATGGGAATTCAAGGAGTTGTCTCTTAATTGATTTTGACATCTAAATTAGTATAAATAATAGTGAAGTCCTGCATGCCAAAGGATGGTAATTTTTGGAAAGCAATTTTAATTGAAGCAATCTAAAACTTTGTGTTTAGATTTTTGAGTTTTTCTTTTGTATGAAATTGGTTCAAAGTGAATAAGAAGTAAGTTTATTTCTATGGAAATTTGCATTTAAGGAGATCATTTGGTGCATTTGTGAAGGTCAAAATGGTAAGATTTGTGTTATCTTTAAATATGAATATGAATTCCAATCTTTCTTAATCATTTTCTAAAAGGATTATCAACTCTTGAATGTCTATTTACTTGTATGGATTCAATAAGCTCTGTAAAACTAATTATTAAGAAGTGCACCTTATTTATTCTCACATATTTTCATCTTTTCATCCTCTATTTCTTCCTAAACTTCTTTACATATTCTTTGAAACAAATATTTACTTTCTGTAAAATCACTTTTTTATGGTTCATGAACTCTGTGATTAAAGTAATACCCCAAAATAAGATGACTTGTGTATATCCTATGAATAAATTATGAATAACTATAATTGTGAATAGTTAGAAGTAAATAGACATAAGCGTATGGGAGATTCATTATTAAATGAAATGGATTTAATCCCATGAATGCCTGGGTACTTTTATAGTCTACAAAATATCTATCTAACACTATGTATCCTTATCTTCTTATTCTATTCCATGGTTTATATAACATAGTCAAACAGTTCAACTCTATATCCTATTTTTTGATTTCTTCTTTGCATAACTCCTTTTATCCTTCTTCCCTCGTAATGAAATTCTTGTTTAAGGATAACACAAATTTGAACTTAACATATATGATGATATTTACCTATCCCAATTAGTTTCCCCAAAAATATCTTCTGGATTCTACTTTAGATGAAAGTAATGTGCATGTGTCCACTCATACTACTAATTATGGGACTCTTCCACATTCATATTTAGTTCATAATGATTTTTTTTATTATAATATAAACTAGAATTAGAATACAAACCTGAAATGCTTTTCTTCATCAATGAGTTTACTCAACACATGGGAAAGGACCCTTCAACTATTTACAATCTCATGATAAGTGGTCAAGTAGAATAACCCCATTCACTTCACCCTACATTCTCTCCTAATTTTTGGGGTGATACCTTATTTTATTGTCAACCCCTCCCTTATATATTGACTCTTTATCACACTCTGACCTCTTTTTACTTAATTTATTCAACCTCCATTCCAAGTATCCTTACTAACATGGCAAGTTCAACATCTAGTGGGCCTTTTCCAAGACCCATGCTCACTCAATCATTCTACTAGTGCTTATTTTTATTACAAATCCAATACTTAGACTAGTACATCTTTATATACACATGTTAATCATGATACTAGTGCCTCATTTTCTACCAATGATTCTCATGCCACTAGTGCCACACATGCCAATACTCATAGTGTAAACTAAGCCACTAATAATACTACTAATTATTTGCATGCCATGAAAACTAGTGATAATACCACTCAAACCCATCAAATATTATTGAAAACTCTTAATTAAATGAATAATTTTCAAACTAATAATTCAAATCAAACTATGCAAATGCAAAATCACCTTATTTACCTTTAAAATCAACCTTAATAAGTTCCATGGGGAGTGAAAAATTAAAATGCCCCTAGCCCCCATTGAGCATTCCCATGGTAACCTCATTCCTCAACCAACCCTTGTCAACAAAATGATAAAACATATTAAAAATGAACCTCTTACACATCATATTGCCAATATAGACATAAGAGGTATCACAGCTACCATTAGTTACAATGGGTTAATTGATCCTACCTTACATTTAAAAATATTTGGTAATCTATACAAAGATTTGGTTAAATTAAAAAATTTGCTACTACCAAGATATTGGTGAAGACACTATATAGAGATGCTTTAAATTGGTATAATTTACTCAAATCACACTCTATCACTAGCTTGGAAAATTTAGTTAATTCCTTAATATAATAATTTCAAACTAGTGACCTCATTGAGGATACTTTATCAATTACAAGAAAATTGAAACTAAAAAAACATAAGATTTCATAAAATGGTGGAAGACCTCATAGAATAAGTGTGAGAATATCATGGTGGATGATAATCTCTTTCATTTATTCACCAATGATATTTATCCTAAGTTGAAATATTGGGTTAGGACTCTCTCTCCTAGAACTTTGATATAATCCCTTGGCCAAGCCAAACACCAAGATTTTCTCATGCTCCAATTTGAACCGTCCCAAACTCCCATGGGCACTCACGTGCTCATTAAGAATAAAAATCATCATTCTACCAATAATTGTGTCACCAATTCTTATGACACCTTTCATAATGTTAAATCCATCACTCCCAACAACATTGTGGAGTATGTTTCCCCTCTAAAAAACACCCCTAATCCTCATTTTTCTCAAATAAAAAATATTAATGTTCATAAAAAAATTATTCTTATTCAAGATCCAAAATTAGATACCAAGGCATCTACCATGAGATCTTGACCCCTATTACCTTATTAAATCATGGTATGATCGAAACAAATTTTGTTGGTTTCATGCAGGTGGAGTCACTCTCACAATACTTGTAGGCAATTACATAATTTAGTGATGGATTTAAATCTTGGACCAAAATTTGATCATAAATCACTAAATTTTAAGTTCCAACAAGCCTATGATATATCTTTTAAATCTCATAAAATAGAAAAACAAAAATCAAGCTTGAAATCAAGATAATACTCATCTTGTCATATAGAAAGACCCTCTTCCTAGTAATCAAGACAATAATGATAAGCCTATGCCTTTCACCAACAACATTGAATTTATTATATACCAAAATAATAAATATAATGTGGTAAATATGACTAATATGTTAAGTTTAGTTTATTTTATTGATTCACATCCTACACACATGAACTAAACATCCTAAACATTCTGTGTTATCTAATATTCTTCCCCATCTCATTTAACAGAGTTGGTGTAAGAGGACCTTATCATTGAGGTATTTTAAATTATGCCTATAAGGTAGCCAAGGGTTTTCATGTGGTTTAACATATGATATTAGGTCAATGATAAAGTGTGCCTTAGTGATCATGCATGGACCTTACAGTGTTTGCTTTGTTAGGCAAGATGATGGATGTTGATGATTTGTTGACCATGTTTTAGGGGTCATATGGGGTGTAAAGAGTACTTGGTGTAATTTTGGAAGTTAAATTAATTAATCTAGGTATTTTTGTGAAGGTATATGTTATCCAAGTTATTTTGGCAAAATTTCTTGAGTAAGCAAATTGATGACATCATAATTTGCACGTGTGAAGGTGTCAAAATAAAGTGATCACATGGGTTTGTTTAAATTTGTGCCTAGATCATGTATTTCAAATTTTAGATATTGACATGATGTATATAAAACATTATGATGGTTCAAATTTTATCTCCTAGGTAGATTTCACTATTTTCCATATTAGCCAAAGTTGCATTAAAAAAATGACTATTCAAATTCAAATATTTGAAATTACAAAGATAACCCATCCTGTAATGTTTTGCATATAAATTTTGATTATGGATGAATTTTATGATGGAATAAAAATAAAAGAGGTATTAAACTTCAAGGTAAATCCAATAAAATTTATTTTAAGGTTTGAGTGGTCGTACATTTGCATTTATTATGGTTCAAAATTGATTGAGGGTTTGAATTTCTTTTGCAGGTGACCCAAGAAAGATGTTTGAGTTTTTATTGATGGTTTTTGGATGTTTCATGGTGAATTATATATTTAATAGTGTTTTATACTCATTTAGGATCATCTGTATGGATTTTGGAGGTGTTATGAATCCATATTCAATATGAATGATTGATTAGAAGTTGACTATTTGTTTGTTCATGGTGTTTTCATGGACAAGGCATTTGATTGAAAGGTTATGAATATGTAGAGGAGTGTAGTGATGAATGGAATAAATTGAGGGTGTATTAGGGGTCATGAGGAATTGACCTATGTTATTTTAAGTGGTCTTGTGTTTCTATTTTAGCTCAGTGAAGTGTTAAAGGAGTGAATAGGTCTCCATGAACCTAAAAGGGCTACTTAGTCCTAATTAAAAGGTATTGATGATTAACGATGATGCATCAAATATATGATCAACATATGAATTTGGTTTTGATATTTTTATAAGTGGGATATAAGTCTTAAGTTTTAAGGAATGTCTTATGGCCGAGAAGAAGGTGGTGATCATGAGGGCTCTATAAAGAGCATAAATAAAGATGAAGGCTTATAAAATTTATGTACAAAGAATATTGAAGTATAAGTAAGCTTGGTGGATGGATTTAAGAGAATAAAAGTGTGAGGAATATGTGTGTGACCTATAGGTCATATTTTTGATGTTGTAATAGTGTTTTTTAGGGTTGATTATTGAGAATGAGCAAAAAAGTGTAGAGTGATCCAAAAGGTTATTTTGTATGCATTACTTATGTGTGAAGGCTCGAGAAAGTATGAAGGGTTGATCAAAGATGTTATTCATTTATTTTCCATTAGATTATAAGGAAATAATAATTATATAAGTGTTGATATCATAAGGTGTTGTGTATGTGCTCAACATATAGGGCAAGTGGGTGCTTATTTATGCTTAGGGATTGGTGTTCCTTGTGAAGTGGGTGCTTCACTAAAGTCTCTTTTTTGTGATATATTATAGGATTTTAATCCATGTGTTTTAAGGATTGAGAGTGGGGTTTATCCCCATTATGGGTTTACCACATAATTCATATGTTATGTGGTTTTATCTTCCATGGTTTTCATTATTCATTTCAATGAATGGTTTATATGCATCATGAATGCTTATGTTAAATGGTTAAGAGTTTTAAGGATTGGAATTGATGTTGATTTTCTTACATCACTAATTAATCCCCCCTATAAGTGATTTTACCTTTAATAATTAGTATCAGAGCCACACCTTCTTTGCAAGTTTAACCACTTGAAGGTGATCAAAGGTACAATATATGACAAAGAGGTTGAGACATACCTTCAAGGTAAACTAGTTTGTGATCTATCATAAATCAAACGTCTATAGAGAGAGAATGAAAGATTGAATAATAATAAAAGAAGTAAAAATTTAGATCTAACTTCCTTAATATGTTATGAGATTAATGAAATCATTGATGGTGTGAAGACACAAATAGATAAACTAGAAACAAAAGTGATGAATTTGTAGGATATGATGGATAAAGGCTTGAATCAAAGAATGGATCATTTGGAAGGTAAATTTATGACATATATAGATTCACTTTTATCTCAATAAAATTATATTCCTAGCTCTAGCAAATAATTTAAAGATGAAACTTCTTGGGTTATTGATGGTCAAGTAAAAGGAATGTCTAACATGAAAAATTATAGTTATATCTTCAATGGGTAATGTTACACATGTAATGAATATGGTCATATATAGATGGACTATACTTTCTCTTCAAAGAATAGAAATGGGTTCTATGATACAAATACAACCAATAGGGACATATAGCTAAGTATTGCAAGAGGAACTATTGGAAAAAAGACATAAAAGTCATTGACACCATCAAATGGTTCAAGTAAGACAAATCCAAGATTGAAGAAAAGAAGAAGTATAATTCAAGTAGTGAACCAAAGGAAGAGTCAATGTTTGTTCAAAATAGCTTACATACTGAAGAGAATGAAAACAAGAAATGGTACATAAATAATGGTTTCTCAAGTCATATGACAAGATACAAGAGCAAGTTTATATCTCTTAAAAAAAATAATTCAGGTTTAGTAAGATTTGGTGACAATAATTATAATAACATAGTTGGAAAAGGCTCTAAATTTTTTTAACAATGGTCATACTAAAACTAAAAATATTTTATATTTATAAGGTTTGAAACACAATATTCTAAGTGTTAGCCAAATGTGTAAATAAGGAAATGTTTTGAATTTTCATAATAAAGGGTGTGTGTAGATGAAATTTGAGCTCTGTAGGGATTTAGCAATGCAAACTCCAAAGTCAAATATCAACCACTAGGTAAGATGATAAAGCCATTAAAATCTAAATGCCACTATATGAATGCAACATTAAATCCTAAATCCCAAGTGCTTCACATCATGATTAAAGAAAATAGAAAAGATAAGAGGATTGGGATGAATTTACCTTAGACTTAGATTAACATGGATGTTTGATCAAAGGATTTTGATGATGGATTGAATGGATTCTTGGACATGGATTGGATATGAAAATTCTAGTTAGATTCCATTGAGGAGGAGCCTTGCTTATATATATTTGGGGGGGAAGCAAGGGTTGATATTCAAATTTGGATGAGGAGATCTAATGACTATATATTATTCAAATAATATTAAATTCCCTAAAAATCTCTAGTTTAGAGACTTATAGAGACTTAGAGGAGCTTCTACAATTCTAGGGACTTATTGATTAGCTTAGGGATAATAGATGATAAGGTGGGGGTTAGATAGGGATTATGTAGGTGATTAGGGACTAGGGATGTAGGAAAGGCTAGAGTGTAGGTTAGTAGGTGGGTTTATGGGTAAGTGGGTTTACAAGAATTTAAAATTCTAATATAATAGATAAATAGGATTAGTTTATGATAATAAGTATTAGGATAGAATTGATAAAGGAATGGGATGAATAAGGTTAGTGATTATAGGATAATAAAAGGGGATATTAGATGAATGGCTAGGAAGGGGGATATATCAACAAGATAAAGGAGGATATTAGAACATGATGAATTAGAATAAATGGGATTAGTGTAATTAGTGTCGACTAATAGGAACATTATTAGTGGTAATGTGCTGAGTGATTTTAGGTGCATATAGTGTGAAGTGAGAATATCTAACTCTAGCAAATTAGTTACAAATATTCACAAGGTAGACAACAAATTGTATGTGTTCCATGAATCTAAAAGGGAGGAGTGTTTCATGAATAAATTAGAGGAAATTTGGATTTGGCATATGAGACTTGGACATCTAAATTTTGACAACTTGGTGAAGATCAGTTCAAAAGGGTTAGTGATGCATATTCCTAAAATCACTAAGTTTCCTCATACTCTCTACAAGTCATGAATTCATGGGAAGCAAACCAAAAGAGGCTACAAATCTAAGGATAATTATACCAAAACACCATTAGATTTGATCCAAATTGACCTATGTCAACCTAAAATAGATCAAGGTATAAAAGGTAACATCTACTTCATGCTATTAATTTATTATTTTACTAAGATGGTTTGGATATATTTCTTAAAATAAAAATTAGAAGCCTTTGCAAAGTTTAAAGCATTTAAAGATCTTATTGAAAATGAAAAGGGATAAAAAATCAAGTGTGTGAGATCATATAGAGGAGGTGAATTTTGGTCTTATGAGTTTTATACTTTTTGTTAAAGATCAATGGATTAGAAGATAAAACTCTACTACTAGGACACCCGGACAGAATGGGGTAGTTGAAAGGAAAAATGGAATTATCCAAGAGATGAGTATAACCTTGCTTCAAGATTCTAAACTATGAAATGGATTTTGGGAAGAGGTTGCTAATACATAAGTATACATGTTAAATAGATTCCAAAATTAGAGTAAATGGTGATAAGACTCCATATGAGCTATGAAAAAATAAGGTAGCTAATGTCAAACATTTTAGAGTGTTTGGGAGCAAGTGTTTTATCAAGAGTGATGAAGAAAATCTTAGAAAATTTGATTCAAGGTCTGATGAAGGCATCTTCTTGGGTTATTCTTCCATAAGTTATACTTACAAATGTTTAAATAAGAGACTCAACAAGGTTGTTAAAAGTTATAATGTAATAGTTGAAGGAGTAGGTGAAATCAAGAAGCCTAACTTATAGATAAATGACACTGCAAAGAAACCTAATTCAGATAATGAAGGCATATCTGATCAATTAGATGATGAAGAGGAAGAGGTAAGATAAGACACTAAAGCTCCATCTAGGAGAATATATAAGGATCATCTAGTTTCCTAGGTAATTGGAGACGTGAATTCTAGTTTTTAGACTAGAAGGAGAATGTTGATTAATTAGAATCAATAAGATACACCTCCATTATCCAAGGTTAAACCTAAAACATTATTATAAGCTAGCAAAGATGAAAATTTGACATGTGTAATGGATAAAGAACTTGATCAAATAGTAAAGAATGAAACATGGAATTTGGTACCTAAGCCAAAAGACAAAATTGTGATAAGAACTAAGTGGGTATTAAAAAAAAAGATGAATGAGAAAGGAGAGGTCATAAGAAATAAGGCTAGATTGGTGTGTAAAGGATATGTTCAAGTTGAAGGGATAGAGTTTGATGAAACTTTTGCTGCTATGGAAAGAATGGAAGTAATTAGACTCTTATTGTCATATGAAAGCTTTAAAGGTTTCAATGTTTACCAAATAGATGTGAAATCTTATTTTTTTAATGGTAACTTAGATGAAGAAGTCTATATTGTACCTAAAGGTTTTTCCATGAATAGTAATTAGGAGTGTGTTTGTAAATTAAAGAAGGCTTTATACAATCTTAAACGAGCTCCTAGAGCTTGGTATGATGGGTTAGACAAGTATCTATTGAGCCAAGTCTTCAAAAGAGGGGTAGTTAACAATAATTTATATATTAAAATAGAGGGAAGTCATCAATTATGAGTGGTAGTCTATGTTGATGACATAGTTTTTGGAACTGATAATGACACCATGAGTTGAGAATTTATAGATGCTATGAAGATTGAGTTTGAAATGTCAATATTAGGAGAACTTTATTTTTTTTAGGATTGTAGATTAACCAACTTGATGCAAGTATAATCATTTCATAGGTAAAATACATCAAAGATATGCTAAGGCAGTTTGACGTGTTGGATTGTAAGATAATGAAGACTCCAATAATCACAATATGTAAGTTAAGTAAATAAGATGACTCACCAAAGGTTGATCAAACCTTGTATAGATCCATGATTGGAAGTATTTTGTACTCTAATACTTCTAAGACTGATATCATGTAAGTAGTAGGCCTTGTAGGTAGGTTTCAAGCTGATCTTAGAGAGTTTCAGTTGAAATCAGTCAAAAGGATCTTGAGGTATCTCAAGAGCACCATAGAATATGGTTTATCATACCCATGGAGTAAAGAGTTCACTCTAAGGACATGCATTGATGCAAATTGGGTAGGATGTGTGGATGATAAGAGGAGTACCAATCATGGTGTTTTATTCATGGGTGAATGCTTGGTGTCTTGTCTAAACAAGAAGCAAGCCTATGTATCCCTATCAATTAAAAAATTTGAGTATATAGTTATTTCTTCATGTTTCACTTAGGTAATTTGGATGAAGTAAACCTTAAAAGACTATAAGGTAAGAAAAAATAGACCTTATCCTATCTATTGTGATAATAATAGTGAAATTAACATCTCAAAGAATCCCATTATGTAATAAAAAACTAAGAACATTCTTATTAGTTATCATTTTTTGAGAGAACAAGTGAGTAATCAAAGTGTTAAGTTGGAGTACATGCCTTCAAAAGAACAACTTGTAGATATTATGACTAAACCATTAAAAAAAGCAAAAGTTGAATATTTAAGACAAATATTGGGAGTCATCTCCTCATTAATAAAAGGTCACTAGTTAAGGGGAGAAACAAATTCATGAGATTTATCCAAAGGTTTTTGATGAAAATATTCAATAAATATGTTCAAAGACATTGGTTATAAGGGAAAGTTTTAGTCAATCTTTGAAGATTGGTTTAATAGGTCAAATCATGAAGAATGAAGGTAAGATTTATTTGGAGTGTGGAGATGAATTTTATAAGTTTATTCCATGGTTTTATATGTGCTCAATTAATCAAAATAATCATGCATGCCCATTTGTTTTGTTTGACCATTTTGCTCAGTGTTCACTACCTAATGAGAGCTCATCATGCAAAATAGGTGTATTTGGGGTCTATAAGGATAACCAAGTGTTGATCCTAGTTGGATTTGATGTGTCTAAGTTAAAAAGGTTCATTAAATGTGTATGTTTTGTCAAATGATTAATTTAAGGTGTTTTGGCTTAGTGGTAGGGGTATACATAGGGTCTACAGGCATAATCATGAGCTTTCCAAGTGTTGAATGAATATTGGTGAGTTTTCAAGGTGATATTATGGAATAGAAAGGTGTGTTAACCTCATAAAAGTGTGATATATATGGTTTTAATATTTAAATGCCTATTGAGGACAAGTTGAAAATTTTTTATTGCTCTTGGGTATGGCAGTCTCTACTTAAGGACTAGTAAGACAAAAACCATGTTCATGGTTCTATGGGCTCACTAAGGATTCATACCTATATAATTTTTACAATTGTGTGTATTGGTGACCTAAAAGTGTAAGATAATTTTAAGGATCTATCTTTGACTAAAAGATGGTAAGTTGATGACATTTCTCTTTGATCACCTGATGTTTTAACCTATGTGGGTTAATGACCTTCCCAAAGGATTTGAGGTATAAGTATACTTAATATATTGAAATTGTAAAATGGGAGATTAAAAAGTAATTTCCAATCATTTTTAAGTGTGTGGTTTATTCTATGGTTGAGCATTTGTGTAAATGGAGGGCTAATTGATAGGTCAATTTGTGAAGGAGCTATGGTGCAAAGGAAGAGTTAAATGATGAAAATTGGAATTAGTGAGGAGGAATATGAATGTAGATCATATATGGAATTTAAAGTCATGAAAGTCTCTACATAAAAAGTTATGGGCTCTTTAATGTTTGAGTAGGGATATTATGCCTCTAGACAAGGCTAGGTGATTCAAATCAATTTTTTGGTCATTTTATCCAAAATAATAAGGTATGATTATTATCATATGATTTTTTTATTATATTTTGATCATCTTTCATGTTTTAATAATGGATTAAACATCTATTAGTGATCATGGAGTTGGTTTGAGAGAGAAAATTTGATGGTAACTATGAAGTTTCATCATGGTTGGAGATGGTCTAAAGGTAATCAAGGGGTACCTAAGCTTAGGTGACTTATGGGGACTACCTCTTAGTTTTATTAAGGTGTGATCACTCCTAGTTTCTTGATATTGTCCATTTCTTCTTCATAGAGTAGTGCATGGTCAAAGATGAGTGTTGTCAATGAGTATGTTTAAGGTAGTCATGGTAGAAAATGGTGTGCACAATGATAGAGGGAGTTTATATCATATCACAGAGGAGGTCCACTCTTGATGTTGTATTGGAAAACATTTACAAGTCCTCAAGATCAGTATGTAAGCCCACTTTATCATTGTGTCAAAGGGGGAGAAAGTGTTTGTAGAGGGAGAAAGAGTATGTGCATAGCTTTGTGTTGATGTTTATAAAGGTTGACATAAATTACAAAGGGGGATATTTTTGAGGTGTTTTAAATTATGTATATAAGATAGAAAATGGTGTTTATAATGTGTCAAGTATGCTAGTAGGTCAATGACAAAGTGTGCCTTGATGATTATGCATGGACCTTGCAGTGTTTGCTTGGTTAAGCAAGATGATGGACGTTGCTTATGTGTTGACCATGATTTATGGTTCATATTGGGTGTAAAGAGTGATTGCTATACTTTTGTAATTTAAAGGAATTCATTTAAGTAGTCTTGTGAAGGTCTAGGTTATCCTAGTCATCTTGGTAGAATTTCCTAAGTAAATAAATTAATGACATCAACATTCACATGTGTGAAGGTGTCAAAAGAAAGTGGTCACATGGGTTTATTAAGATTTTTTCCTAGATCATGTTTTTAAAATTTAATATCTTGACTGATGTCTATAAAAATTTATGATGGTTCAAAGTTTCTCTCCCAAGCAGATTTCATTGTTTTCCATAGCCAATTTTGCATTAAAAAGTGATCGTTGTAATTCAAATATTTGAATTTACAAAGGAAAACCAGTCTGTAATGTTTTTCCTATAGATTTTGATGATGGATTAAAAGTAAAAGTGGTATATAAATTCAATATAATTCCATTAAAATTTATTTGGAGGTTTGAATGGTCATACCTTTTATATTTATTGAGGTTTAAAGTTAGTTGAGGGTTTCACTTTATTCTGCAAGTGACGCGAAAAAGATGTTTGAATTTTTATTAATGGTGTTTGGATGTTTCATGGTGAATTATATATTTGAGAGTGTTTTAGGCTCCCTGAAGACAATATTTATGTATTTTTTAGGTTCAACCAATCCATATTCAATATGATCCATTGCTTATAAGTTGACTATTTATTCATTCATGGTGTTTTCATGCACAAGGAAATTGATTGAAAGGTTTTGCATATGCAAAGGATTGTATTTAAGAATGGAATCACTTTAGGGTGTCTTAGGGGTCATGTTTCATTGACCTATGTTATTTGAAGTGGTCTTGTCATTCTATTTAGCTCGATGAAGTGTTAAAGGGGTTAATAGGTCTCAATGGACCTAAATGGGCTACTTAGACCTAATTAAAAGGTGTTGTTGCTTAAGTATGATCTATCAAAGATATGATAACATATGTAGGTGATGATGATATTTTTATAAGTGGGATAGAATCCTTAAGGGTTAAGTAATGTCTCGTGGCTAACCAAGAAGGTGGTGATCATGAAGTCTCTATAAAGAGTATAAATAAAGATGAAGGCTTCTAAAGTTGATGTGTGAAGAATAGTGAAGTGTAAGTAAGCTTGGTGGATGTATTGAAGAGTAGAGAAGTGTGAGGAATATGTGTGTGACCTAGGAGTCATATTTATTATGTTTTAATAGTGTTTTATAGGGTTGGTGAAGAAGTGTATAGTGATTTAAAAGGTTATTTTGGATGCATTACTTGTGTGTGAAGTCTTTAGAAAGTATGAAGGGTTGAAGAGAGATATTATTCATTATTTCTCCATCAAATTGGAAGGAAATCAGGGTTTTGGAGGTGTTGATATCATAAGGTGTTGTGTGGATGCTCAACATCTAGGGCAAGTGGGTGCTTATATATTCTTAGGGGTTGCTGCTCATTGTGAAGTGGGTGCTTCACTAAAGTCTCTTGGTTGTGATCTCTTATAGGATTGTGTTCCATGTGTTTATAGGATTGAGAGTGGGTTTTATCCCTCACGAGTGTTTCCCATATAATCCATGTGTTATGTGCTTTGATCTTGCATGGTTTTCTTTATTCATTGAAATTAATGGTCTATATGCTTCATGAATGATTATATTGAATGGTTAAGAGTTTGAAGGATTGTAATTAAATTTTATTTGATTACATCACTGATTCACCCCCATATTAGTGATTGTACCTATAACAATTATCTATTTCCAAGAACCAATTCCAATAGCTCAATTAGATAATGCTTCTCATACTTTTTCTACAACTACCCCAAAATCTACACCTATCAATAACATCTCTCAACCTTTCAATAACATTTCTTCAGATCAATAACTAGAAATACCTAAATCAATTATCCAATCATCTAAATACAATTAACAAATTTTTCCTCAAACTAAACCAACCACATCCTATAAAAATAAGTTTGAATGCACTTTTACTCCTCCTTCCTAGGAAATCCTCTAACATTATGTTCCTCTATCTAGTAGAGCCCCCATGGGTTATGATGAATGGGATCATATCATGAAACTTAACAATCTCAAATATCAAATAAAATTTATTAAACACATTCAAACTTATCTATATCATCATAACCACTTGATGCAACTATTATTCTAAATGAACATCCCTTGTCTTCCCCTATCAGGATGTGAATTTACCTAATCTAGGTCAAAAGATAGTAACTAACAATAATGTGAAGAGATGTCTATAAATCTTGATGAAATAATGGAGAGTTCACTCTCCATAAAATTCCCTATTTCTTCCATGATCCTAGATGAGATTCTATTTCATGAAAATGATATTCCACTATTTATAAGCATTCAAATCAATGATATCCAAGTCAATCATGCTTTGATTGATGAGGGTTATGATACTTGTGTCACCTCCCTTGACTTCATTAAAACTTTTAGATATTTTTAGTGTAATATTAGTCCACATGCAGTACATGCCAAGGTTATGATAGAAGGCAAATTCCTCTTTTAGGTTTCATGTGGCTTCCTATTACTATCCCTCTTATCACTATCTGAGTGAAGGTTATGATATTTAACTTTCTCCTTTCTTATAACATCTTTATTGGTATGCATTGGACACATTTCATGAGGGATTTCACCTCTTCTACTTTCTAATGTGTCAATGTTCTACATAATGGTGCTATATATAGGATTATAGGAGACATAAACAATTAAAATTTTGAATAATTCCAAGAATGTTATGTATTCAAAATTTTAACCCTTGAGCCCTTATCAAGTGTTCCATTTAGAGAATATCAAGACTTCAATTTTCTCATCAACTCTACTTGAGGTTATCATGGTCACCTTGAACTCATCAGGAACATACCACATAACCTCTTAAATTTTGATGATGATGAGCTAGATGAAATCAACCTTAAGATCAAAAATTTGGATTTATATGATCATCTCATTACCCAAATTATATCATCCTTAAATTTATGTTCTTGTTATCCACCTATGAATGATATACCCATGGTATTAACCAAAGCCTAAATTTTTATTTATCATGGCACTTACAACAAAAATATCATACCTACCTTCACAATTGACCTTAATATACTTGATTACAATGATGTTAATAATTTAAATGATCCATTTCTAGGGTGAATTATCCAGGCTATAGATATCAAGATTCTTTGGTATCATTTTTCTTTATTTCAATATCTAGGTTCATCTTATTGTATTCCTTCTTGTATAGTTTCTAATTATATAATTATTCCTCTTTTTCATAAGATAAAAATCACTCACATGTCACACCTCTATTTTTAGTAGAGCCTCTTAGGATCATGGTTCATCTTATTGGAGCCTCTATTTCTAGATACTAGGATCCCTATAGCCTTCTTCCCCAAAATATGCTTTATACCATCATTAAGACCTTTAAGCATCTTACTTTTCCATTAACTAAGCTTAGTCTAGTTCCTACTCTTACTCTACTTTTATCTAAGCCTCATCCTGTATCTAATTCTATTTCTCCTTTAGATGAGCCTAAGTTGGTGTCTCTACCAATCCTGCTCCCCTTGGTGATGGCCTTATTCCTTTTTCAAAACTTGACCCCTTGCCTTTCCAATGGGTTAATCAACCTTACTATGATATTCATAGAGTTTCCAATCATTGGAATAGATAATTCTAGTTATACCATCCTTCCTCAATTTATAATTCTACTCCTTCCATTAGTAGACCCCAAAAGTATACTAACAAGCATATATATTGCTTCCATGGCACAGATAATCATTCTTCCCCCCCATTATCAAAAGCTTCATCAATATACTGACACATTGAATCATATCCTTCCTCAATAAATATAATTCTATAACTCCTCCCAAATTATTACATGAGTATATTCTAAAATATGAAGATGCATATCATCTTTGGCACCAATGTGGTACTCATCACACCACATTGAAAAATAACAACATCTTCATGATCACCTTATGACCATTCTTATGCCCACTATTACTCTTCCCATAAGTCATCCACATAATAGGGATCCTCCTTCTTCATGTATGTCTCCCACTCCACCTATGGTTACTTTTTTAATTGTGGCTCCTATGCCACTTGCATCTTCTCCCCCACCCATGGTTCCTTCTCCACTAGTGGTGCCACCTCCTTGTCCCATAGATACCATTCTTATTATATCATCTATTCTCCTTATTAATTATTCTATACATGAGAGCTATCATGATAATGATCCTTTAGATATACCTACATTTTTTTTTGAAAAGATTCAATGAGAGGCCTTTTCACAACTTTCTTTTAGGATAGATGAGACTTAGTTAGATCTAGATTCACAGAGATATATCAGATGGTATGGATAATATTTATGGATGGATTTCCCTGTATTTGTGAACACAAGATGGCTTTTATTAATTTTCATTATGATTTTGGATTGGAATTGTGGTCCACTTTTATTTATATTTTATATCATTTGACTCTATGTTAAATTTTACTTCACTTATCTATCTTACATGGATTTTTATATTTCACATTATGTGTGGTATATGGTTTCATTTCTTTCATATTTTCTTAAGGATTATTTTCATGATTTCCATGATTACATGATTATAGTTATGATTTGATTTCTTTTCATGTATATCTTTGTATTTATCATGTTTGTTTATTAAAATATCTCATATAACACATATAATTATTATTGTGACTTCATTTTACAAACCTTTCTCCCCATAGTAATCCTTTTTACCATGTGATCAAATTATAAACAAGTCATCTCATTGTAATCCTATCTTACCAACCCACTTTTTATCTCCCTTTATTCGTTTATTTCCTTTCGTAAACTAAGCATACAAATAATTGAAACTTGAGATAACACATTGTTTCATAGGTAAGCCTCAGTGTGTAGTTATTCATATCTTTGGATACTTATATTTCTAAAGCTCATTCATGTGTATCACTTTTATCCATCATGTTGGTTATTCTAAATATGTATGGAGGAGGAATCTTAAAATCCAAATCATTTAAAATAAAAGGTAGTGATTTAAAAGGCAACATAAATTTTAAAAGTCAAATCACACTAAAAAACATGATTTATAGTATATATCCTTTTTTAATCAAAGTTCAAACTCCATAGTTGCCTCATGATAGAGTCAAGGTCTGTTGGTTGTAGTAGGCTAGTATATTGAAAAAGGAGAATAAAAAAATATTTTAGTGTTGCCTACTTTCTCAAAAAAGTACCTAATCTTCATAATAGATTGACGGCTTTGTAAGATGTCCTAAGGAATAGGAAACATGTTATGGAAAGGTAGGTCCATTTTACCTTTCTTGTTAATATAACCAACATGAGTTGATATTAGTATCTATCTTATTTTCATATACAACTTTGCACTTATTGAGAATGGGTATCCTTTGTATTCTGATTATCACTAGACACTTAGTGTCTTTTCTACATACTTATTGTGCTTATTTTTTACTAAGTATTTTCATAGATTCCTACGTTATGATTATTACAATACCTTTTTCATTTACAACATTACTAATATTTACCTTGATAAATATTGTTTTGTTAACTGATCACTCCCTCTAGGATTTCCATTTGTGATTTGTATTTTAAGACCATGGGTGGACTATGCCTTCTTCACAAATTACCACATTACAAAAATTATTTTAAAATCATTCTCAGATTTGTTTTTAAGTCATTAGTGTTACCTTTGTGAGTTTTAATGTAAGACCATGGATAATACCAAGTCTTCTTCACAAAATATTCCAATATCCAAGTCACAATGAAATTACATGTGTCATATTTGAGATAAGTAGTGATTGATTATGAGTTACACATCATTGACATTCTTCCCATGTTGATATAGTATATTTTATGCTTACATTATTAATATTTCACTTTTATATTCTTATTTTCTAATTGAATTTATACTTACAACCATTCTCTTAAATTTTTCATACTTCCTAGCTTGAATTAGTGCGAACAATTTAATTTCATTTTCCAATTTTGTCTTCTCTTTTATACTTCCCAACATGATTTAGTATGATTGAATGAATTAATTATTTTATTTTTATACCATTTGGTTTCCTTGTACCTTCCATTTTATTTAAATTTTTCATACATCCCAACATGATATAGTGTGATTTTATTTTGTTTTAACTTGGTTCAAATATTTTACATGGTTTGAAAACATTTTTTTACCCTTTTTACCATCTTTGGTTTATTATATTTAGTCATATTTTATTATTACACATTTCCCATTGTGATATAGTGTGTAGTGGATTTGTTTTTTATTACTTATACTTTTCCAAGTCATTTTTTTCCTTTTTATTGTTAACCATGCATGTGTATCACATAATGATAGAAAATAAAACAATCAACATATATTTCCCATAGCATATACAAAAAAACTAAATACATGTGCTAGAAATAAATATATTCATACATCAAAATCCATAACCAAGTACAACTCATGAAATTAATACAAATGTCAAAATAAACACAGACACACACATACATATCTTCATGTGTTTTATAAAAAATAAAAATAGCTCTAGCTCTAAGGATGGGATCCATTCTACCTATCTTTTGGCCTAAATATGCTATCCATATACGCCTAAGACTATCCCCTCTTAATTGTATACTATAATGAGGCAGTACATGATCTCAAACCTACAACTTGCATGTATAAATTGGCTATCTAGGCTTACACCTATCCAAGATGGATAGTGGTATCCATGTGTGCCAATCTCTCTTTATCCAATTCCTATGAAGCTTGTACCTTTCCCTCTCTCACCCTTTCTAGTGGAAATAGTCCATCCTTGCATATATGAAGATACTTAGTAGCCTCCCCCACTAGTATAAACTGGCTCACCCAGGTTGGGGTAGATGGTACCATAGGAACATCCAAAGTGATGGGGTCATACGAAGCTAGTACCCCATCTAAAAGGCCATGATGTGTGGCCATAATTTGGGATCCCAAGATGACCTCCTCTATTTTAGGATATAGAAAAAACTAGATAATCATCAGATTCCATATATACATATATATATATATATATATATATATATATATATATATATATATATATATATATATATATATATATATATATATATATATATATATATATATATATATATATATATATATATAAATCATCTATCTACCATAATCACAATGCAACTAGTGTCTTATATCAAAAATTAAATCAAAATTAAAAAATTTCTCATGAGTGATGTTGTCACCAACCACCATCTCTCCATTTTCTCACCCATCAAGCATAGTATTTCCATTTACTCATCCATCGAACACCTCTTCTATGTGTCTGCTCTACACTAATTCAAATCCATGAGTTACCACTAGAGTATGCCATGAACCTCTTCTCATAGGTACCTCTATAGACTATCTATGTCCTAGAGCAACTGCTAGGTCCTCATACGTTGTATCCCTTTCCTACACCTATTCTCAATGATGGTGCCTCCATCTATGGTGTGGCTATGGTGGTCACTATTATTATTACTTCTATGGTGACTATTGTGCACCACCATCCTTGTCCATGAAATCTTCACCTATTGGCTCCACTACCTCCTGATGCCATGTTTAACTAGTCCATGGTCTAACACATCAAAACTTGATCACTAATATCTCTATTCGTACTCCTCCTCTTCCTCTCCCCTTGGATAAATAACATGCCATACCTAATAATTAAGAAGTAATAGGAGGGAAAAACATGTGTGGGGTTTTGAAATATCTTGGCAAGCATACCATATTTGTGCCAACCCTATAATAATGGTCACCCAACTAGACCATAGAGTAGCAATGTGTGTATACAAATTCTATAAAATATCTCCTTGTGTGATAGTATATATAACTAGCACATGGGGGATGACCAAGGCTAAATTTTCCTATCTCCACCTCAGAATCTTAGGTAACCTATCATCGACCATAGGGGGAAACCTAACTGGATGATACATGTCAAACCTATCATATATCCAAGAACTTATAAAAAACACAAGCCCCATGGTATTTTTCCTTTTATAATACATTCTATACATATCATTCATGAGATGGACCAAGATGATATCCCCAAAATCATAGAGTGCTCTCTGATCTAGTGTATACTGACACAAGGATATCATGCACAACAATACCTTGTCATCTAATTTGTGACATAACACTCTTGTTGTCACAAGTCCTATCATTACCTTTTATATGTCTATAAAGGGTGAAATATATACATCAAATAAAATCACAATCAATCCAAGGTAAATAATATCTAATCATGTCTCCTACTATTATATTGCTCATGTCTTATCTAGATCCTTTAGTGTATTAGGGATCATTGATGTCTTACCTATATGTAGTCCAAACAACATGTGGACATCCTCTAGTGTGATACCCACCTAATGGCATCCTCATCCATCACCCATTAAAAAGTGTTAATAAACATTCCCATTGTCCAAGAAACATAATAATGAGATCAACACTTAGTGGGATCTAGCTCATCTCCATGATACTACCAAAATTTAGCATGACCAGTCAAACTTGATCTACATCACTCAAATGATGTAATAAATTTGGTATCCACAATGAATCTATTAAGTGCTAATATCTCTAGCATCTATACAAAATATCAAACAAAAAAGGATGTATCAAATATCCATGTCATCAATAATCAAAATTCATTCTTAAAAATTCACAAATTATCTACTTCATCAACTCATTTGATTTAGTTTCTCATGTTTATGATTTTCCTACAAAATTGGACCATATCATTTTTAAATAAATCAACCTATTTTACACTAATTCTACCTTTATTCCATTTATGATACTAAATTGTCCCTATAGTACACAATTGGCCCTATTTTTAAGACTATATTGACCCTCTTTTATCAACTAAATTGGCCCTATAGTACACAGTCAGCTTTATCATCATTACACACTAAGGTGGCCCATTGCTATGGAATAAACCACCCATTAGAATAATAAATCATCCCACTACTATACAATCATCCCCTTTCTTTAACTTTAATTATAGACTAATTCAACCTAGTTGACTTTGTTCTTTCATAGCATCATCATTTTGACCATTTACCATAAATGCCTTAGGCATTTATTGGTTTGACTTCTTCCTACCTAGTATCCCATTCTACCCATAGTTTACCTAAAAATTTCCTAGGGTTAATTATAGTGCCTATATGTTTCCTACCAATCAATTTTATATATTTAGTTCAATTTCAAATAAAAATACTACAAAAATTAAAATTCACAAATGCTTACATGTGTTTCACTTGCTGTGGCTACTATGCATCCTTATTGTCTTAGATGTCATCTCCTCACCATGACGGGTGTCTGGTCTCAAACTATGTCTCTCAGATCTCTATTTTCTTAAAATAGTAAAACTAAAAAATGAATTAGTTTTTTAACTTATTTATTTTACAATTTAAATTTATTACTTGTCAAATATTTACTACTAGATTCTATATTTTGATCATATCTTTGTTCCTACTAGCTCTTTTTTATGAATCATAAGATGTTTTTCAATCCTAACATTGTAAAAAATATTTTCACATGTTATATATATATATATATATATATATATATATATATATATATATATATATATATATATACATATATATATATATATATATATACATATATATATATATATATATATATATATATATTGATTTTTTTAATTTTTTGCTCGTTCTTGCTAATTTCTATAGGTTTGCCTAATGTTCTCTACATTGGACACCTTCAGATTTCTTGCATCTCATTCTTTATCTACAATACTAATGTTAGTGAAGGTATGTAGTTTTCAGTTATGTCATTTCATTTTTCTTATTTTTCTCCTTAATGCAATTTATTTAGATTCAAGTTTGTGAGTTGATATATTATTTTCTCTAAGCACCATCTCATGTTACACCTGCATGACATGTGATGAGATTCAAGTGGGGAATATGTATACACATAATATTTTTAAATTTTATCAATTATTGATGCTTTTTCTCTTATAAGAACTTGTTTAATATCAATATCTCAAAGTTCATGCCTTAAGGGGTTAACCAAGAAAGGGATGGGTGGACCATTGGTGCTTTGCATGATTCTTATCCATATAACACTACTTGTTATCAATCTAAGCATCTCCTAAAAACACTCCCCTAAGATTTATCTTCTCTTTTTCACCCTCCTCTAGTCATTTCATGCTTTTATTATCCCTTACCTTAGCCTAAAACCCTTTCCTATGGTCTACATTACATTGTCATCGCCGTCGATCCTATACTCTAATTAATAAAACTTATTTAGGGTCTAGACTGACCCTTTGCTAACCTAAACCAAGACCTAATTTATTTTTATCAATAAATATATATATTTGATTAGGTTGACCCTATAAGCTAAACATTCAAAAATGTTTAGGGTTAAATTTAACTATATACACACTCATTTAATAATTTATGAGAAATAAGAAGAACAATAATATATTAAGCATATGTTTATCCACCATTATACTTCAAGAGCATAGCTTAGAGTTTGAATAATTTTCTTAGATATATAAATCTTGTCTTGTGGAGAAGTATTTAGATGCATAGATAGGTTGTGTAGCCTAGAGATGGTTTATCCTTGTGATCTTTACATACCAAAATAACCTTTTGTGAAGCACCTTGGCCAAGGGAGAGATTAAGGCTCAATGAGTTCATCTTCAAAGGTAAGTATTTATAAATTTCTTCATCCTTTGTAAGAATAGATAGATTAGCATTTGTAATTCTCTTTATTTCCTATACATTAACATTAGTATATACCTTCTATGAATGTTTAATTTTCATGTTTATTACCCCTACCTTGAGCCACAAGCTTTGGTTAACACTAAAATATATTTTGATTTACTTGTAATTTTATTTATGAATATGAAAACATAGGACTTAGTAAGGGTCATTGCATATTTTTACTCGATTAGAGGCTTTTGAACCTTCCCTAATGATATTATTGTGGTAGGATATCCCTTCACTTGGTCTAGCAGATCTAACTTGGTCATGACCCTGAATATCTAACGTATCAACAATAAAATGTGTAAGTAGGATTTATCTTCCCTGAGCTAGGATTAATTAATAGATTAGTTGAATTTCCTTTTGTATATACTTTCAATTACAACATGCATATAAGAATTGAACAACTTCAATGATCATGACCCAAGAGTCACATTAATTACCAATTATCTTTAATATATAATTTGTATTTACAAGAAAAAAGAGTAAGTATATCAAAATTTTATAATTACATCTAGAAGAATGTTTTAGGCCCTTTATAACTATAAATACAATAAATTTTTTTTTCAATTTTGAATAACATAACATTCCACTAAAGAATAAGTCCAAAATAATGAATTGTATCCTTTAAATTACAATGAGACACTAATTTAAATCATGCCTTTCAACAAATATCTACATAATAAGAATTAAAAATTAAGAATAATCTAAGCACTCAAATCAAATTACATAAGAAACATGCAAAGGCCCACCTTTGTAGCCTAATGATCCCCTTATTGGTGGTCCTAGACCACCTCATCCATTAGTTTGATGTGGAGCTCAACATTAGGATAGTATAAAAGGGTGAAAAATAACATAGAATTTGAGATTTCCAAATAAAACCATAAAATAATGAAAAGTAATTGAATGTAAGATAAGTACATGAAATAAAAGTACTTATTATTATCTTTTAGCACTATTGTTTAACATGTGAATAGATATATTTGACTTCCATAGATCAACAATGATTTTTATATCTATTAACTTCAAACATAGTATTTGTATATGTACCATTCATGTATTTTAATGATCAAATAGGACTAAGGATATTAAAAAATACATTTATTCTCAGTACTTATCCATAATAAGAAGACATAAAAAATTCCCAAATCAAATCAAAATTAAAAAGAGTCATAATAAAATGACACCAAAAAGAGTAATAGATAAGTGAACACTAAAAGAGAAAGAGTCCATATTAGAATTCATGTAATATCCATTATAAGAATTCAAATACAATTCATACATAATAAATAACTTAGTTTGAACTTAAAATAAAACCATCTATTCAAATAACCAAGAATAAATAATTCAAATAAAAAAACATAGTTTCCAAAGCCTAAACAAAACACAAAGTGAGAACCTACATACAACATGCAACCTCAATACAATGACTATCAACAATAATAGCCTCCAAAAATTCACCATAACCATAATAAGCTACCATACCTAAAACATGGTATAATATCAATGTTAAAACAAATAACTGAAAACCCTTTTGTTTAAAACTATAACAAACAACATATTCAAAGAAAATAAGACTACAACTTAACCAACTTATTTTATTTGCCAATTCAACCATATTATATACTTATATAAAATAGTGAACAAGAAACTACATAGACCGAGTCCCAACACTTTGGAATGAGCCAAGGAAAAATGAACCCAAGATATTAATGATAGAGTATATTTGACTGTGAGCCAATTTTAACATTATGGGTTCATTGTGGAGTCTAAAAACTTCACCATGAACCTATAATGGTTCATTTTTTTATACTCCATTCCCATAAAAAAACATAAAAAATATTATTTTTTATCATCATAAAAGAAAACTGGAAACCACTCACTCATTAATCATACCCAAAAATGTATAATAAAACCATGGTCTATGAGAAAATGAAATTTTCTTCCCTATTTGCACCCAACTAAGCCATTTAGAGATTTAATCACTACCATTAAAGCTTGCATTGGTCCTACATTATTTATATGAAAAACTATAAAATGGTTCAATAAACAACCTTCATTCTCACCCAAAATGAAATTAAAAATTTGAACTTCACAACTCAAACTAGTCCCACTAGGTCTTTAATGGCCTTCACCAAAATTTTTGATAGAGTTTGGCTAGGGTTTAGTAGACTAAGCTCGCCATATAATAAAAGACCCAAAACAAAATAAATTCAAAGATAATCAATGGGGATAACTTTGGGATTAAATTAATCATGACATAATTCGTAATATGGTCAAAACCAAAGTTCTCATAACATGATTAAAATCAAAATCAAATAACTAATGAAGACCCTATGACCTAGTCATGGTCCCCACTTAAACAAGTCAAATTATTAGTGAACATAATGGTTTAGCAACATATCAAAGCCAAAAAAATTAACATAAAAAAAATCCAAGTTAAATACTGGTCTCCTTGGCCTCCAATCACAAGAATACCACTATAATTGCTTACCACATTAGACATGAATTTAGACTGAAAGATAAAATTGTAGTCAAATACTAAACATAGAATAATGTTTTTAATCAACCAAATAGATAAGCAAAAAAAAAAAGTCAAGAATGACCAAAAAATAACTAAATGTTACCCTTTTAAACCTTTGGTTCTAAATACCAGATGTAACCTAGCTCATTTTTCTTATTCCTATAACCCTGAAAATGATACATCAACAATATCTGAATAAAAAAAATAGTCTCAAATTTGATAAGTAATTCTAAATTAAATTTATATCAATCAATTCTATAATAAACTAAAATTAATTATCCATGTGAATATAAACATGTCCATAACACATCATAACATCACAATACCTTAAAAAGAGTCTTAATAATGTCCAAGTAATAATTCAATAGCAACTAAAACAACTAACATGCCTAATAGTATTCAAATGTGTAACCAATAGTGACATAGAAAGAAAAAAAATAACATTATATTGATTATTAAAATAGCCAAGGATAATGTTCCCTAAAAATATGTTCATCTTCCCATGTAGCATTTCATTCAATTAATAAATCTCATTGGACAAAAATTTGTGAAATCTATATATTTCAAAGTCTAATGTTGTGATGGTCTAGGATCTTAAATAATTCCCACTTCATATTTTCCTCTTCTAAAATATAAATATTTTTCCAATCTAAAATATGGAAAGGATTAGATACATTCTTTCCTAATAAAACAACATAAAAAACATCATGAATCTAGGATAAATATGAAGGAAGTGATAATCATTAGACAACAGGGATAATTATTTCTTGAATGTCAAAGGGTCTAACAAATCAAGGAGACAATTTAGAAGATTTTACAAATTTAATATAACTTTTATGTAGTATAACACATATAAATAATTTTTCACCAACATTAGATTCACAAGTTCTTTTAAAATCTACATAGCTCTTTTGTCTATGTGAAGAATCCTTTAGATTTTGGTGAATCAATGCCATTTGAATATCATATTATTGTAAAATATCAGTGATAGTAATTTATATATTGTCTAGGTTGTCCCATCCAAGAGGAGTTTTACATTTACACCCCAAAAGAGCTTCAAAGAGATCCATTTAATCATAGAGTGTTAAGAATTATTATAATAAAATTCAATTAAATACAAGAGGTATTAACACTTACTTTGCTAATCCATTACATAAACTCTTAGCATATATTTAACCACTTAGTTAAGTCTCTCCATTTGACCATCCATTTCTAGGTGATATATGGAGCTAAATTTTAATTTCATTCCAAATGTTGCAGTCAAGATTCCTAAAAATCTTGAATTAGATAACTTACCTCTATTAGAGATAATGACCTACAACATGCCATGTAGCTAAACTACTTATTTTACAAAGCATTCTAAAAACATGAAAGCATCATCAATCAGATTTATAGCAATAAAATGGTCAATTTTTGTAAATTTATTAATCACAAATAAAATAGTGTCATGTTTGTTGTGTGACTTTGGTAAACCAACAATGAAATCAAGTGAAACAATAACCCACTTACCTTATGTAATTTCATGAAAATAAAGCAAAACTCTTGGATGACAATGTTCAAATTTCATTAATATAAATTACAAGCATTTTACCATAAAATCATAATTTTTTTGCTTCAGGCTAAGCCAAAATAGTGCCTTTTTAGCTTATGTGTCATCTTCATGGCACCTGAATGAGAAAAATTAGGTGTTTTATGTACTTATTTCAGAAAATTATTTCACAAGTCACCTGACATGGGCACACAAATTCTATTTTTATTCTTTAGTAGGCCATCACTTTCAAAAAATAAATTATAAAATTTCTTTGCTATAGGCTCATCAGCTAAACTTTCACTTACTTCATGGCATAATTCATTAGTAAGTAGTTATTCTAAAATAATAATTTTGAAATTACCTTGAAAAATAGACAAGGTAATGAGATATGGGCATAATTTGAGAGAATCAACAACACGATTGTCCTTACCTTTAACATATTCAATTTTCATATCAAAATTAATCGTACATTCTATCCATGTATACTGCCAAGCATTAATATCATCCTAGGTAAACAAATATTATAGACTGCAGTGACCAAATTTAATTTTGAAATGCTTACCAAGTAGAAAATATTTCCACTACTTTAAATCATGAACAATAACAAAAAACTCTATATCATACATGGCATAATTATTTTCATTATCCTTTACCTTACATGACTCATACCACCACTTTACCATCTTATGTAAGAAAACAACAAAAACCCTCTTTAGATGCATCTAATAGAATTTTAAAATTGATATTAGGAAATAAACTAATAATTATAGATACTATATTTAATATCTATTAAAGCCTATTAAAAACTTATTCACACTCCAAATTCCAAACTACAAACACTAAATTTTAACAACTTCCATGTCTAAACTACATTTATATTAAATTTCTTAATCACATGCATATTTAACTAGAAATTACCACTAGACCTAATTTATCCACACAACTACTAGTTTAACCTAAAATCATAATGATATATCCATGATTGGGGTAATGGATCATATTTCATCATTAATATTACTTAGTTCATCTTGAATTAAATCTCCCATTTTACAAGTGTTTTCACAAGATAATTAAGTGAATACTTGATTGATAAATATAAACATTCCAAAATGCACCTTTATTATAATTTTTTATTAATACCACTTAATCAAGCATATTTATTCCTCTAATAGGAAAATCCATGGATTTGAAATTATTTTATTTTCCCTAAATTAAAAATTGGAATATTGCCTCATAATAGATGACATCATTAGGCAAAGTGTGTAATAAAGTAAAGGTTATGACATGTTGTACACTTCACTTACATAATAAAGATAAGTTATTACACCTTTCTTACATAATCATCCTGTTTTACCCCTATTACACACTCAAGAGGACCAATGGTTACATTTTTAATTCTAATGTGCCTTCTATACTCAAAAAGGACTTCAATGGTATCTCTTACACACTCAATTTATGTAATCATATATTTGAGGATTGATACTCAACCCTCCATTTTGATATGAGATGAATGATTCATAATGATCCAAGAAATATATAAATAAGAGCCTAAAACCTCTCATTTTAAGAAGCTTATCCATGTAAACTTATGATACTAAATTATAGAATGAGATTTGTCACTCTTATATTAAGCTAAATCTAAATCATGTGTAGAAAAGGAAAGATTCTACCCACATGAAGATTAAAGCATTGAAAAATACTTATACATCTACAAGTTGAGCTTAACATATTTACAATGGTCTTCAAATGAATCTTAAAGGGATGTAAAAATCATGTTTCTTTATTTTTCATTTTTCATTTCTTTTTTGTAATCCATAGCTCAACCTAGGGATTAGGCTTGAGAAGTTATGTCTTTAAGTTGTTTTGGATATTGATTAAATAATAATTGACTAACCTCTATTGGATTATTGATCTACATAATAACACACCTGATGGGACCTAAATGATTGGATGCATCCCACAAGTTCTTCTAGACCATTTAAATTCTTCTAATTACTAGAATTAGCCTTTTAAACTAGATAATTCTCACCTTTTAATTCCAAATTACTTTCTAGTTCATTATAATTGTCAACAGTGAACTCACCTTGATAAATAGTGAAATCACCCATAAAAATGATGAAATAAACCTACTAATGTATGAATTCACCTATTTAATATTTTCTTTCTATTCTATCTATAGATCAAACTGATGAAATCACATTCTGAATAATGAAATCATCATCAGAATAGTGAAATCACAATTTGTGCCTTTTTAACCATTTAATTTATGTAGGTGTAAATAGATAAATCATCCTTATAATTGATAGAATCATCATTTAAAATGATAGGATCACATAAAACATTGAAAAATCATCATCAAAATAGTGAAATTATCTTAGTAATTAGGGAATACACACTTTAATACTCTTTTTTCAATTATTATGTAAATTTCAAACCAGCAAAATTTCTTAGAATCAATGAAATCGATCATAATGACATGATTAGTTTGTTAATCAGTAAAATAATCCTTTTATATAAAACCAAGGTTTTAAAAAACCTTCCTTTAAGTTCCTTATTCACTCAAAATCACATTTATCAAACTTTTAATCAGTTTTGATATAAGACCTTAGCCAAAGAAGTGGTATTTTGAGTCAAACAAATAAATTCTTATTCACATTTAACATTAAAATAAATTCACATTTAAATTGGGATAAAAAAAAAACTTTTTCATTTTCAAAGTTCTTTACTTTCTTGTAAGTTTTTCTTGTTTCTTGATTGTCTTTTGGTGTCTTTTTGCATGTGTGCTCTCCCCTTTTTGGGTGACTCAAAAACACAAAAGTTCTTATTTTATTTTTACCCTATTTTAATTTGAATTTGTGGGGTTGATTTCATCACCTTCTCACAAGTATTTAGGCATTTATTGACCTAGGAAGTGACATCTTAACACCATACTAGACATATCTTATCCAATGAAATATACAAACTAAAGAACGTTGCCATCATACAGGCATGGATTTGTGTTATCCCATTTTCATTTAAGGAAATTACCCCAAGAGATTTATTTCAAATATCATAGGCCAAGGTGTGGTACCCTCAAAAGGATAAATTTTGGTAATGAGATTAAACTTATTCATTGATGCATTTTTACCATATACCATGTATTATGGGTTACATATATAAGGTAAAATGTAACTGACCTAGAAACCAATCCTAACTGAGAGAATATAAATCACACTTACACTTATACTTGTTGGTACATTTATACAATCAAGTTCATGACCAAGATGGATCTACTTTACCTAACCAAGGGGTCCCTTATCAAAAAAATATCATTAGAAAGGGTTCCAAATCCTCTAGTCAAGTAACACCATGAGATAACCCTAACTATGTCCTATGTTTTCTTATTCAAAAATTAGGTACAAAGTAAATAAAAATCTAAATAGTGCTCATCGAAGCTGGTGTCACAAAATGGGGTTAATAAACATGAAAGTAAACATTCAAAACCTATGCATAGATATAACCCTAATGCATTGAGAGAGAAATAAATTCTAAATCCATTACTTAAGATACTCCTATCTACTAAAATAGAGGAGTAAAGTTAGAGATATTTACCTTGAAGATGAACCCATCAAGAATAAATCTCTCCCTTGGCTAAGGTGTTTCATAAGAGGTTGGCATGGTTTGTAAGGATCACTAAGATAGGACAAAGCATCCAATATTTTTTATCAATATAAGATTCTTATCAAAGTATAAAACCTAAATAATAACTCTTAAGATAGAATGGTTGAATAGAAAATTGGAAAGATGTGAAAATGAATTATTAACTCTTTCTCTCTCTAATAAATGGTGAAATGAATGTGTATATATAGATGAATCTAACCCTAAACATTTTTGAAAGTTTAGCTAATAATATGGGCCCAATTTAATATGTATCATTAATTGATAAAATCAAGTTAGGTCATGGTCTGGGTTGGATGAGGTTGACTAAGACTCGTAACATGATAGGGTTAGCCTAGGATGATATTATTCTATAAATGTCTAAAATGGTTTTTGGCTTAGATAGGGATTGATTAAAGTATTGAATTACTTGGAAGAGTATGTAATGGAGGTTTCAAATATTATGTAAGTATATTGGATAAGGTTTGTGTTGATTTCAAGTGGTGGTATAGGGGATAAAAATATTTTAAAGCATTAATGGTCTGCCCACCCCTTTCTTAGTGCACCCTTTAAGGTATTAACTCAAAGAGATTGAGACTCAATACACTCTTACAAGAGAGATATTATCACTAATTAATAAATTTTAAAAATATTATATGCATACATATTTCCCACTCTAATCTCACCATGTTTCACTTAGGTTTAATAGGGTATTTTGATTCAAGAGGATAACATAGCAACACATAATGCTGAAACTAAATAAAGTGTAGTATTTTAAAGCATAAAATAATTGAAAGTAAATGACTAAACTAAAATAACTAGAAATAAAAGTAATTTATGCATAAATTGATTTAACTTTATTATTGTATGGTTGTCTGATGTGTTTTTAGTTTTGATCATGGATGATGCAAAGACTACTTTGGACAAACCCAAGGATTCAAAACTAAAGAGAAAAAAACAAGTAAATGAAGAAAAGCCAAGATAGCTAAACTATGTAGGCATGATGTACTTTGAAATTTGGGAAGCTAGGTTTATAAATGCTAAATTATGACCAAATTACTAAGTCAAAAGTTTAGAGTAAATTAGGAAACTAAAAATATAAGGCTACTAAATGACCAAAAAAATCAAACAAGTAAACCTTAAGTAATAAAGGTAAACAAACCAAGACAAACTAAGGATACAAGTAAAAATGGTAATCAAACATCAATTTGAAAGCATTAACAATCCTTACTTAAATAAAGATGGGTAAAAAATGGTAAAAAAACATTGATGAGTGATTAGTAACAATCCTTACTCAATCATCAATGGAAAAAATACATGAAAGGGAAAACAACATTGATGAGTGAGAAGTAACAGTCCAACCTCACTAAATAATGGAAAATATAAATGGATGCAATTGTCTGAGAAAAAGATGTATAAAAAAAATATAAAAATAGATGTAATTATATAAAAAAAGGAGTAATAGTAGTTTAAAAAAAAAAAAACCAAGACAATTTGAAAAATGGAAAACAATGGTATAAAGAAGATAATTCATAGGTATTCAAACGTATTATTTTGTTTTAAGGATAATTAACACTGAAACAAAGTAGTGCTATCATGTTTTAATATGTGAATAATAATAAATACATATGTGGGAAAATATATTTATAATAAAATTTTCTTGTTGAGAGGGGAAATGAAATGGATGGTGGGGGGATGAATGAAAAATCAAGGCAGAGAAACTCTTTGTCAAATTAAAGACACTAAAATTAGGTTTGCCAAAACAAGAGGAATTTTTACATTAAGGTCTTTGAAGAAATTTTCCTAACCATACAAATATTAGGTCATCAAATGAAGTATGAATATCAACCCATGAATGCTATGTGTATGAAAATTAAAATGGACCTACTTCCCATAATGTGTTTCTCACTCCTCAAGACCCGTTATAGATTTTTCAGTCTACTGTGAAGATTGGGTACTTATGTGAGAAAGTAGGTAGCAATTTAGATTATTTTTAATTATCCTATTCCAATCTATTAGACTACTACACCCCAGTGGGCCTTGACTCTATCATGAGCCTAGCTATGAATTTTGATCTTCGATTGGAGATATGATATGTGTTATAAATCATGTATTTTGGTGTGATTTTGAATTTTTGATATGTAAATTTCCTCTTGTTTTAAATGATTTGGATTTTAAAATTTTAAGGATTTTTCTATTCTTCAACCATATAGATTAAAAGAACCAAAAATGGGTGCTAAAAATGACTATCATTTGAAAATTTGTGACTTGGTTGCTAAGAAAGGAAATTAGAGATCATAGTGTGTAAGAGTCTTGTTAATTCATGTGATATAAAAGTTATATCTTGAATTTAAGCTTATTTTATCCAAATTAAAATGAAAATAAAGGAAATCCAAGGGAAAATAAACATGAAAAAATTTGAATTACTTCAAATCGCAAAAATTATGACAATATGAAAATGGATACAATGATAGGTAAGTATGATTCCTTATCATAAAAATGTAAGTGTGGGAAAACATGATAACATAGTTTTTTGAGAAAGTTTTATCTATGAAAGAAATAAAAAATGAAGCTAATAATATGCAATAAAAAAATTGTAACCATTTATTAACATTCTAAAAAAGATATAATTAGTTGGATAAAGGTGTTTTGAAACAAAATGGTAATTTTATGTGGACATCTAGGTCTGATCCATGGTCTTTTCTTGAAACTCATTAAATAGAAACCCAAGTGGGTGAAATAAAGGAGAAAATGGTATTTGTGATTAAGTCCTAGTCCTATCCATGGTATTTTACTTAAATCACAAGAGAAAAACCCAAGAGGGTGAACAAAGTATGTGAAAGTAAAATGTTAGAAATGGTATTTGTGAGTAAGGCCTAGTCCTATCCATGGTATTATACTATAACTCATAAAAGAGAAATCCAAGAGTGTGTAAAAAGAATTGAAAAATAAAAAAAGTTGTTATGAAAAATAAATATATGAAAGTGAAAGGAATCTATGAGGAAAATTGGGTCCTATTCATGCTATTACAATGCAAATCATGAAATAAAGAAACTAAGGGACCAAGGGAAGAAACTAAGGTTTGTATAAAAAGAGACTACTATAGAGGATGAGATCTATGTAGAAATCTTGAAATAAGTGTAATTAGGACAACATATATATATATATATTAAGAAAATAAATATCTAATCAAAGTATTTCTTCAATAATTTCACATTAGTGGGCTATTTGAAACTATGGCCTTTATTAGTTTGGAGGCAATAAGTGCTAGGAAAACAAATGAGGGCCCCACCATTTTTGGGTTTATTTGCCTTATTTATCATGGGTATATTCTAACTTAAGGACTAGATAACCAAAATTTATAGTGTGGACTTTAACCTTTTTTCTATGTTACTTGGCATTACAATCCTCTTATTTGTGGTTATGTTGAAGATTAGTGTTATCAATTAGTTTTTATACATGTTTATATTTGTAATATTATAATTAGAATGAGTTTTAGTACATGGTAAATCTAATGACACAATGGGATCAACTCCAAAATGTGGAACCCTGGAGAATTGAGGTGAACCTCTAGAGAAGGCTGACTTCTTAGCATTGAGCTTAGTAAAATTGGTATATGACCAGTTCATGTCAAACTACTACCCTTAGTGATCTTAATTCTAAATAGGGTTTTGATTTGTGAGGAAAAGAGTTTTATAATGAGTTTACAACTATAAAATAATGATTTCACCAAATAGTATAGTGGAAATTAATGCTTTTTTTGTTCGAACATAATTAAATATTTAATATACTAGAATTTATTGTAACATAATTTTATACAAAAATGATATGAAAGGTAATATTGGGAATTCATTAGATTAGGAACAAAATTATTTATTTTTCATCAAAAATCTTTCAAAATATATAAATAATACCACAAATGAATCTATATGATTGAAACAAGACTCAATACACTCACAAATTTAATAGATAACCATAAATAAATAAAGATGACACAATACAAGGAAGGTAAAACTTAGTCTATTAACATTTTGTAGGTTACGACATGTAGATCAACTCTTCAAAGGCATAATAATTTTTGTAATAGAAAAAATATAGATTTGCTAGTTAGGGAACCAATATTTATACAAAAATCACCCCCTTGGGAGAGATGAAGTTAAAAAAACCTTACACTCAGTTTCAAAGCAAGAAATATAGGAAACTTAATGCAAAAGTCATCCTTTTTAGCTTGAAAATGACATCCTTAGTGAAGTAGATTGTGGAAAAGAAGTATGTAATTATTGGGTGCTTCACTAGGTGTTAAGAGAAGAGAGAAATCCATTGGAGTCTTTCATTTGAAAAAAAAACTATCTTTGAGTTATGCTACTAAAATCTCTCCCAAGAAAATGATGTGCCAAAATGAACCATGTCTTGGTAAACATTGAATGCTTTTAGATATTGTAAGTTATAACTTGCAAAACTTAATTTTTAATTTAAAGTGAAGACTTTTACAATTTTTAAGTCATTCAACTTGACAAAAAGGAAAATGCAAATTACAACATGGTTTTTTATAATTAAAGCAATTCAAACTTGATAAAAGGAAAAATGTGAAATACAAGTTGTACTTTTTCAACTAAAACCTGACAAAAAGATAATTAAAAATTACAAATAGCTCTTTCTTCATTAAAAGATAAGATATATCAAAATGACATTTGGAATTTACAAATTGAATATTTACAATGTATCTTACAAAATTTAGTTTATATAATGTATTTTATAACTAATTGAAAAAGCAATCCAAAGCCATGACTTCTATAGATTCCTTATCCTTTTTCACTTATATCTTCTCAATATAAGTATTGAATTTATTGAATATCTCTTGAAGGTGTTATTCATCAAGACCAGGTATGTAAAGTTTTTTGATCTCAAATTTTGGTATTACTTAAAATAATTACCTAGATGCATATATGTATCCTTGAGTATCTTTTCCCATTTTATCCAATGTATTACGATACTTGATGAATTAGTAGATGGAATTCAATCTAAAAGTTGTATTCTATGTTGATTCTCTCTTAACTTACCCTTTGAATTTGTCTTGGGCCTATTGAATAGGAAGGGGTTGATCTTGTAGATATGCTACATCACATGAAAATTTATTGAGTAAATATTTAATATCATAAATTGTATATGTGGCCTTGTCACATGTACTTTTGGCCTTATTAATATTCTCAGTGAGTATCCTAATTCTAAATTTAGATGCTCTATCTAGCTCTTCATGCTCTACATAATTATTTAATATATTTTGTGACAAGAGGGTGTTAGTGCCAATTAGATCAACAACCTACAATTTTGGAAATTATATGTTCAGTATTTTAATCTCTTCCTCATATTTGTGTATATATACCTTTAGAAATGTACAATCATCCTTTAAAGTCTTATAATAGTCCATGGAAAGATCTATTACTCTATTTACTTTGTTATGAGTTCATCATTCCATTATTTTTTGGACCTTAACATTATACCATTATCTATCATTACCTCAAATGTTTCTTTGTCATTGAACTGAGTAAGAGATTGAGTTAGTTGGGATGCTGGCTCTATGAACTTTTTCAAGGTAGCTGACAACTACTCAAATTTATTTTTAGTTCATATTTAGTGAAATTGTCACTATCCATTTTCTCAAAAAGTGATCGTATACTTGAATGAACATCATTATTTATCCCTTCTCTTATCAGATGGCCTAGGTGCACTTTAGATATCTAATAATCCCCCATCACTAAATTTTCTTTTTATTTATCTAGTGGGAGAAATGCTATGTCCACATATCATTCCCCTATTACATCATATGATACTCTAGATATTATCTTAGGGGTTTATATTTGAACATTTGGACACCTCCAATAGATAAAATTATAGAGTGCTGGGAGATACCATTTATTTCCTTTTCTTTGACACTGATTATGTCGACCAACTTTGGAGTTGCTACTAAGAAATCCTATGTAGTTCCAATGAGCACATATGTGAATCTACAACTAAAAATACTACATTGGTGGTTACTATGATAAGTGTTGTATCTATCACTGATATTCCTATTAAATATTTGGCTGATCATTTAGCTATCTCTTCCCTATTGGTGGTTGAGTAACCATAATTATTTTAGTGGATCTATCTATCTCCACTTCCTTGGTGGGGAATTGGGTTACTGTGAAAGTGAAGGAAATGGGTACTTAAATGGGTGAAGTGGAAGTGGATGTGCTTACTAGGGGTGTGAAGGTTGAAAGTGACATAGGTGGAAAGGTAATCATGTGTGGTTGGAATAGGGGAACATATGGAAGGGTCGAATCCAATGAAATAAATGAATAAATAAACATAGTGGGAACATTTAGAGTAGATGAAATGGGTAGTGAAATGGAAGATGAATTTGAATCTGTATCTATCCTAGTGGTTGGAATGGCTAGTGGGATTGTAGTTAGAATGACTGAGTCCATAGCCATGTGTTATTGGTTATTAATGGAGTGGTAGTGGATATTTGGGATGAGGTAGAAGTGATTATAGAAGAGCGAGGTGAAAGTGGATTTGGAATATCCAACTATGTTGATTAACTTATTTTCAAGGGAGTCACTTGCATAGGTGGGTCAAATGAAGGTACAATTACTTACATTAGTGGGATAATGGAAATATGAAGGGTAATTACTTAAGCTAACAAGGTAGTGGAGATAAGAGGAGGGACTTATTATGTTGGTTGAGTAGTAGACGTATCCTCAATAGAAAGTGATAGTGGTTGATCCATTGACTGGGCTACTAGTTCTTGGTGTCTAGAAGAAGCCAATTTTACCTTCTAATTTTGCATTTGCTTATGTGATAAAACTAGACCTATTACCTAATATAATTGGGTTTTAATACTATAACCCTCTTCTATTGTTACTACTACATCCTTGTCTTTCACTTCTCTTAATGTATTTGTAATATTTAGGGTCTCTTTGGTTATTTTGACCCCCTTACTCTTTAACTAGTTTATTTTTTAATTTATAACCTGGGTGGTCCTATCCATTAAGGAGAAGGATTCAGGTGTAGACCACCTCACAAGAGGAAGAGGTTGGAGATATATTTGATTTTCATATTACACTCTATCTACTAGTTTCTCATCATCTTTCAAATCTTCATGGACTAGTGCCATGTTTTAGGCTTTGATTTACTCTAGGGTTATCTTAAATAATCTCTTAACCTAACTTCCTCTTTATCCTACATATATTCCAAGTAATATTCATATAAATTAATTTGGGAATCTTTGGAACCCACTAGATTGGTAACATAGCTAGTCACATCATATAAGGGCCTCACATTAAGAGTTATCAAGGTCATTTGAGCCATCTCTATATTTACACTTTGACCTTAGATTGGGAAAAGTAGGTGTATCTCCCTATTCTAATAGGGAAGTGGATCCCTATCTTATGCATGTTTGATAAAAACTTTTGGGTTTCCAAAAGTTACCTCACAAGTTCCATTATGGCCCATTTGTCATTTACATACCTAAGGAGGGTGTAAGGAAAACCACTAAAACTACCCACTCTGATATATGAATACATTGGGAATTGAATGAAATCTGAACCCCATCTTGTAATTTTTGTTATTGCAACATTATAAAATCTTTTCCTCCCTAGTTATTTTTCAAACTTGATTATGATGTAGTAGACCAAAGCATCATTGACCATTTTCAATTGTTATTTGCTTGCCTCTAAGGTGAGATCAAGATAGAAGTTGAAGACTTTTTTGATTTGATTAGGCACTATGTTTCATCTTAGGAATTTCCTCCCTTTTGATAAGATATAGATAAGGTATGAAGTCATATAAAAATTTCTTGTAGTTTGAACCTCCATCAACTATTTATGAATGGATTCATTAATCAACTAGGCCCAGTGGATGTACTATTTATTCTGATGGATTACATAGATGTACTAGTACATCCAATCATAAAATTCTTTGTGTTTGGGTTCTCAGTAACTTTATGTAAGAGTATAATGATGTTTCCTACTTCATAATTAATGTCTATCCTAGCCAAGGTCTTAGGCATACTTGTAGCTATAAGTCTAGGTGTTTTTTACCACTATTTATTTAAAACCCATAGACGGGTTGCATTATTATCCTGATAGAATGTTTTGGAAGAGTTAAGTGTTATATCTATATAAATTTCATATTTTAGAATTAGGAACATGGTATCAATGAAATCAAGTTCTAGATTCGTAATCTTCTCTCCTTTGTCATTCACTACTTTCCTTTTCTCAGCATCATAGTGTTTTACCGTGGTGAGTACAAGCTCAAGGATTTGTACCAAGAGTGGGAATCTTGTACCTTAGGGAAAACCACTATCATAGATGCTTTTTATCCAATCATTCTTGAATTATAAATTTACTCTATTCTATAAGTCTTCTAGGTCTATGTGATCTAGATTTGTGTCGATGATCTCATTAATGTTTGAATCTAGGTTGGATGGGACACTAGGTCCCCTTGAATTTAATTTCATCTCCTTTTTAGACATGTGCTCTAGGAAAATTAGCATGGGAAAAACAACTATAGAGTTGGTCAAGGTTTAGACTTGCTATTATAGGTTATTCTTCTACTTTGAACTTGGTGTGGTTTTGACTTGAAATTTCAGTTAAAAAGTCTAGTAGACGTATAATGTCCAATTATAGCTATAAAATTAGACCAAAACATTTGGTGGTTTTTTGACTTACAATTGTAGTTGTAAAGTTTGATGAAATATCTAGTGGGAAAATTGGTCTATAGAGGCAAGTTAACTTATGATGAGAACTCAAAGTGGTTAAAGTAAGAGAAATATTTATCAAGGTTTTTTATGTGTTTTTACAACTGGAATTTCTATGGGGTTGGATCTTATAAAGGTAGGAGGTATTTCCATTGGAATTTACATAGGGTATTTATGGGGAATATTCTAGATTTTAATAGTTTTTAAGAAAACCCTAGGTACAATAAATACTTGGACAAATTTTAGAAAAACCTCTACAAATGTAGGTAAGAAATTGGAAAACACAAGTAAAAATGGTAAAATGATGATAAATCCAAGATAAAAACTAGATTTATATCTCAAAACCCTATGCTTAGCTAAGACAAAAATAACAATTGTGACTTGAAGGAAAATGTGAATAACATAGAGAAATATCATTTTTTGCATGCACAAGGGATGGTAATGGTGGATTTGGTGTGTGGCATTCACATTGTTTGGCATATGTTTCATGATCTCACTTGGTAGAATAGCTATTGATTTAGTTTGAAAATATTAAAAATGAAGTAAAGACCCAATTTTATATTAATAATCATGCAATAAATGATAAGTAGGGTGTTGGATAGATAAATAGTGGAAAAGTGAGGTTTGAAGGTTATTGTGTAATTTTTAAAATTGAAAATTGAAAATTATATTTTAAATATAGACTTTTGTTGAGTAATTTGGTTGGAGGGGGGAAATACCATGGAATTAGGTATCAAAACTTTGGTTGCACTTTTCAACTTTGCAAAGTGTATTAAAAGTTTCTATTTCCATTGGGTGGTGATGAAAGGTGTAAGGTAGAGTTCTTGTTTCACTTTTTAAAGTTTCAAAGTGTAACTAGAGTTCTGGTTTCTATGGGGTAATGGTGAATAATAAAAACTAGAGCTCGTGTTTCACTTTGAAACTTTGAAAAGTTGTAAAGTGTAACCATATTTTTGATTCTTGTGGATACTAGGTAAGAGCAAAAAATAGAGTTCTAATTACATTTTGAAACTTTACAAGTTTCAAAGTGAAACACAAATTTTGGTTTTTGATAGGTATTGGGTAAATGGGAAAGTGGAGGTTTGGGTGTACTTTAAAACTTTTCAAAGTTGTAAATTACACCCAAATCTTTGGTTTCCACTTGGGTTTTGAAAATAGGTATTTAAATCACTTTTAAAGTTTTTTCTCAAAAATTTATGTGTCTTCCTTAGGGTACAAGGACTTTTAATATTTTTGGCACAAAAATATCAACATTTTTGGTGACCTCTATGGGGTGATTGCCTGTTAATCAATTTCCTTCCACTAGCATTCTAGTTTATTGGGCATGGAATCATTTTAATCTTAACACACTATACTCAAAGAATAAACAAAACTAGAAATTGCCTAAACAAGAACAAATCAAGGAAAAAAAAATAGAAACAAACTAAGTGAACAAAACTCCTAATGAGTTTTAGACTTGTGCAAAAGCACTAGTTTGGGGAAACCAACTAAACCTAATATATGCAATTTTTGGAAAGAATTCCAACCTCAAAATCAAGCTTTGAGGTATATCCTTTTGAATGGGATAGGTAGCTCTAATCCATCAAACCTAAATAGATGGAATGCATTGGCTCCTTTGCATTGAGTTATGATGTATGTACCATTCCATATTAAATCAAACTTTGTATGCTTGCCTAGTATGGCTCTTTCAGTATCCTATTTTATAACCATGTCTCATTTTTTGAAGCTCTTGTTAGGTGATTTTTTGTTAGAATTTCTCTTTATTTTAGCCTAATTTTTTCTTAGAACTTGAATTGATTGGTTCCTAACTTCTTCTAGCTCCATGAGTTTTACCAACCACATAGTCATTTCATTATTTTCAATCAATTTAAATTGGTGATTGATTTCTATAGATGGTAACTCTATTGACAATGAAATTCTAGCTTCCCTTCAATAAACCAACATTAATGGATAATTGCTAATGGATCTCTTGGGAGTGATCCTATCATCCCAAAGTGTTGATTTCAACTTAGTGTGCCATGTCCTTTGGTTATCCTCTATTGTCATCTTAATAATCCTTATGATATTTTTTGTATATTTAACCAAGATATTACCTTGAAGGTAATAATTAGATGAGGTATTTAGGTATATATTATGTCTTACTACCCATTCACTCACCTAAGTGCCAAAAAATCCTTTGGTATTATCTGAGATAATGGTATATGGAACACTAAATTTAGTGATGATACCATATATGAATTATAAGATAGATTCTTCTATGGCATCTTTCAATTTAACAAATTCAATCCATCTAGTGAAATAATTCATTTTTATAAGGACCCATTTGTGGCTAACACTCACTGGTGGATTGATCATGCCAATGAAATCCAACACCCACTAAGCAAATGGCTGGTTGGCTTGGATTGGTTTGAGAGGGTGGGATACTAATATTTACTTTCCTATAAAGTAGGAAAATTTCTCATAGTTCTATACACATTTATGTGCATCTTTGAATAGGTCAGACCAATAGTAGCCTACCCTCATTATTTTAATGGAAATGGTTCTTATGGAGAAATGTCCACTTGATGATCCATTATGAAAATCCTCAAGCACCTTGAGAATTTGATCATTCTCAATACACATCAAAATAACTCCATTCATATATTTCCTAAACAATAACCCATCAAAAAGAGCATAAGGAATAGATTGGATTCTAAAGTACCTCTTCTTGGACTCTTGGAGCTCATGAAAGTATTCACCAGTCTGTAGGAAGGTAGTCATGTCATTGATCCATCTTCTAATTAGATGTATAGTGGTTGGTTAGAATTATTTTTAAACATATACTGCAACAAATACTACATTGATAGTCTTTATATCAAAATCAAGCTATTCATATAAGCCCTTTCCTCTTATGAGATTTTTTATTTTGATGTTAACATCATATTCCATGACTTTTATGATCCAAACCATTCTCTTTTCATTTATTTCCTAGGTTAATAGGAATTATTTAATGCTCTAGTGACTAACCATTAGATGAATTTTATTATTTTAAAGCATGTGCCTAAACAGTTTGAGAGATTTTATTACTGCATATACTTATCAAAAAAATTATACTTTTCCTCATAATCCTTCAAGGACATATTGAAAAAGGATATAGACTACTCCAAATGTTTATTCTATTGGGTTAGAATAACGGATATGTTGCCTTCCCCTAAAAAAGAATAGAGAATGAAATCATTTTTGTAGTTAGGATTTACAAGGATTGGAACTTGAGAAATAGCCTGATTGATTGATTGAAAACTCTCCTTTCCTTCCCTTATCTAGATGAAACTAGCCCCTTTATTTAGCATGGAAGTAAGGGGATTGGCCATGGAGGAAAAATTTATAATGAACCTTCTTACTAAATTGATCTTCCCCAAGAAACTTTATAATTCCTTTTTATGGCTCAAAAGTGATAATGAGGAGATATGTGTTTCAATAAATTTTGTCTATTTTAAGTCTAAAGGAAAATAGAGAGAAAGATGGGGATAAGTGATTAGAATGAACCTAGATTTGGTTTGTTCACCATATCTAGACATTATGAGCACTCCTCTTTAGCTACTGAGGACTACCTCTCGATTAAAAAATACTACCACAAGATATTTGTTAGCAGATAAATGAGTGGGTTGCCAGGGTATGCACTTGTTCTAGGAAGTTTGAAACTTCCCTAGAGATGATAGCCCACTTTTGAGAGGTAAAATAATAATAAATAACTAAAAGAGAGGTAAATAGAGAGTAAAAGAGAGATTAAATTACCATTTTTAATAACCTATTCATAGTAGAGAGTGATAGAGTGTAGGTGAGGTGTTTTGTTGGTGTTTTAGAAGTTATCTAGGTAGGTTTTAAAGAAGTTAAGAAATTGAAAATAATTGAAATAAATAGGATAGTGATCAATATCGATCAGCCTACCAAGGTCGGTAAGGAAATGACTGATGTCGATTATGTTACCAAGGTTAGTAGGGGTAATAATTGTTTGGGAGGTTGTAGAAGGTTTTTCTATCTCTAGGAAATGGTTTGGCTCAATTCAGAGAGATTAAGGGAGTTAGAAGAGGTAGTTTATGACTTGGTTAATTTTGGTCAGAGGTTTGGTATGCATGTAAGGGGAAACAACCAAGGAAGCTTTATAACTCCCTCATGGGGCTATGGTCAGAAGTGCATAAAATAGTATGGGGTAGATATAAAGAAATAGAAGAATACATATTTAAATAATCTATAGTATCATTGATATACTTAGCTATGAATGATAAGGTTGGGTTGATAATCCCTATCATGGAGTCTAAACTTGAGTGCCTGAATAAAGAGAATAAGTGGGTGTTATTAGTCCTCAAGAGCTTAGTTGTTGATGTTGATTGATTTATGTAGAGTGATTGTAAGCTCGGATGCCAAAAATAGAATTTTGAGAGCCTAAATGAGAGTTAGAATTGATTTTATTAATTTATACTAACCTAAACTATAGGTTGAAGTTTGAATTATATTGCCAATGTTAGTGATCCTGTTGATGTCGGTAGGTATCTTACCAATGTTGACTATGGGTTAACCGATGTCAGTGGCCCTAGAATATTTAAACCTTTCTATTCTTATCCTATTTTTTATTATTATGTGTGCCAAGTGTGACACCCATTATAAAATGGTAAAAATAGGAGGTTAGGAAGGAAGTAGTTATTTAGGAATTTAGTTTGGAAGTAGGAATAAGTATTGGGTAGTTAGGATGAGGGGACTAGGTCTTGAGGTGACTCATTAGGGGAGGATTAGTCAAAGGGTGAGGTGGCTAGGTAAGGTGGTAATATGGGTTTTTCATTAACTTAATTTAGTAATTTAAATTAATTAAATGTGTGAGGGGTAAAATTATGGTTTAGGGAGATTAATTATCATTATTAAAATTGGCTTAGGGGGTTTTAACATAGGGAGTTATGCACATGTGTTTGATATAATTTTGGTGTCTACATTTACCCCTTTTTGTCTTGTAATTTGTACTGACATGTTACAAGACAAAAATAGGAGTTATATGCTCTAAATATTGGATGAGTTATCCCCCATCAAAATGGGAATTGATGGAGGATAAACTAAAATTAGGTACTAGTTTGATAGAAAGGTAATTGGGTGACTAGTGGAGAATTGAGCATCATTACATATAATGAGCTATAGTTGACAATGTTAAGAATAGGTAAGGTTAAGGAAGACTCAAATAGAAGTAACCAAAGCATAGTTTGTAAGTGGTAGCTAAAAAGTCAATTAAATCAAAGTTATATCTCCAATGGGAAATGTGTCCCAGGTATATGAGGTAGGAAGTGCCCCTAGGAAACACAAAAATGGTTAAAGGTGATAGGATGGGCTTGTTTCCATCCACAACACCTAAAATACATGCATGTGCATAATAGCCAACTATAGTTAGGACAAGCAATGTACTCCTAGTGTACAAGGGGTCAATGAGTGAGGAAATACTCATGATCTCCAAGCATAATCATCGAGGGTGAAGATTTAAGTGATCTTTAATGTCATGTTGTTGTGGTTGGGGGAGATATGTGATCTCTAGTTGGCCTAATGCATGGGTAAATTTATGCAAAGTTGGGTATTTTGGTATTAAAATAATATGTGTTGATATCAATAAGATTAAGTGTCAATGTTGGCATATCTAGGGCAACATTTCTGATGTCAATAATCATAAACATCAATGTCGGTAGGTTAGGTCAATATTGATAATGTCTATGGCTGATTAAACTCAATAAAAGGGGGTTTGGTGGCTGACCAAACTGATTTACAAATTGTTGATTAGAAAGAAGAAAAAGGGCTTTGAGAGAGATTTGAGATGGTAGTGTAAGGAGGGGACCCATCAAGAGGCACAGGACCACAAGAGTCAGTAGCACCAACTAGAAGGAGATGGTGAGACGAGGTAAGAGATCAAACTACTTTGATTTAGTTTTTGTAAGTTTTAGGTTAAATGAGAGTTAGATGTGTAGAAAATAGGATTAGGTGGGTTAGAAAATAGGTTAGGGTAGGTGTAGGATAAGTTAGGGTAATTTAGGGGTAGTTTTTTAGGGGAAATAGGTAGGTTGGGTTTGGGTTGTTCAGCCCTAGGGCTAAACTAGTCGTGGACATCAACAAAATTGACCAACATTGGTTGACAGTGGATTGATGTTGGTTTTCATGACACTGAGTTAAACTAACATCAGATGACTTGGCACTGAGGTCGGTAGTGTGGTGTCAATATTGGCTATTACATAGGCTGATAAAGTGTTGATGTCAACATTGATACCGACATTGGTTATTATTGAAAAGGAACAAACAAGAGTAAAAGTGAGTTTTTGATCTCTAATGGGAGTATTCAACTAGCCTAATGGTTGAGATAGCCTCAAAAGACCCTATGTCATTTGAGTTTTACCTACATAGCTTGATTTAGGGCCTTAGGCTAATGTAGTTCTTCCAAAACCTAGGAAAAATATCTAAAAAAGTTGTTTGTAAGGAAAAAAGGTAAAATAAGATAGTTGATAGGTCTAGATTTTAAAATTTAGTTTTATAGTGGCAATGGTCAAGAATACAAGTAGTGAGGCCTAGAGTTACAATAGGTAGGTAAGCCTAGGTTAGAGAGAGAGATAGTGAAGCCTAGGGTAGTTAGTAAGGTGGGTTTATCACTAAGTTAACCTTATAAGACCCTATGTTGACTGAGTGTTACCTACATAGCCTACTTTAGGACCTCAGACCAATGTAGTTCTCCCAATGAGAAGGGAAAAATGTGGTGAGGGAGTAGATTAAAAGGAACGTGACCTGATTCATTTGTGTATGGATGTAGGCGAGGATGGAGCTTACACTATGAGACTATCTACTAAGGTTATTAATTTGCATAAAGAGAGATGTTACTCCAAAAGAGGGGGATCATATGGAAATCATCAATTAGGAGGAGGGTGATGATACTATCATGTTACATGGGATGTGTTGCTTATGATAGCATTGATTAAGAGGTGGGATCATACCACCAACACCTTCCATCTATCAACTGGAGAGTTGACTGTGACATAGGAGGATGTCTATAGGTTTCTGTGACTACCACTCTAGGGTGAGGAGATTGTCACATACATGAAAGAGGAGCATGATATACATATGGTTAGTTTATATGGGGAGCATGTTAGTGAGGTGACCTACCACTCTGTGAGCTTTGCCTATGAGCCACTCTACATGGCTGATGAGGAGCATCATCATTTTAGCATCCTAATGATGATCAGGATCATGGTTTATGCATTACTTGATGTAGATGGAGGGAGATTGTTAATTGCTTTGATCAGTGTGCTTTCTTAGATGATAGAGTAGTGGACCATTTTTTCTTGGGGTCTAGTATTTTTGGCATAGTTATATAGAGAGCTATGGGGTTTGAGGTTGCATCAGTGATATAGTTTATGTGTCAACCATCTTTTGCACTATTGGGCATATGAGCACATCATTATGGCATGACCACTAGGGCTACCTAACACTATTCTAGCCAGATTTAGGGTTGGATTTAGCCAATGGAGAGATGGGATGGCATAGACCTATGTGGATAGCATCATGTGAGACATCACCTACTATAAGCACATGATCGAGGGATTGATCCCTATAGATATCATGTGGAGACCATATCTTACATATCCAATTTTTAGAGTGCAGGTAAAGCAACTTATTAGTTTGTAGAGCTCATTATGGGTCAGGGGGAGATGGGCCAGTGAGCTAGAGATGGTACCCATGCCATAGGTTAGGAGATAGTTTGAGTTTTTGTGGGATATTCTACTTGCCTTCCCTTGATACAAGAGGGATGACATAAAGGCACCTTTACCATTACTCAAGGAGACTAATGGGATAGATTTTGAGGAACTACTAGTAGGGATAGGTATTAGGGACCTAGGGTGTACAAATACCTATACATATTAGTGGGTAGGGTTGCATCTAGTGGTGGAGGTCAAGAGGCCACCAAAAAACTTATAGGGACTAGTCAGGGAAAGAGATGTAGTGTTATAGGCATGAGATATAGTAGTATGGGCTTAAGATGTAGTGATGCAGGCATGAGAGATGGCTCAAGTATAGGTTTTAACATTATAAGGGTAGGTGGTGATGTTACAAGGTTAGATTAGGGCTCTATAGGGTTAGGTCATAGAACTAAAGGGCTAGATGACCATTTTACAAGGTTAGGTGACTGTAGTGATGGTAGAGAGAGATATTCTAAGAGTAGTAACAGGCTAGGCCACTCATCCTCCACCACCACCATAGGGACTAGTATAGGTTGGGCCATCATCAAGTGCCATGGGTCCTCCATAGACTATATTGATGGTGAGGTATTCGACTACCCTAGATGAGATTGCTTATTATGAGAGGGAGATTAGAGAGTTCCCATAGATATAATGATAGTCAGAGTTTAGAGAGAAAGAGAGGTGGATGTCATGTACAATAACTTATAGCTCACGTTGAGATAGATGGATAGAGAGTGGTGATGATATTTCATCCTCATGACCTCATGGAGAGACTTGAGGACTTTGAGTATCAAAATTTTACTAGTTTATGTTTATATATGCTATATGTATATTGGCCTGTGAGCTGAAGATGTGAGATGTACATTTTAAGAGATGTTTATGATATTTTGAAGATGTACATGATAAACATGTATTTGATCACATATTTATATATGAGATATTTATTCATTGCCATGCATTTATCTTAGATACATTACTTATGTTTATGATGTTGATATAGATGATGTTCATTTATTGCTATGTTAATTTGGATGCTAATGTTGATCATGTTATTTGATGTTAGAATAGGATTTCCCATTTATGTGATGGTATATGCGTAGTTGATTGGTTAGCTTCATATTAGAAATTTTCCATATTTGTGATGGTGTATGCTTAAAATGAGAATTTTGGTTATGTTAGTTTGTTTCAACATTTTTACATATTTGTGATGGTGTATATGTAAAATAAATAGGTTGGTTAGGTAAATGTTGGTATGACATTATTTCTACATCTCAAATATAAATATCAACATGTAATTTAGATGGAAAAATAAAAGTCAAAATGCTCATGTATTGGCAAATACCATATTTTAGCACATAAATAGGCTCAATAAAATGAGCATGTTTCATGCATTATATCTTTGACCCATTGTGTTTGTTAGAGAAGCATCATGTTTACCTCATATTAAGTGAGCTTCATAGTCCTTTGAAAGAGTATGAGGGTAAAATGGGTATAATGATGGAAAATGTTTAGATAGCATAACCTACCAAGTAGAAATGATATGTCCCTTTTGTAGGTGACCCAAGAGCTAATATAGTCAAGCCCATGACTTAAATTTTTTTTGTGTAAGTCGATCAATGCAAGAAGCCTACAATGGGATTTTGTATAGGTTAATGTTGTGAAAATATGTGAAGATCCCTTTGTATTTGTTTTTCCCTTTGAGAAAAAATCTTGGCTTAGCCATCCTTCAAGGGAGTGGTCTAAGTATTTGTTTTAATTTTAAATAGTTGTCATTTAAGGGAGTAGTCTATTTTGATAATAACAGAGGGAATTTATGCAACTTTCCTTCAAGGGAGTAGTTTAAATTGAAAAAAATGACCTAAAATTTTAGAAAATTTTCAAATATCCCATTTTTTAAAAACTTTTAGTCATGGACAAGACTATAGAGGCTTAGGAGTTTTTAACTATGAGGATAAAAACATACCATTGTGTAAGTTATCTAGGTGTATAGGAGTAAGGGTGAAGAGGAAGGAACATGAATATAATAGGGATGATTAAGGGATGAGATCAAGAGTAAAGTGATGCTGGTTTAACAAAAGAATGGTTGTAGATGCAAGGTATTTACAGGTTCTAGTTCTGGCCTTCTTTCAAGAGAAGACAAGTGATAAGTTCTTGAGCCATACTTGTGAGTTATGATATAAGGTCCAAGCCAATTACGAGCAAAAATACCCTATTTAATTTTCTCCATGTTCATCACATGTTGATTTTATTTTAATACAAGATCTCCTATATTGAAATCTTGATCTTTGAGGTTTTTGTTATAAGCATGTTTGATACACTCTTGATAGACTTGGAGGTGGTTGAGAGCTATGAGATGATTTTCATCAAGTAATTCAAGTTAGGCCAAATTTTCTTGGTGAAATTCATTTTTAGTAGGTATGTCATGTAGAGAAATGTGAAGAGAAGGAATCTAGACCTCAAGAGGCAAAAAAACTTCCATCCCATATACCAATGAAAAAGGTGTAGCACCCATAGGGATTTGAATGATAGTATGGTAAACCCATAAAGCAAAAGGAATGTGTGTGTGCCAATCCTTATCGATATCACTGACTACCTTCATGATATTCTTTGTCAAATTTTTATTAGAAGCTTCTACGTATCCATTAACTTGTGGATAGTATGGTGATGAGAATCTTAATTTGATTCTAGATTCATCAAAAAGACCTTGAATAGTCTTGTTTTTGAAAGACTTGCCATTATCAATTATAATCTTGTGAGGTAGACCAAAATAAAAGATGATGTGATGGCTAATGAAGTCAATAATTTTGTTAACTTTAGTGGAGATGAGAGGGATGGCCTCAACTTACTTAGTGAAGTATTCAATGGTACTAATGATAGAGTGATGACAGGGTGATGAATGAGGGTTAATCTCTCTTATTAGATCTAAGCCCCATTAAGAGAAGGGCCAAAAGTATTTAGAAACTTATAATGCATGGAAGGGAATGTGAATAATGTTAGCATGTTGTTGACACTTGATGCAATGCCAAACATAGTCAACATAGTCTTGATGAAGTGTGGGCCAATAATAGCCAAGTCGAAGAATATGTTTAGCAACTATGTGACCATTGAAATGCCCACTAAAAATCCCATCATGGAATTACTTAATAGCAAAGGGAGTTTTAGTATTAGTTAGGAATCTAAGGAGAAGACCATCAAAAATTTTCTTGTAGAGAAGTCCCCCTAGTATAGTGTAATGAGTGATACATTTTATGAAGGCCCATTTCGCATTATTAGAAAGATTAGGGGAGGTAATAGAGAAGGGAAGATAATCCATGAGTTATTTGTACCATAAGTCTTGTGGGTTGGTTGTTACATTTCCAAAAAAGAGGATGTTAGCTGAGACATAGGAGGGGAATGTTAAGCGATGCATGGAGACATATATTCTTGAAGAGGAGGATGAAGAGGGTATGTGTGAAGCAAGTGAAGCCATCATGTCAGCAAAATTGTTTATATATCGAGGAACATTTTCCAAGAGATAAGAGTCAAATTATCCCAAGAGTGTATCTACATGATGTTTATACCATTGTAAAATTTTGTGTTTACATAGGTAGGAACCATTAACTTGGTTAACCACTAGCTGAGAATCATAAAAAATGGTTATGGATTTGATACCAAAGAAGAGAGCTATTTGAAGTCTGATAATCAAAGCCTCATATTCAACATATTATTAGTACATTCAATGAAAAAGGTATAGGCTCACCATCTAGAGGAATAAGTATGACCCCCACACCCCCACCGTGTTAGCATTTAGATCCATTAAAGAACATCATCATTTGAAGGGAGATGTCATAAGTGGAGAGTGTTGCAATAGATTCATTAGGGAATTAAAGGTTTGAAGTGTTTTTATTAGGTAAAGGGGCAACAACTAATTGGTCCACAATTGTTTTCCCTTTAATTTATTTTTTTTTGAATGAAATGTAAGTCAAATTTAACAAGAAGCATGAGCCATCGAGCCACACATTGGTTGTGATAAGGTTTGGAATGCATGTATTTGAGAGGATCAGTATAGGTGACCAAATAGGTTTTGTGATTTATGAGATAAAGGAAAATCTTAGAGGTAGAAAATACCAATGTAGGGAAAAGTTTTTTAGTATGGGTATATCGAGTCTCATAATTGATAACTGTGTGACTTATGTAATAAACCAGCTACTCTCAATGTTGGTCATCTCAATGTGCAATCATAAAACCTAGATAATGGTGTATTGTGGAGATGTATAGGTAAAAAGGATGATTTTTCTTAGGTCTAATAAGAACTAATGGGGAAAGGAGGTATTTTTTAAGTGCATCAAAGGCTTCCTAACAGTTTGTATTCTATTGGAAGGAGACATCCTTTTTGAGGAGATGGTGAAAGGGTTAGCAGTGATCAGATAACTAGGAAATGAAATTTTAGATTGACTAAAGTTTGCATAGGCTATGGATTTGTTTGATATTATTAGGTGGAGGAATCTCTATGATTTATCTAACCTTAGTAGGATCAACCTTGATACTATGGAGAGAAATGATAAAAACTAATAGTTTACCAAAAAGAACACCAAAGACACATTTCTTTGGGTTTAGTCAAATGTTATATTGGAGAAGATGAGTGAATATGGTTTTGAGAATTGTCAAGTGTTCTTGGTGAAGTTTAGACTTGCTGAGTAAGTCATCTGCATAATCTTCCATAATTTTGTTGAGGAAATCATGGAAAATGTAGGTCATGACACATTGGTAAGTTACACTAGCATTTTTTAGGCCAAAAGACATGACCTGATAAGAGAAAGTCCCTCATGGGGTAATAAAGGTGGTCTTGTGTTGATCCTTAGGAGAAACTAGGATTTTATTATACCTAGAGAATCAATCCATAAGTGATAACATCTCATGGCTAGCTGCTAGTTTAATAAGTTGGTCGATACTAGGCAATGGGAAATTATCTTTTGGATAAGCAAGGTTTAAATAATGATAGTTGGTGAAAATATAGATTCCCCTAGTTGATTTTATGATAGGAAAAATATTGGAAACCCATTACAAGTAGTTGATGGGTTGTATAAATTTTATAAAAAGCAGGCATTGGAGTTCTTCTTTAATAAGGAGAATGATACAAGGATGCATTTTGTGAAGCTTCTGATTAATAGGTTTAGCATCTCAATTGGTGACAATATTATGGGTGATGATAGAGGGGTCAATTCTAGGCATGTCATTGTAAGTCCAAGCGGAGGCTTTGATATGGTCATTAGGAAAAGTGGCATAATTATCTTGCTTAGAGGAATCTAAAGATTGGCCAATCTTCAAGATGCGAGTGTTATCATGGGAGGATAGGTTGATGTCAATGGTTGATTCATTTATCATATCTTAGGTTTCAGATGGGAGTGGTCATTAGATATAATAATCATCTACACCAATGTAGGTGAGAATTACATCATCATCTTGACATTAGATAGTGTTAATAGTGCGAAAATCTTCATCAATTATTTCAAGATGAACAAGAGGAAGGGACCTTGTTTCCTTACCCTAATGATAGGTGAGAGGCCCCAAATGGATGACATTTATTGAAAAAAATTTAGGAGGTATAGATACCTCTAATTCTATAGGTGATGGTTGAGAAGAAGGTAGAGAAGGAGAGACTGGTTCTATGAAAATTGGTTCATGGGAGGTTTTAGTGAGTTTATTTGGTTTTTCGTATCCTACCCATGCCTCTTTTTGACATTTTCAATGGTGTTGCTAGTAGGATATTTAATAGGCATATGGACACCTTATTCGTAATGACCCAAACAAAATCATTTATAGGAATACTTATATAGGTAAGTGTGACTAAATCTAGGGTCTCTTAGGAAAGAGAAGTCATAGGTAAATGGTTGTGGCAAAGAATATAGATTTCTAACAGAGAGAGCTTGATCAATTCCCCCATATGTGAAATTGGTTCAAAGGTTAGGGGGGCCATAATGGATGACCATCCCAATAAGAGGATCATAATTTGGGTGCATGTAAAGCCTTCCATATTATTGTAGAGTATAGAACATATCGAGTGTCAACAAATGATATTCACCAAGTGACAAATGTTGAAAGGTTTCCTCTATGGGATCTTTGTCAGGAATATGTGTTATCGGTATCTATGTAATCATAGGAGTGGAGCTTGTGGAAGCTTCAAAAGAATCATACGAGGAAGATGATGTTTTAAATGGGATGAGAACATGATTGGGACTATAGGTCATTTTACATGTTTTAAATGAAGGTGGGTCAGTAGGTATAACATGTACTTGTCCATCATGCTTAAACTTAACACAATGGTGCAGAGTCAAGGGTACACATGACATAACACGTATCCAAGGTCATCCAAGTAGTATTTTATATTAGAAATATCCTTTAAAAATATTTAAGAGCTCAAGAATTGTGTGGGGACCTACATGAATATGTAAGATAATAGTGACCACTATAGTAGTTATAGTATCATTAAAGGAATAGAGTACAACATTAGTTTGAGTCATGAAATTGTCAGGAAGGGCTAGTTGTTTGTAGGCATGGGTGGAAATAATATTAATGATGACTCCCCTAGTGATCATAAATCTCTTAATATGAGTTTGATTAGTATATGTGGTAATAAAAAGGGTAGAATCCTGATCTTCAAGGTGTTGAAGTGGAATTTTTGAATTACTAAAAGAAATTAGGGAGATAGAATTAAGGGATCCAACCAAAGATGTAGGAGGTTGGGGATTATCTAATTATACCTTCATTTCTTACAAAGAATTAGTCAAAGCTTGAAAGTGTTGGGATGAGCTTTAGATTAACTCATATAAAGACATCTTCATAGGAGTTTGGTGAAGCTACTTCACCATTGATATTTGAATAATGTCTGAAGATGTTATTTTAGGAACACCCAAGATGGAAATCTTATGATTAGTAGGGAGAGTGTCTTTGGTGAAGGGATGGTTCCATGGTGTAGTGACCTTTTCCTTAGCTTTATCATTTTGGTTTTGTGATCTTGTGGCCACATTAACTATGTTGATCTGAAAATTTAGTGAAGGAGGTGGTAAAGGGGATATAACATCTTTGGGTTTGAATTTTAGTGGAATAGTAGGAGTCACTGTAGATCCAAAGGTGTATTAATAGGAAGATTAATTCTAATTTCATCAAAAAGGGTATCAACATCGAGGTGTTGTTGAATAATTGCTATGGGGACATTACAATTTTTAGTATCGTGTCCAAGTGAATGATGATATAAACAAAATTATGTTTCATCAAACTAAGATGGATTCGATCCAAGAGGAATATAAGGATTAATGGGAGGAAGAGTTATTACAAAATCTTGCAATAAATGATGTAAGAAAAAGCTTTGGGAGCCTGTAAGTGGGCTCGTGCTTGTTGTACTAATAGGAGTGGACACCTTCTTTTATTTTTGTGTTGGAAGAGTAATTCTATGTGTTGTCTTATTTGGTGATAAAAAAGTTACGTGTTTTTGTATCACTTTCTTAGTGTTAGATATGAGAGGCATAATAGATGGTAAAGGTAGGAGTGGAGGTAGTTAACCTTTTGTTTGGCTTGGTTAGATGATATTCCAACTAAAGCAGAAGGATGTGTCCCCAAAATAGATGGTAAAGTTGAGGGTTGAAGAAGGGATTGATGAGGTTTAGAAGGCTTAATATTATTCTATGTTTTAGGGTGAGAAAATACAACTTGTGGTTGAGGAGTCAAATATAATTTCGGGCGTACACCTAAAGGCCTAATCTATTTTAATGTAATAGATTCCTGTGAGGATGAGGGTTTTGACATAGATGACTAAAATTCTAGTGCTTTTGGTGAAGGAGTTATAGATTTGTCAAAGAACTTAGGGGAAAGGGTAGTAAGGGGATTGGTAGTAAAGGTTGACATTTATTATGTTGGATATGGAGTCTTAAATTGGTCCCAAAATGCTGCATGGTCAAGTTTCATGGAGTAAAGAAATTCTAGACTTTTTACCAAATGTGAGAAAGGTTTTGATGATGTTTATGTAGGCCTTACAGTTGTGTTTTTAGAAATTTTTAGTGTTTGAAAAAGAGGGAAATTATTGGGTTTTTCTACTTTAGGCCAAAGACAAGAAATAACTACAATGGGGTCTTCTTTGATAGAGATAGGAGAAGAGGCTTGATCTGCCATGGGTAAAGGGGAAGTAGGTGAAGTAGATTCTTCAAGAGGGTAAAGCATAGGTATTATGGCTCCCTCAACATATGGGTGAGGCATGGGTAAAGTATGATCCTCCATAGGTAAAATAAGGGGTAAGAGTGGAGCAATTGGAGTAGGCAAAATAGGTCTCAAATCTATTATAGAAGTAGATGATATGGACTCTTCTAGGTTCAAAGGTGAAATGGGTAGGTTAAAACTCTCTATAGATGGAGGAGAAATAGGGGAAGAAGTTCTTCAATAAGGTATAATGCAAGAAAGAAGTCCCTTCAACATGTGGTTGAGGAACTGGTAGAGTGTGGTCTTCAAGCGGTAAGATGATAGGTATTATTAGTATAAATAAAATTGGGATTAAAGGCTCCTCGTGTGGAAAAAGGAGTGTTAAAAGAGGCTCTTCCTATCGAGGGAGTGGAAGGGGTGAAATAATATCTTATACTTGAGGAGGAAGAATGGGAAAAATAGGTGTTACTAAATTTGGGGGAGGAGTCAATGAAATAGGTGTCTCCTATTGAGGGGCCGATTAAACTAAAGATAAAGGAAATACCATATTAACCATATGGATATTATGATCACCTAAGTTAGTTATAGACTAAACAATATTTTGGCTTGGTGAATGGTTAGGAAATGGGTGTTTGAACACATATATACTTTGATTAGGAGGTGCATTAGGATTATCCAAGATGAGCTCACCTCTATCAAGCATATCTTAAACAATGTTCTTGAGCATCTTGAATTTATTAGAGTTGTGACCTTTAACTCAATGGTAACCACAAAACTCATCTTCCTTGTACCAGGTTGGGAAAGGTTAGGAGGGGTCAAACTATATAGGAGGCTTAATCTAAGGAAGGGTTATGACACCTTGCTATAATATTTTCTCAAAAATTGATGTATATGATTCCCCAATGGGAGTATATTATCTTTGTTCATACCATTGTTGGAATTTCTTGGTCAAATTTTGAGAAGTTGAATTATTTGATTGGTTTGTGGTTGTGGAAGAAGATAACTTAACAACTATCTCATTAGTGGAGCCTTTAGCCTTTTGGTTAGAGGGAGAATTTTTAGAGGAGGAGTCATTTGTCTTGGTATTGGGATTCTTATTGTGCAACTTGACTTTGCCTTCATCAATAGTGCAAACCTCAAGTTTCTATGCCATGGTAAAAGATTCATCAAATGTATAGAAAGCTTATACCTGGAGTGTGGATGAGATGTTATTAACACATGCCCTTGAGAAATTCTCAATAAACTTAAGTTAGGGTAAGGAGAAGGAGATTTGATTGATCAAACTTCTCTAATGAGCGAAAAAATTAGGAATAGACTTGTCATCAAATTATCTAATTGAATAAAGGTCTGTCATAAAAACTTTCTTAGAAATGTTAATAGAGAAATGGTCTAAGAATATTTTTGCAATTTGGGTAAATGAGAAAATAGAGTGTTGAGGTATAAATATATACCAATGAAAGGTATCAACTCAAAGAGACATAGGGAAAGTATGAAGTAGCAATGCATCATCATGTCCTATTAAATAAAAAGCATGCCTAAATGCTCACAAGTGCTGTTGTGGGTCCTCTTTACTCTAAATATGAGTAAATTTAGGGATTTCCCATTGGATTGGATAAGGGAAAATAGGCACAGAAGGATGGATTGGTTCATTGCATATCTGATCATAAGATAATACATTTTTTGAACTAGAAACATATGTCTCTAAATTAGACATCTTATCCATTAGCATCTTAATGAAGTCAGGAGGGGGATTAGTTTGGGGGATTCCTCTTATGTTATAGTGAAGTAGATAGGAAGTAGGGGGAACATATGACATATGTTGTTTAGTTTGTGTTGAGGTAATATAAGGATAATGAGTCATAGGTTGAGGTGCAAAAAGAAAAGGGACTTATCCCATTGGGTTAGAGACTATGTCTTGGTTGGTTGTTTTTACTCTGGATGAAGGGTGAGTTGTAAATCAGGTAATTATGGGTGCAAGGGTGGATGGAATAAGTACCACTAAATTATAGAATGGGGTGTGACTTTTCTGAACTAGTTATGATTGTGAAAATAAGGAAGTTACACCAGTGTTTAGGCGGAGTTGGGTGGTTAGATATGCCACATGTTGGTCATTATTTATAGTTAGGTTACTTTTCAAAGTGGTAGTTTGGGTAACCATGGTAAAAATAGTGGATGTAACTAAAAATAAGGTTGTCTCCATCAAAGAGGTTGGCATACCATAGATTGGGTCACCTATAGAATTACAGGTTTGACTCATAGCAATGTAATGCTAGAGGGCTACCACATTATGATCAGGAAATTTGGAAAAATATTGATCTCCCTTAGGCACAATGGCAATTTGGTTAGGGTTGGGAGTATGCTTTGTATCTAAAGTATGCCCCATGATAGAATCAAAAGTGAGAGGGGAAGGTGGAAGTGGTTGTCGATTTGTGTAATCGATAATAATTTTGGTCTGAGCTCATGTCAATACCATGTAAGAGGTGGTTTAAATAGTCTTACTACTTTGTGTTTGAAATAGAATAAGAAAACCAAGTTTGGGTAGAGGAAAATGGGTTATTTTAGCTTGCTATTTTTAGCAAATAAAAGTACACAATCACCAATATTGATAGATATGACTGATGTCGATAGTAGAAGGTCATTGATGTCGATGGAATAACTAATGTATGTAGGTAAAGCCTACTAATACCGGTAGTGCTAACCGATGTCAGTCACTATAAAATCCTAGGAAATGGAAAATTTGATGTTTTAAGAGATCAAAAGATGAAAATAAGTAAAATAATGGATGTAAAAGGTCTGTGTAGGAAGGGAAAACACTTAGAAAACTTGAAATAATAGGTTATAAAAATTGAGTCTTAGAAATAGTATTGATTTTGTGAATCAATAGAAAAACATTCTTACCAACTCAAAAATAGAGAAGGCAATTGAAAAGGAGAAAAAGAACATGCAACCAAAAACTATTAAGTGCTAGAGATTAATTTTAGTCTCATGTTAGCTTATGCCTTAATCAGATAGTGAGAAGAGAATTTTCATTATTGAAGATACTAAAAAGCAATCTAAAGCTAGTTTAAGGTTTGTTTTGGTGCTCAAGAGGGAGTATGTGTTAGACCAGGTATGTGGCTTGTTATAGGAGCTTGCTCTTTGAACTTCACAAACCTAGAACTAAGCCAAGATGATTAGCCAAAATATACCTTCTGTTTAGTGATTATACTCTACCAGAGAATGGAGTGGGTTCTCCCCTTGGTGGTGAAATCCAAGTAGGATAGTTGGGTAGGGTAAGGTGATCCACCAAGTGATGAAATCATGATGGGAATTTTATCAGGTGAGTTTTGATGCTTGTTTATGTGAATGTGGTTTTGGTGTATAACATAGGTGTATTATGATTTATTTAAAATGATTGTAATTAACTATGTGAGTTAATATGCAACAAGCAAACTATGAAATGTAGTAAGTTTTAAACCCAAATCTAAAATGTTGAGATTCAAATGAAAATGGAGAGGAAATAGGAATAGAGTATGAATTTGACTATCCTAATGTGCATGCAAGAGGAAGTAAAGAAAAGATTCTCTCTTTTTTTTTTGTAAAATAAAATGACAAATTGTCTTTAGAGGCAAGGAGAAAAGAAAGAAGATTTCAATTTTAATGCTTTATAAATAGGGAATAAGATATTGATTTTTCCATTTTTAAGAAAAGAACAGAAGAAGGAGAAAGTGAAAGAAATTAAATTTCACTATAATGCACCTATATGAATGTTTAAAATAAGAAATGAACCCAAACAAAACTCCAAGGTCCCACCAGGCATGCTAGAAATGTTTTACTAATTTTTTTATATTTTAAGTCTAAAGGAAAATAGAGAGAAAGATGGGGACAAGTGATCATAATGAACCCAGACTTGGTTTGCATACCGTATCCAGACATTGTGAGCACTCCTCTTTGGCTAGGGAGGACTACTTGTAGATAAGAAAACACTACCATAAGATGTTTACTAGTAGATAAATGAGTGGGCTACCAAGCTATGCACTTGTTCTAGGATGTGTGAAACTTCCCTAGAGATGATAGTCCACTTTTGAGAGGCAAAAGAATAATAAATAACTAAAAGAGAGGTAAATAGAGAGTAAAAAAGAGATGAAATTACCATTTTTAACAAACTATTCATAGCATAGAGTGACAGGGTGTAGGTGAGGTGTTTTATTAGTGTTTTAAAAGTTATCTTGGTAGGTTTTAAAGAGGTTAGGAAATTTAAAATCATTGACATTAGTAGGATAGTGATTGATATCAGTTAGGCTATTGAGGTCGGTAGGGATATGACTAATGTTAGTATGGTTACCAAGGTTAGTAGGGGAAATAATTGTTTGAGAGGTTGCAAAGGGTTTTTTTATCTCTTAGAAATGGTTTGGCTTAGGTCAGAGAGGTTAAGGGAGTTAGGAGAGGGAGTTTATGACTTGGTTAATTTTAGTCAAAGGTTTGGTATGCATGTAAGGGGAAACAAGCAAGGAAGCTTTGTAATTTCCTCATGGGGGTATGGTCAGAAGTGTCTAAAGTAGTGTGGGGTAGATATAAAGAAATAAAAAAATAAATATTTAAATTATCTATAATATCAGTGATATACTTAGCTATGAATGATAAGTGCCATGTTAATAATCCCTATCAGGGAGTTTGAACCTGAGTTCTTGAATAGAGAGAACAAGTGGGTGATGTTGGTCCTCAAGAGCTCAGTTGTTAATGGTGATTGACTTACGCAGAGTGATTGTAATCCTGGATGATAAAAATAGAATGTCGAGAGCTTGAATGAGAGTAAGAATTGATTTTATTAATTTTTGTTGACGTAAACTACAAGTTAGAGTTTGGTTTATATTGCTGACGTTAGTGATCCCATCGATGTTGGTAGTAATCTTGTCTATGTCGGTCATGGGTTGACTGATGTTGGCAGCCCTAGAATAGGTAATTTTTCTATTGTTGTGCATGCCAAGTGTAACACCCATCATAAAATAGTAAAAATAGGAGATTAAGAAGGAATCAATTGTTTAGGAATTTAGTTTGGAAGTGGGAATAAGTCTTGGGTAGTTAGGATGAGGGGACTAGGTCTTGAGGTGACTCACCAGGTGAGAATTAGTCAAAGGGCAAGGTAGCCAGGTAAGGTGGAAATAGGGTTTTAAATTAACTTAATTAAGTATTTTAAATTAATTAAATGTGTGAGGGGTAAAAATATGGTTTAGGGAGATTAATTGTCATTTTAAAAATAGGCTTAGGGGAGTTTTGACATAGGGAGTTACGTATGTGTGTGTGACCTAATTTTGGTGTCTACAATATGAATTACTCTCTCTAGGTTTATTGTAATAAATTATTTTGAAACTCCATGTACCATTAGTTTCCCTTCATGAACCATGAAAATAAACTTTTTTGGATTGAGAGAAACTAAATTCTCTACACCTTTCAAAAAATTTCCTAAGGTGATCTAGGTGGTCACCAACATGTTTTGAATTAACAGTGATGTCATCTAGGTACACTAGAATCATCTCATTTTTCAAACCTCTAAAATCAATGTCCATATCCCTTTATACTGTATAACCAACATTGGTTAGATCAAAAGGCATATTTTTATAGGCATATGTGCCCTATTTTATAGTGAAATTGGTCTTAAACTAGATAGATTCCTAATTAGTATTTAGTTATATCCATAATAACCATCTAAAAAGGAAAACCTTTTAGATATTGATACAATTTGAAGGATTTATTCTATGGGTGGAGGGGGATAATGATCCTTCAAGGATGCTTTGTTTAGGTCTTGGAAGTCTACACAAAGCTTTATTTCACCATTCTTTTTCCTAACAAGGACAAAGTTAGCAACCTAGTATGAGTGTTTGATAGGGAAAATGATGTTAGCCTCTATAAATTTGAACAACTCACTCTTCATCAAATGATTTGTTTTTGGATTGATTGGTCTCTATTTTTTCCTAACATGCTTAGTATTTGGGTCAATTTATATTATGTGTTTGGCTAATATGGGGTTAAATCCCCTTAGATATTTATAAATCTAAGTGAATTTATCATTAAATTATTGACACAATCCAATAAAATCTTGATTTTTAGAAGTGTTTCATATGTTATCAATCTTCAATGCTTTACCTTTTGAGATGAGTATTGGCTCATAGTATTGTTTCTTGACCATGAGATTTTACTTCTCACCCTTTAACTGATAATCAAAGTTGAAGATACTTTCCAAATTAACAAGACCCATGGGCAACTTGTTTGTATTCAATTTAATGATTTAATCCCCATATTATTAATGGAATCTTGATTAATTTTTATCTAAGAATTTAGCCTCATCTCATATAAAATTAACAATTTGCTAATCACTGTCGAAAAAAATTAGTTAGTTGTATTTTTAGGAATAAATGGTCTCACTATTAATTTTACATGTTGGCTATTATCCTTTTTAATCTCTTCAAGTAGGTTACATTGATAACCCACTGAGGCCATGTGATTAACATCCTTATTTTGTGCTCTTGGTAACACTTGAAAGTTTAAAGTGATAAAATCTTCCAAGAGGTCCCAAACCCTGTGTTTATAAGATCTTAATAAATTATTCTTGGTTATGATTATTGATCTTACTTGGTGAATGATTAGTTCATTATCACCAAAAACTTATAGTGACTATATTCCCCTTTCTTTGGCCAACTAAAAAACTCATATCAATGCTTCATATTCCACCACATTAATAGTGTAGCTAAATTGAAGTATTAAAGAATAGAAATAAATCTCCTTTTAGGGAGAGATAAAAATTGTACATGTTCCTACACCATTCCTACTCTTTGAGCCATTAAATTATAGTTGTCATATTCGCTTGAGATCTTTAGCTGGTTTCTTAAGGTTCAATTTGATTGCATCATCTTCATGAGTTCAATACGTACCCAACCCTATTTTTTTGACATAATCATAAGGATTTAAATGGAGATTTGATCCACATTCATCCAAATGAGTGTTTTGGATTTATTCCATGGGTGATATAACCTCATAGTAAATTTCTTCCACCTGATCTGGCAATCTCAAATTTATATCCATAGGGATAGGAGTGTATGAATCAATGTGGTATTTAGAAATTAGATAAGATCTAATTATCACTCTAGTCCCATTTCTTGTCTTAAGAAATATATGGGACCAATCAGTAGATAGGTACCCTCTTATTTTTGTAGTGAAGTCTCAAGAAAGGAAGATATCAAAATAAGGGGTAGGTTAATAACTAAGATATCTTGGGATATGGATAAGCTTAGACATACATGGATGGTAAGGTTTAAACCTTTTATACTCTCAAATTTTTAGATAATAGTCCCATCTAATAAAACCATGCCTTTTGTGATAGGTATATATTTAATACCAAGAAAATATATTATTTTATTGGGCATAATAAAACCAATAGCCCTAGAGTATACCATTCAGTTATTTATAAGATTTTTCCAAATTATGAGTGAAAGGTAAAAAGGGGGATGCTTACCATTTTTAGTTTCTTTTATGTCCATTTGAGGTTGAAAAAATTTAATCACAATAGTAGGTCCATTAGTTGAGACTTTATATATTATTTAGAGATTTATGAATCAAGTCCCTATATGTTGGGATAGACAGTGCTTGCCACATGATAAAATTCAATCTAGTCTTCTTTATTTTTTATACAATACTTAAATAAATGTTACCAACCTTTTTTGGTACTTTTTTTGGAGATACATCTTCTTTCATAATATTTGGTATTAGTAATTTTGACTTTGGTTGACCAATCAACACATACGGTGGTTTTTAAACTATGTTACTTTTTGCAACCTATTGTGTAAATTTATAAATTATTTCCTAGTCAACCTTAGGAGGTTTATCACCTTCTATTGCTCTCTTATTAGATCATGTATTTTATACCACTAAACTACCACCATTATTTAGTACTTCTTCCTGATTCATGCTAAAAAAATCCTACTCTTACCAATTCAAAAGAGTGGTTTCATTTTGAGTAGGTAATTGTACACATTATTATTGAGAAGTAATTTACTCTTGATACCCTTGGGGGTTTGATATGATTTGTAACATCAAGGCTTGAATGATGACACAATGAGGGTAATCATTTTGATTATGCAGTTGAGTACAAGGATATCACCACTTGTATTCTTGAAATATTTTTGTTCTAAATAGGTACAATTGTCTTAGAAGTGCTTGGTATAGGTAGAGCATGGATATTTAAAGGCTTCAATTTCATGGTTTGGATTTTGGGTTATGAGCTACATTGGTATGACTATCTATTTGGATTATATGTTTGGTTAGTTTGTTGATATGGCCTATAGGTTTGGGATTGTTACCTTTTCATAGCTATAAAATCATTTTCAAAAATTTTAAGAAGTGACATAATCTCATAAAAATCATCAAAATGGGTAGGAGATAAAGCTGTTACATTCCTTGTGATGGGAATTGGGGATATAGTGAGTTACATGGGAGGCAATTCTAGAAATAATGGCATTAAAGGTAGAGGGGCAATTTTTCTAGCTTAGATGAGGTAATTTTATGCTCTTATTTATATGTCATAAGCATTGGGGAATGTGGTGCCACCCATCAAATAATTCATGATAGCTATATCACTATTTAAAGATCTAAAGTAATATAAGAAAACATTATTTAGGGTTGGCTTGACCAATAATATGATTATATTCCATGTATTTTGAAAGCAAAAATTGAAATCAGTCATGAAATCATGAGGATCCTATTAAATAGTGGTTAGCTATTCAAATAGTGAGAGGTGGTCACTCTTATCCTCAAACTATGTGTATAGGGTAGACCTTAAATCATCCCAAACATGGATGGAATGGGGAAGAAAAATTTAATACCTATGTAAAGCTTTACCCTTAAATGATAAGATAAGAAGTCTGATAACAACATTATCTTGTGCTATATTATGAACTTAATAGATGTTGTCAATATCCTCAATACATTCAATGGGTGTGGTGGAATTTTCACTAGTAAAATATGAAAGTATTTTCAAAGCTGAGGTGGGTATATCATCATATTGGGCCAACATAAGTGGGTTTACTCCATTGAAGCTTTAAAATTTTGACTTCTTAGGGCCATAATGGGAGGTATGAAATAACTGTGTGTATTTGTGGGAGATGTAATTAGATTTGTAGGATTTATTCTAGTATAAGGTATAACTGATCTTGATTTCTTTTTATATGGAAATGATAGTTCTTGGAATTCAATCCTCTTATGTTTAGTGGATGATCTTGTCTGTATCTTTGGCATATTTAAAATTAGATTCCATGAATTCATATCCAAATAGAATTGTTAGGTGCTCTATAAGTGTGTACAAAAATTGCACAACAATTGATGAGAAGTGTGAAAATTGAAGTTTTTATTGCATTTTACAACTTTGTAAGTTGCAAAGTGTAACATGAATTACATTTTTGCTAGGCATTGGGTAAGTGGGAAAGTGGAGGCTTGGGTACACTTTACAACATTTCAAAGTTGTAAACTATACCCAAATCTTTAGTTTCCAGTTGGGTCTTGGAAATAGGTATTTAAGTTATTTTTAAATCTTTTTCTTAAAAAATTATGGGTCTCCCTTAGGATACAAGGTGTTTTAATATTTTTGGCACAAAAATATCAACAAGTAGTTAGATAGTGTTCATCATGAAGATCAAGGTCATGAAGGAGAGATTTAATTTGTTATTCATAAGGAATGATACCATGAAGAGATATACATAGGGAGTGCAATTTAAATTATAATGGTAAGATGGACTAAAAAATATAGACTAGTGAGAATGATATTGTCCTAGTGGTAGTATGTATGCTAGTATGATAGGCCCAAGTATAGGATATAAGTGAAGATGCCAATCAATTTGGGTTTATTAGATGGTATTTTGTAGAATTTTATTAAGAATTATTCTAGTGGCCTCAACTTAGCCATTGCATTGTGGATGGTAAGGTGTGGAGAATTTGTCAAATATTTTAAATTTTTCACATAACTGCTTCACATCCCTATTATTAAAAATGTTACCATTATTATAAATGATAGTATGGGTAAATCCAAAATGAAAAATGATTTGGTTAAGGATAAATTTAGAAAAATTTGTTCCTGTGACATTGACAAAAGGCATGTTTTCTACCCATTTGGTAAAATATTCAGAAGTAGTGATGATAAAAACATGACCGTCTTATGATTGGGGTATTTTTCCAATGAGATTTAATCCCTACATGGAAAATGGCTAAGGATATTCCATAGTTTAGAGCTTAGTTGGTAGTGAATGGATTAGATCACTATGGAATTGGCAAGGACTACACTTGTTAACACAACTAATAACATCATTTTCTAAATTAGGCCAAAATTATCCCATGCATAGGCATTTTCATGTTGTAGCATGTCCATTAATGTACCAAAAATGGCCCCATGTGCCTTCTAAGAGAGAGGAGGGACCTCTTATTTCATTATAAATAGAGTAGGGTACCTTCTACATTATGCTAATAAAGGGTATTATATCAAAATACATATTTAAAAGCTTGATTTTGAATTATAGTCTTTTCATGAGAATCTATGTCTATATGATAAATATGATGTTTAAATAATTGGATACTATTTTTATACCATGGGCTCTATCAAATAGTGACAGTCTCAATGTGATAGGTAAGTGAATCATATGATTGGATAGAATATGCAAAGTTTCTTATTTGACTAATAAATTGGGAATCACTAAGTACTTGATGTAGATGAAATAAATATGCCAAAGAATAAAGAGTGTCAATGATAGAGTTATGATCTCTTGGAATTGTAAAAGAGGCAAACTCTTTGGTGAGTGTTATAGCCATTCGATAGTAAGTGATAAGATTATCACTTTTACATTGGTAATCACCATTAACTTGGTGGTAGATAAGCTAAGATTCACCTAAAATGTGTAGACATGGAATATCTAAGTCATGTGTCACTTTCATGCTAAAGATTACTGCTTCATATTCTTCCATCTTATTAGAACATAAAAAGTTAGTCTAAATGCCAAAGAGATGATTTTACCATGAGGATTAATTAGAATATAATCTTCCCCAGTGTCCTAGAGACATTTTGTGCCATCAAAGTATAGGGTTTAGGTATCTTAATGTAAATCAATGGTGATTTGAGGAATCTCTTCAATAACTACTTTGGGTTTAGTAGTATCAAAATTTATATAGGTATCTTCTTGATTATTTGACTCTAAATTAGTAGTGAAATTATTGAAATACTATTTAATAGAGATAGCCTTATTAAGACCTTAAATATAGATAATGTTATCATTGAGGAGACTATCTTAAAGGTGATTTGTAGTGGTTATGGGTGCTGATTCAAGTTGGTTGATAATGACATGCCCTTTGAATTTTTTTTGCATTATGATGTAAAGGTCAAATTTCATTAAGATAACCATCCACTTGACAATTCTATCTCTAAGTATAAATTAGTTGGATAAAAAGTTACAAAGTGGGTTAGAATGGATAATGACATAGGTTGTTTGATAGATAACATAATGATGAAGCTTTTCAACTATAAATTAAATAGAAAGGCAATCATGCTCCACTTTAGTATAACATGTTTTGTAACTAGTGAGGCCTTGGCTAATATATTACATATTTTCTTCTCATATAGTATCATATTGTTGGGCAAGCATTTCCCCAACAATTATGAGAGTAAAAGAAGTGTACAAAAATGAGGGATAATCATTGGAAGGTATTATAAGGGTATGTGAATGAAGTAAAAATTATTTCATGTTGTTAAATTCATTTTTATGTGGACCAATCCACTCTAGAGCATTACCTTTTTTAAGACATGAATTAATAGAGTATATATGATAAGCCATTTTGGGGAAAATGATCAAATTTCCCTGAGCTTACCGAGGTAAGTATAAATTTTTATTATGGAGTGAGGAATGGGAATGTTGAATATATCATTGATTTTAATAGGATCAACATCAATACCTCAAAGAGATACTAAGAACCTTAGAAGTTTACTAGATTTAATGTCAAAGACACACTTGTAGGGTTTGATTCTAACTTTGTACTTGATTAATTGATCAAAGACGATGGCTAGATCAGAGATATGGTTTGTGAAACATTTTAATTTGGAAATGAGATCATACATATAGGTTCCCATAATATTATGTATAAGATCATGAAAATTATGGGTCATAACCCATTGATAGGTAGCTTCAGTGTTATTAAGGTTGAAGAGTATCTTAACATAAAAATAGGTGCCCCATGACATAGTGAATATTATCTTATGTTGGTATTTAAGGGTGATGTGAATTTATTTGTATCTTGAAAAAACATCCATGAGTGACAACATTTCATATCTATCAGTGGAATATATGATGGGATCTATTGAAGGTAAAGGAAAATTATCTTTAAGACAAGCAAGGTTAAGATTTCAAAAGTTTATGTAGATGCAAATAACCATCTTAACCTTTTTGTGAATGGGAATAATGTTTGACACCCATTAATAATAGTCCATAGGTTTAAAAAACTTAGAATCTAATAGTTTGATAATTTATTGATGGCATGGGGTGGAAATTTTAGGTGGAAATTTCTATTTTTTGTCAAATAGGTTTGGCATTTGGGTATATGTGATTATATTGTGCATAATGATACCAGGGTTGATAGTAGGAATCTCCTCATATGAATAAGTGAAATTTTAATGACATTTATAGAATAATAGACTAAATTTATCATGATTGGTTGGCATGAGTTCTCTATAAACTATTATTAGTTGAGGATATGACAGTGTGACATATTCTATTCTCATGGTTTTTTTAATAAGCATAGCATTTTCATATTTAAAACAATATGGTGCATTGATAAGAGAATAAATGGGATTTGTTATAGGATAAATGGTAGGAATGAAGTTATTAAAATGAAGATCCTTTTATTTGAAATTTCCAATTTTGTGATGTCGAATAATTTGAAGTTCTCAAGCATGGAGCAACTAAAGTATGGCATCAATGCTAGGTAGTGTAGGTAAATGTACATAGTATTCCACATATACATTGAGATAAATGATTTTGTTACCATGGAAATCTCTTATATAATTTATATGTCATACATTTATTACCTTTTCATCAAGGGTAATATCAATAGTAGGTGGGACTATGGAGGAAGGTTGATTGGATTCAATTAGATTGATAGGAGGCATATCTTTAGAATCATTAGTAGGGAATGGATTTGGTAGAGTGACTAGTGAGATAGGAGGTATGTAAGATTTTATAAGTTTTGAATTTGTGAGAGGTAATGTTTTTTAAAATTCCCAAGGAGTATTGAGAAGTGGAGAATTAATTGGAGGCACATGTCCTTCAGGTTATAACTCAATATCCATGGAAATGGTATGAACATTTAATTTGAAATCATGTATTTTAGCTAAGGTTTTTTGATGGTATTGAAAATACAAGTCTTAGGATTGAGCTAGGGCCATAATGTAGTTAACATCATAGGTAGGAGAGATAATGCATGATTGTGTATCTAAAGGAACATAAGCAGGTGATATGCTTACATTGCTAAATTTATGATATGACATGGTTAAAGGGTATTAAAATAACTTTCCCACTCCATAATCATTACAAGTGAAATAATTTATTATATAATATGGTTCATGTGCATTACATAGAGGGAAATCAATGATCTCATTGATAGGAGTGATGGTGCAATCATGAGGTAACAAGTAAGGAGGGATCCACTCCAAAATGTAAGGAGGTAGCTTGGTAGTATCACATGTTTTTTGTAAATAATTTGGCTCATCATAATCAGAATCAACAAGAGTGACCTATAAATATGGATTTATATTGATGAACTGAAGCAAAGGTGTATTATTAATTATTAGATTAGTTGGAATCTAATACTAAGATTTGGGGTTGGAAACTTGAATACTCCATGGGTTAGGATTAACTTCATGTTTATATCATTTTCCATTATGAATAAACTTGATACATTAACAACTAGAAGAGGCAATATCCCTCATGTAATATGTCCATGGGTGACCTAAGAGTATATTATATGATCATTTTAAGTTGAGAACATAAAATTGTGTTTGAGATTGATCAATAATGTCATGGTGATGTCAAATAAGTGTCTAAATGAGTGGATGAAGTGAACTGATTGTCTAAGTGACAATGACAAAGTGTGTAATGTGTTTGTCCTAGTATGTTTGAAGGAGGTTTGGTTGATCTTTAGTTTTGACATGTCTAGAGATGTTCAAGGATGAGTGTGGTGATTTGATCATGTGAAAATGGTCTTATAAGAGGTTTTATATGATTTGAGTGCTTGTGTGCATGAGTATAATTCACCTAGTTCATCATTGTTCTCATCTAGACATTTTGGGTCTAATGGCAGAAAATATGAGTAGGTAGTTTGATGACATCACCATTATCACATGTGGATGAGTTAAGGGGAGATGGTCATATGGTTATGATTAAATTAGTCCCTAGTTTATATTCACAAAGTCTCAAGTCTAGCGATGAAGTGCAATAAAAGATATGTAAGTGCAAATTGGGGCTCTCATGCATTTTGACAGTACTTTCCCATACTTAACCAAATTTGTAATGTGGTAAGAAAATCTAAGTAGGCATTTTAATGGTGGCATATCTCACATGTGTTGACATTTTAGGAGAAGGTGATCATATGGGTTTGTTCAATTTTGTGCCTAATTGATTTACACTACCTTTCAGGTCAAGCACTAAAGCACAATAAAAGTTATGCATGTACAAAGTTGGTCTTTCTAGATAGTTCTTGACATAGTTGGCTCTGTGAATAGATAAATCTAAGTGAGAATTGTAATGTCATTATATATCACATGTGTGAGGGTTCCAGGAACATATTGACACATGTTTAGATTCTAATATATGAGGAGATCATATGGTCCAAATTTTAGAACATGCACTTGAGTGAAGTGCTGAGTTCAATATACCCCCATTTTTTAAAATTGGGACCCTTGAGATACTTTGAACCTTAAACCTAAAACCATGACATTTTATTTAACATTATTAGAATTTGAAGATCATCCACTTTGGTAAAAGATGGCTTATTAGTTTATGGTTTTACTTTGGGTTTCCCTAATGTTGCTAATAATTGGTCTTCATATATTAAAGATACAAGTTTCATGGAGCTCTTAATGATGGATCATGTTTAAAATTTGAATTTTAACTCTATTCAAGATTCATGATCTAAAGGCTCTCCTTCAAAAAAACCTAGCTCAAGCCCTTGGTTTAAAATTACATTTGGTAGGAGCAAATTAGTGAGAACATTTCAAATTACTTTGGACTTAATTTTAATTTTCATGTTAAGGCTTAGTAGTATTTCTTAACATGACTAAACTTTTAATTTTTCTAGCATGGTCCCTCTGTTACCTATTTATCCTAAAACCTTAACTCTAAGGCCCCATTCATGTTTATTAACATGAATGAGACCTTAGTATTAATGATTTAGACTAAGTTTCTATCTACCTGAATCTAATGTTCATGTTAATAGGATCCTTTTATTTTCTATCATGGTATCCTTATTATTTATCCTAAATATTTAATGCTAAGGCCCTATTCATGTCTATCAACATGAATGAGACCTTATTATTAACATTTAAACCTAAGTATTATTTTATCCTAGGTCCAAATTAAATACCATACATCTTGAAGGATTTTATGGTCCACAATTCATCATGCCTCTTGATCTAATAGAGCAAGGAAAGCTTGATGAACCTAAGCATTTAGTCTTTCAGATCAATCATATGCAAGTGCCTAGATCATGATCCATGGTTAACAATCACTTGTATCTTTTAATCAGATGGAGTAAAGCCAAAATTGAAAATTAAAAGGCTCATGAATCTCTACAAAGTTTCCACATGGTAATCCTACATTCTAGGTTTGATAGTAAAAGGTCTCGCATATTAAATTAGACCAATGACGTGAAACTGTCTGGATCATGATCAATGGATATCACCTCATCAAGACCAAGGATTGGATAGAGAGAAGAAAAAATTGAAAATTAAAAATGCCTAAGAATCTCTATAAAGTTTCCATGTGGTGTTCTCACATTCAAATTTAGGAATTTGATGAGCTTAAATTTGACATTTACATAACCATCATATGACATCTGTGAGGCTGTTATTGATGTCCACACAACCATCAACTTTAAGCCCACCAAAACCAAGAACTTCATGAGCTTAAAATTTACATTATCACGAATTTTATTTTATGTCTATGAGGTCATCATTGAATTGTAAAATGCTATCAAATTTAAGATCATCTAACCTTTTGTCTAGGAAAATGGGGCATGTTTTATGTCATTTGAGGGGGTCATTTGATATTATGATTTAAAAAATTAGCATAAAATTATTTAACCTAAGTGGTTTCATGTTTATTAATATGAAATATACTTATATAAAAGAATTTTAACCTAAGTCCTTTGTATAGCTATGCATTAGTTAAATCTCATGCATCTTGCATAATATAATGGTTCATGCTTCATCACGATTCTTTATCCAATGATTCAGAATCACCAATAATTATTTAATGGTTCTATAAGAGTGTATAGGATCAACATGTGGTAGACACACATTCAATATGTGAGTGGTGTAGGATACAACGCTCAAAAATCCCATGGGGTTGTTGAGTGGCACAAACATGGGGCTCAATGCAAAGATGGCCAATGACATACAAAAGCCTAGATCATGATCAATGGCCCATGTTGATCCTTGTATATTGATAGAATAGTGTGAAGAAAAAGGTATTTTTAAATACCAATGGATAGTTATTTGAAGGCAATTATGAAAAATGCCATGAAAGTTAACAAATTGATGCCAAACAAGCACCATTCAATCACAAAGTGATAAACATAAAGATTTTATGTGCTTGAAAATGTAAACGTATAAAAACAAAGGTAAAAATAAAATATAAGGAACATATGAGCTGAATTCCATGTAATTCATCACCATTAAAGCTTTAGGATAGCCCCAAACTTGCATAAAATCCCTAATTTGAGATTGAATTGATTATAGTTAAGCTAAAAGAGAGTCTAATTACAATTTGAGCATAAAAGAATTAACCTAAAGACCATTTGGAAAACAACAATAAGTAAATTGAAAATTTTTTTAACCCATAAAATCTTGAAGGTAGTAATATAGGGATGATACATAGTTGTATTTGCTTACAAATAATGAAGGGAGGGTCTTCAAGGACACTGACCTAAACATTGCTATATTAAACACAAGCCATAGGAATTGGTCCAAGCTCTTTTAGACCATTGAAGAGATGCAAGACATTAATAAATAAGAATAAAATATTACAACTATAACAAGAATGAATTATGACCTAATTTCATTCCAAATGACTAGCCTCTACCATGCAGCCACCAAACTAGATGTAATCCATTGTATTAACATCCTTGCGCCCATTTTCAAGGACTATAGAATTTAACAAGGTTGGAATATTTGTGAAAGGAAATTTAAAATAATTTCATTCATTTCCCCATTATACTTTTAGATTTATTACAAGATTCCAAAACCCCAAGTGGATTTTCCCACTATTAAGGAATGGACTAATAAGAATGATTTGGACACCATCCTTAGGCCATGGTTGCTTCAAGGGAACCATGTGATCTGATAACCTATTGAAAACATCCTAGTTGCCCAATTTAGAGAGGGTGTAGGGTATTTGTGACATTGATAAATAGAATATCTGGAGCCCCTTCAAACTCTTATGTCAACAAAAGTTAGGTATCTTACATCTAATTCATGGTAGAGAAAGGGCTCACTCCTCTAATTGGAGACATAATAAACATATATCTAGAAATAAAATTCATAGACATTATGAAGAAGACCAGTACCTAGTTATTTATGATGTCATATCTATTGGAAGCCTTACTATTCTTTACCAAGATCCCTCATATCAAAAGTTAGTCATTTGAGGGTAGATTTACAGCCTCCCACCACTACTTAAAGCTACACATATTCAAATATAGGCATAACATCTAATTAATCTATGACTATGTATATCCATCCTTAGTAGAATCCATCATAGGGAACCTTATGCCCATGATAATCCTTCTAATCAATAAATATTTGGATCTAATGGGAGACATCTAGTTATATCTAGATTGTATAGTGCTTAAAATTGAAGGGATTTTGATCCAACTTTATAGGTTGCCTATCTATGTTCCCATAAAGTTGATAGAGTAAGAAATTGCATACCAACTTCTTAATGTTATGGATAGAGTGTGTACAGATAAGAGGAAATGCCTCCTCCATCCCTTTCCTTTGCTTATTGTCAAGACAATATTATAAAATTGGGATCAGGTGACTATTGTGGCCAGGCATAGGGAATCTTTCAAATTGCAACTTGATCAGCTAAAGATGTGAGACCCCAATGGCACAATCTCCACACTTTAAATTTAATTAATTACCCAAGACAATGTATGTAAAACAACTCAGTGTCCATGACACCATATATATCAAATAATTTTTTTTGAAGAAATTTTGGCTACGCTAAAAGGATATAACATTAGACTTGAGCATAGATTGACCAATGATTAGAATCCCCCTAGAGAAATATGGAAAATATTACCTATGAAATACCATTTTTTTCTCCCACCTTCAAATGCCCCTCAAGATCAACCAAAATTAGAGAGGCATCAGCCCCAAGCACATATTACACAAGGTCCTAGTAAAGATAAGATGGAGGAGAGGCCTGGTGAGGGCCCATCATCCTCAATCCCTCCCTAATGATTAACATATCCAATGGAATAAATAGAAATGATTCCCTTGGAGCCAAATGAAATAGTGGAGGATGCCCTCAAGGTCCTTGTTGAGGCATATGGATTTAATGAAGAAGAAGCATAAACTGAAGAAACACAAGCCCAAACATAGGAGGTTGAGGAAGAAAATGAAAAGAAGCTACCCTAGATCTTGTCCTAGTGGCACCATTGAAGAAGATAAAGATAGAATTGGTAATGGTCCCAATTGGATCAAATAAGCCCAATTTAACTTTCACTCACCCTACAAGTGAAATTAACTTATTTAGTGAGGAATACCCCATTCATGGACCAATCATCCCTAATTGGTTCATCAATGGAAAAATGCAAAAGATCCCCACCTGGTACTACTCATGAGCCCTTAACAATATAATTAACATTGATGTACATGATAATATCAAGCCATGGATAAGGTATTTTATGAAAGAGGAGGAGTAAAGAAGAATAGTGGCCACTACAGGGGCAAATAACAAGCAGATGGATGCTCCAAGAGCATCAATTAGTACATAGATGGAAGCCTTTGAACCTTCAAAGTACATTAAACCAACTACTACTATGCAAATTAATCCATAGATATCTGGATTAGAGAGAGTGATAACTAGAAAAGCCATGGTGGGACTGAAGAGTTCATATTCCAAAAGGTTGAGCCATTTGCAAGCTTAAATATAGTTAGGAAACTATAGCCTAGTGAACTACCCATCTATGAAGAAGACATTGAAAGTCTATATGAAACTCCTTCAGATCAGGTCAAAATAGGCATTAGAGGAAATAAATAAATAATATCCAACTTAGAGAAGGAAAATGAGGATTTGAAGACACAAGCTATCTTATCAGTGCTTGAGGTAATGATCAAATTGCTTGATGAATCCTTCTATGATCTATTTAAGGCCTTAAAATCAATAAAATTGAGGTAAAGTGCATTGGCACAATAGAACATAGTGGCCAAGGGTATAATAGCCCAATGGAAATCTTCACATGATCAAATAATAGAGCTAATCAACATCAAAGTTAGAAGGTAGATTCTTGGGTTTAAATCAATCAAATTGGGACACGTGAATGAAATTATATTAATTATTATTGACAAGGTCCAAAGTTTAAATGCATAGTCATAATAATTATATAGGATCCTAGAGGATGATGAGGAGCTAACTAGAAGGATTGAACAACTCCTTAGGACCATGCTAACTAAACTTTCATAATCCACTATCCTAGGCATCATCAAGGATAATAAAGGGATACTTTAGTGACCCAAAAAATAAAAGGTAAAATTCAAGGCTAATCTAGGGAGGACAATAAAAAAATCCTAGATATGATCCTTAATGTAGATGAAAGGATAGCTGAGGCTGAGTACATCAAAGATGTCATGATTAGAAATGATAGATAATTGAATGAGCTTGCTAAAAAAGAGGAAGAGTGTCTCTTAAAACTGGTTTTGGACTTAGAGCTGGTTAATGAAAAGCACTAGAAGGCTATGAACATACTTCTACAATATCAAGAAAGTTCTCAAGCATAGGGCCCACCAACCAGCTAATTAATATTCCATTTTTTAAAATCTTTGTAATAATTTAAAAGAGGAATATTCTTTTGTTAATGCATATGCTAGTTTGTTAGCATATTTCCCTCTAGGTTAGTTTAGTTTGGAAAATCAAATGTATTCTATAACTTTGTATAAAAAAGACATTTGTTCTTACTTATTGTACATTTGTATCTTGTAATTGATCGGTATACCATCTTGTCCTTTTATGAAAGGTAGTACTATCATCTTGTAAAGGGATAGATTTTTGAGAAAAATTTGTATACTTTAAGCAGTTAATACATTCAAGGATTTTTGAAAGGATTGTCCAAGTTTTTGTCAATTGTTATATTTCATTTTCTCTTAATTACTAGTCTGAAATCTTAAATTTGAATGGTTTCTATGAATTTTGAGTTTCATCTTTGATTATAGGGTTGCTAATTTGTGTTTATACTAGTTTAGTTAAATGATTTTGAATTTTCTTCATTTTATTTGCTTTGCATTAGAATGTGCTAATTCTATTTGAGTGTGGTAGCAAATCTTTAAAGTAAATTTATTTCTTAATTATACTTATTTATATCATCCTTAGAGGTCATCGTGGTGTGTAGTGAGATATGATCTTATATTATTTTTCACTATATACTAGTTAAATGCATACTTAGTTTTAATTGAAATTTTGTCATAATGTTTGGGTCTAAGATTAGTAATCACTTATTTTATTTCTACGTTACCCTTATCTTTTGCTTATTTTTAACCAAATCACTTTAGTTTAGATTTTATTGTAAATGCCCATTTAGATTAGTTTGTAGTTTAATCTTTGATCATAATTCATTAGTATTAGCATAGATACTTACACTTTGCAAATATTTGGTCCATGGTGGCTCCCAACCACCAATTAATATAATTTTTTTGAAACAAGTTAAACATTGCTCTACTACTATTTCACCATAGATAACATAAATTGCCAAATCCTACTACACATTCTTTGGATTCCCAAAATTCTAAAATGAGAAGTGTTCTTTGAACACTAAGGACACTTGTGATACATTCAAAGACATCAACAAGTCTCGTTGGTGCTAGAAGGAGGGCCTTCTTTGTGAATTGATTGAATCTTTGTTAATCTTAGTGTTTTGATCTAGATTGGTGTTATCTTTGCACTTTTTCATAATTCATTGCTCAAAAGTGTAAAGATAATTATTTTTTGCGGTCTTTGACATATCATTTTTCTTCCTTTGGAAAAAGATCATAGTTATTTGAAGTTTGATGCTTAATTTTGGTAAAGATGGCTTAAGATCTAAAAATCTATAGTATTTGAGGTTAGAATGGCTTCTTATGATCAAATATTGGTATATCTTTCATATGTCTAGGTTTTGGAGCTTAGACTTAAAAATGTAGACCATATTTGCATAATTGGACACATCCTTGAGCTAGCTTAATCAAAGATTGATATCCTTTACTGTTCTGTATACAATATTTGAAAAATTAGCCTAATGTGTAGGTTTAATCCTTTTTATTTATTAATATTAACTTGAAACATCATATTTCTAACATGATCTTCAATATTCAAGCTGAAATTGCCAAGGATTTGAACAAGATCACATTCAGAGACACGAGAACCTTTGCTTGATCTTGAAGTCCATAGAAAAGCCAAGCAAGATAAAAATAGGCATAGACATTCTAAATCTTTTCGAACCTCACCTTTTCAAGTTACCTTTACCTTCGACCTTCATCTAGGTATGACTTGGTTTGGATATTATTCAATCAATGTGTCAGGTGTGGTACATGATCTCCCATGTAATCTTAAAAAATACTTGCCAACATTTAGTCTAACTAGTGTTGTAACTGATGAAGAGCATATTAAATATTTCAAAGTTGATTTAAGGTTGATAAATGTCATATATGAAGATTTATCATGCATATTGTTCCCCTTTAATTTTAAGGATGATGCATATGAATGGTTTCTCAATTTTCTTGACAATTATATTACTAGCTAGGATGGTCTTGCTAATGTTTTCATAGACCAATTTGGCAAAATTATTAGCCCATGTGTCATATACCACCAATTCACCACCATAAGGAGGGGTGAAAGTGATCCCATAAGGTCCTTTAGTTCTAGGTTCCATAAAATGTATAGCATGACCATAGAACCTTATAACCCTGATGAGGTTTTAGTTCTATAAATCTACAAGGATGCAATAGATCCTATGCCTTCTATATTTTTGAAAAGGTCTCTTTTAGATATAAATTCCTTAGTCAAGGCTTATTCTAAATTAGTGATCATAAATGGTCAAATACATCCCTAGGAATAAATGGTCTAGTCTATCCCAAATATCAATCCACATTTTCCCATTCTAAACATCTTCCCCAACAACAATCAGAATGTTCTAGCCCTGAATCAACACCCAAATTTGAATAAATTTCCTTTGAATCATGCTCCTACCAATCAAAGTTTAATATTATTGAGTCATCCTAATTCTAATGGATTCAATGAAAATGATTAAAGATATTTAATACCAACTGATGGTACAACAATAACCAACTGCAAAATTATAAAACTTCAAAGAATGAGAATGAGTTTATTCTAAAAATGGTCCAAAAGTTAAGCATTGATTTCTTTTAGCTATAAAAACAAGTTGGCAATACTAGAGAGAGATCTGGTAAGAAATTCTCATTCTAAAGGTTTAATATCCCTAATAATAGGCTTTGTAATGATAGTTTTCACAATAATAAGAATAATGAACCATCTTCTAAAAAGAGGACAATGGACATTAATCATACTGATATTGCTTTGCCTGATTACTATAGGGTGCATTGTAAAACCAAGTATGGAAAGATTGATTGAATTGAGTTTTTTAAGGATTTTAAAGTTTTCTAAGAAGATTTAGACATGTTTGAAGTGGTCCCTAAAAAATATAGTGGTGAAGGTACTTCAAGATCCAATCCTACTGATCAAACTTTCATAGTGGAGACATTTAATTTCCCTTTTCAAGAGGACAATGAACCTAATGATGTCACTAAGGAGATCCAAGCCTTCCAAAAATTCCTTAAGAAGACTTATCCTTTGTGGAATAAAAAATATAGGTATCCCTTGACTACCTTAATACCTCCAAATAACTTTAGAACTCATCTAGACACTTCTTCAAGCAATGATCTAGAACCACCCAAAGGGAGTACCGCTAAACATAATGTTGATGTTGCTAGTTCTTCAAATAAAATTAGTTATAATATTGTTGAGGACATGAAAAGGATAAAATCTAACAACACATTGTATGTATTGACATAGATCATAGAACAAAGGGACATCTTGCTAGAATCATTGTCAAAAAAATCTAACAAACCACCCAAGGCTAACAATGATAATATGGCTATGCACAAAGCTAAAGCAAATTCTCCTCCTTTTATTCTCATAATTAGGATGTTAGATAAAAATTTACATAATTTTTTATTGGATTCTAGTGCATCCAACAATATCATTCTAATAGGTATTTGCAAACAATTTGGCTTGACACCTATTAAGTCTAATAGATTTTTTACTCAATTAGACAAATCTAGAGTCATGGTGATTGGGGAATTATTAAATGTCCATATGCAATTAGCCTCCAAGCCTAGAGTGTAGTAGTTTATTAATATCCAAGTTATTGACATTGTGGATGTTTATATAATCTTATTAAGTAGGGAATAGACTAAATCTCTGAATGGATACATGTCCATGGATTGTTCACATTTATGGCTACCTTGAAAAGGAGTTCCAAACTAGATCAGGGTTGAAAGAGAGCCAAGAATTCAACACATGATCAATGATTACAAAAATGTTAATGAAAGGGTCAACACAATTGACTTAGACTTAGGGGTTTTCACCTTAGAGACTATAAATGTATGTGGTCCTAAGAATACTCACGTTATGCCTATTCTATGTAAGCTACATTTTGATGGTGCTAGGTGTAAGGCTGGATTTTGTGTAGGCATTATTCTAAATAAACATGTTGGTAAGCAATACCATGCTTCATATAGACTTTAGTTTGCATGCACTAATAACCTTGATGAATATGAGGCCCTCATCCTAGGTTTGCAATTTTCCATAAAAATTAAAGTTAAAGAAATATTAGTCTATGGTGATTCAGATCTAGTAGTCATCTATGTGAGAAGTAAATATCAATTCAGGTTCTCATACCTAAAGAGGTATAAGTTTAGGATCTAGGATCTAATTGAGTATTTTAATACTTTTAGTATTTTTTCTATCCACAGAGAGGATAACCAAGCTACTAATGAGTTGGCATCTACTGAAACCAACATCATGCCCAACCAAGACTCGTCCAACTTCAGTATTGAGCTGACACCTTATCCTTCAATCCCAAATAATGTGGATAATTTTTAGGTCTTTATTGATGATTAATAAATATTGTATTTCATAACTAATTATAGAGCATTTGAGGCTTATATCATTAATGACAATGATGTAAATGGCCTTAGTGAAGGCAATTTTGATGGTAAGGTCATTCAACTGAATGACAATAATATTCCCAAAGGCATGATTGCCTTATAGAGGCTATTTGATCAAGACAAGCTATCTAAGGTTTCTAAGATTCCAAAAGTAAGTGGGAAAGATTATAGTGCAGTTGATCTTGGCCCTCAAGATTAACCTCAATTGGTTAACATTGGAAAAGCTTGCACTAACATTGATAATAAGAAGGTGAAAGAGTTGTTAACCAAATATAAGGATGTCATAACGTGTTCTTATGATGACTTAAAGATATTTTATCAAAGATTCATCACCCATAATATACCCTTAAAGAAATTTTTAAAACCTTTAGGTGAAAGCAAAGGCTTGTGAACCCTGTCTTATAAGCAATGATCTTCAAAGAAGTTAAGAGATTGTTAGATTCTAGAATTGTGTTTCCCATCAAGAATTCTACCTAGATATCCAATTTGGTACCAATCAAAAAGAATAATGGTGATATTAGGCTATGCATTAAATTTAAAATTTTGAACAAAGCATCTAAAAAGGATAATTACCCTCTTCCCTCTCTTGACTAGGTGATACAAGTTGTTTCAGGTTTAGTCATGATGTCTTTTCTTGATGGTTTTTTAGGCTACAACTAGGTGTTGGTTGTGTTGTCCCCCAAAAATATCACTCTTTTTGGGAACAACCTATGAACTATTTTGGTTCAATAGAACAAAACCCTCTCTCCCCTTTTCAATAATTATTCTGAGCATTCAAGTTCTTCAATCTTCAAGCTTTTCAGAAATCTATGGACTCTGTAGGCTTGAATCTATAGACTCTGTAGGATTGAATCTATGGACTCTGTAGGCTTGAATCTACAAACTCTGTAGGCTTGAATCTATGGACTCTGTAGGAATAAAATCTATGGACTCTATAGGCCATGTTTTATGGGTTTCACAGGTTGATTTCTATGGACTCTGCAAGAAAGAAGCAAGCTCTCAACACTTAGGTGATTTCAAGGTTGGTTCAATGAGAAGGTTCAACCAAAATGTCCACTAACAAGCTTCAAAGGAAGGATTGAACATTGAACCATCTTGGTTCAATGTCATCAGCAAGAGTTAAGTGCATTTGTCAAGGTTTAAAGTTCAATCGCTTCAAGGTTTAACAGCTTCAAAACACTTATCAAAGAGAAGAAGGCTTGAACCATTAAACCGTTGAACCATTGAAACAATTTGGTTCAAAGGTTCAATGGGTTCAATGGGTTCAATAGGTTCAATGACCAAATGGTTCAACATGTTTGGTTTAAAAAGATTAAAATGACTTAGCTAAATAAAAAGAATGAACCGATTGAACCGTTGAACCTTGAACCAAAATGTTCAATGAGTTCACAGGTTCAAAGGTCAACCAGTGCGATGAAGATCAAAGAGATTAGAAAGAACAAGGAAGTGAAAAAAAAAGGATGAACCAATGAACCTATTAAACCTTGAACCGAAAGAGTTTAAATTTCAACGGTTCATGGGTTCAAAGGTTCAAAGGCAGCCTCAGTCAAGGAAAGAAGTAACAAACAGGTGGTTCAACCAAGGAGTAGGAAATTGATTGAACCAAGAAGCGATGGAACAAAAGAGGTAGAATGAACCAATGAACTAACATAGTTTTAGTGGGTTCAAAGGTTTAAGGTTCAACATGGTTCAAGTGGCTAGCGACCATTGATGGCCCCGCAGACGTCAAATTTAAAGTAAGAGAATATCTGTTGAAATTCAAATAAACTATGGAACTTGAAGGAAGAATCAAGTGACTGGCTGAAAAGATAGCCTGAGAGCTTAAATTCTAGGAAGAGACAAAGCTAGAAAGGACAAAAGTAGAAAGAGGGAAAAGCCCAAAATATTTGTGCATAAGTTATTCCAGTAGGTGGAACAATCTGTAAAGTAGATATTTGAGCTTGTAAACATTAAAGGCATGGCCTATTGGTCTCCTTTAGAGTAAAGACAAAATGGATAGCTATGTAGATGTCAGAGGGAATAAACCAGATGATCTAGACTTATGAGAAGACATATTAAATGAATAGACATGCCATAGTTAAGGCAATGCACTATTCCAAGCATGGTCCCTCTAGACAGAACTAAAGACACATTGAAGGCATTGACTGCAGGATGGGCTATCCCATGGGAGAGAGTGCCAAGCCTTGCTTGGTGACTATATATTGTAATCTATTTTATTGTTTTAAGGAGATATTTTTGACCATAAAATCAAAACTCTACCCAAATTGAAAGGTGAATACTGAGACTTTGAGCTCAGATTGTATTTCATATTATTTTATCTAAATGAGAAAGCAAGTGATTCATAGACTTTGTGCTATATAGCTTGTATCATTTTAGGAAATTGTTCTTATGTCTATCTTTTGAATGTGTTATTGTTTATTTAATTTAACAAGCAGAGCTAGTGGAAGTGATAAGGAAGGTGTCTTGAAACTAGTTACTTTTAGACTTTGTGCTGACATAATTGTTTTTAGTGTGTGTTTTTAGTTTCTTTCTATGTAAAGGACCTTGGGATGACTTTGTGCCTCCATTTTTATTCATATCTCACTCTTGAGAATTCAAGGTGGATAATTTGTGCTACATCTTAGATTGTTGGTTACTCTATACTCTATTACCAGTCGCTTATTACCAGAAAGATTTTTGTTGCCTACAAGAACAAGCATTTTTGAAAGAAGAGAAGTGCCTTATATTGCTTCACCAGAATTTCTACTATCTAGGAAGGGATCTAGCTCTTGGTTGAATGTTACTTCTAAAATAAGAGAAGTACCTTCACTAATTACCTAGGATTTCTCCTCTATTTGTTAGCATCATCTCTAAAAAAAGAGAGATGGATGGTTTATCCCACCCTTGTGTCTTATTTTCTGCTTATATATATAGTATATAGCCTCCATATATTTAATAGGGAACGTCCCCTTGATGAGAGGAGAGATTTGTCCCCTATTGATGTAGTAAAATGGCACACCTAGATGACCAATCTCCCTATGTTGTGGTGATATGAACTATTTTTCTCCCCAGTTAGTTGGTCGACAAAATATTCACCCAATAGTTTTTGGTGACTCCGCTATGGACACATTAATTTTGTGTAATTTGAAACCTCAAGTTTCAGATTGAAACATCACCTATGTCTTACCCATTATCATTATACCCTTATCCATTACATATTCTGGAAACTCCATTCCATTTCTTACCCATTATCATTATAGCCTCAACATCTTCCTCCATCTTCGTTATATTATCTTGTCTGCAAAACCAGAGCCACTGGGAAGAGTGCGTAGTTTGAAGTCTCAAGCTTCAAGCTGAAGCATATCATGCTCTTTTCCATTTTTGTCCTACAATTTAGTAGCTCCACATTATACTAGAAGCCAAAAATCTCAAGGTGTTGTTAACCCTGCTTTTGAGTTGGTGGAACAGAGTAATTTTGATTTATTTCCTTAATAGCCTCACCTTCAACGAACTAAGAGTTTTCCTCCTAGTCCTACCAAGTCACAAACACAAGGTAGAGCTTATTTTTATACTAATAGTAGATCTTTGCCTACTCATTATATACCCATATTTGTGATGCCACTTTTACATAATCAAATCATGGCTCAAGGCCCCTGGGGTAACTCATTTGGCCCACTCAATTTGACTCTACCCCTGCATGAACTTCCACGTAGCTCAAGAAAGAATTTTCCCAAGTTCTTTGGGGATGGGAAAGTTCACCTTGATGAAAATATTGTGGCCTTTAGCATAGCCTATGGCATAATTGGAGTGGAATTTGAAGACATAACAGTCAGGCTATTCATGGAGACACTACAAGGTGCTACTACAGACTGGTTCTACCATCTGCAAGCTAGATCAGTGACTGATTGGGACACACTCAAAGATAAATTTGAAGCCAAATTCAAGCCTACATAAGATGCACATGCATTTTTGGCCTAGCTCACATAGATGAAAGAGCCCCATGAACCTATGAGGGACTTCATTGCTAGGTTCGACAAGATGAGGCACATGATTCCCATGGTTGCTCAGTTGACACCTCAGAATCTCAAGTGTTTCTTCATCAACTCACAACTTCCTAAAGTGAGTTTCTTGATAAGATGGGCTAGACACATGGACCTTGATACTACTCAAGACTTGGCTATTGAGGTACAAGATGACCTTATCTTGGCTGGAAAGATAAGAAGAGATCCAAATAGAGGTAAATCCTCTTCATCTTCTGAATACTCATCTATAGCCACCACTGATCCAATGGTGCAGAAGCTAGCAAATGAATTGCTAGTCCTCAAAAGACAAATGGCCCAAGTTATGTCTACTCCTCCTAATTGGGATATGCCAAGGAGGACATTTCAAAATTAGGCATACCAAGGCAATGCTACCAAGAATCAAGGGTAGCCAAATCATCTTCCTCCCTTATAGAGGAACCTTGCCCTTGAAGCACCTCCAACCAACTCAACAGTTGGATATTTGGAAACATAACATGATTTCTCTTTCCAATCAAAGTTTTATCAAGAAAATGACACTGGTCTCTTCATGGAGGATCAAGAAGAATCAACTAACAACTCCCACATTGGTTTCCTGAATTACCAGGATGAACCTAGAAGTAAAGGTGAAGTAGACGAGGGATCATACATAGTATTCACTCAGTCCAAGAATCAGTCAGCCTAGCAAGATGATAAAGAAATAATAGAGGAGTGAGCTTATCCTAAAATCTCAATTGCCAAATGAGGAATTTCTCTACCTTTCCAGCTAAAGGACCCGGTGGTTGCCAAAAAAGTAAGTACCCCAAACATCTCTACACCTTCTACTTCAAATTCGTAGATCAGTCCTTCCCATCCCAAAAACCAAAAGGAAGAACTCCCATACTATCTTATTAGTCCATTTCTATCATTTGACATAATTGACCATGTCAAGAAAACTAAAATCCAAATGACTGAATTTGAATTCCTACAGTCCAATCCTGAGTAATTGGACAAGTTGGTTCAATGTGTCAAGAACCAAACCATCCCTGCAAGACAAGAGGTTAAGAAAGTAACTCATGATCCCCCAAAGAACATGTCCATCCCAAAAAATCTTTTCATTACTCCTCCTACTACCCCTAGGAAAATAGAGCCTTTTTATGTTTCCCTGTTGATAAATGGTCACCAGCGCAATAATTGCATCATTAATTTTGGGGCTTCAGATAATGTCATGCCTACTAAAGTGGTAGAATCTCTAGGTCTCACACTAACCAAGACATTTGGGAGATGTTTCTCCATGGAGAACAAATAAGTGCCACTACTGGGGCAAATTAAAGATGCCCAATTTGCATTTGCTACCTTTCCAGGAAAGTGAATCAAGATGACTGTCCTAGTGGCCAATGTCCCAGCATCATATGTCATCCTTCTTGGGTAGAACTTCTAGAAGGATGTTAGAGGGGAATTAAGCATGGAATTGTCTCAAGCAAGAATCCATGTGAAAGGTGTAATGTAGAGGTTGCTTCCTGAGAAGGAGGCAAAATACATTGTGACTCAGACATCAAGGCCTGAAGCTCAAATTCTATTTGAGTCTTCAAGCAGGGGTAATTATTTTCTATCTACTAAAGACATTCATGTTCTAGTAGACAAAAATCCTATAGGTGATGATATAGGAATTGGTTCAGATGGAACAACACCAAGTATGCCTGATAGTGCCAATCATTGGTAGGTGTTGAATGGGAACAATCAAATCATGTGCTGGGCTGAAACAGAAGAACAACTAAATATGGGAATGGACCATGCTACTGCACATCAAAATTAGTTAAAAGAACTCTTTTCCAAGAGAGAAAACATTCATGGTTTTTAGATTAAAACTCAAGTCTTGCTATGGGGCAAGAGGAGAAAACCAAAGGGAAGACACAAAAAATTGGTTTCTTGGTGGAGAGTTCCATTCACCTATCACTGATTCTGGGGACACAATGTTTTCTTCCTGGTTTATCAAGATGGAATGCCATCTTCATTGTCTCATAATGGGTAGCATCTGAATCACTTCAATTCTTGAAGTATCAGATAGGGTCACCTGTACATATGTACATTTGTATAGTCCTTATTTTGATTTTGTGCTTTTCATTTTCATTTTCATTTTTTGGAGCCTTTAGTTTTGGGTAGCATGACTCCATAGCCCAATGGCATACTTCAAGGCACTGGATATTCTAGTTTCTACTCCACTTAGTTGTTTCAAAATTTTAACTAAGGGAAGTTCCCCAATTGGAGTTAGCTGTTGTCCCCCAAAAATATCACTCTTTTTGGGAACAACCTATAAACTATTTTGGTTCAACAGACCAAAATCCTCTCTCCCCTTTTCAATAATTGTTCTGAGCATTCAAGTTCTTCATTCTTTAAGCTTTTCATAAATATATAGTCTCTATAGGCTTGAATCTATAGACTCTATAGGCTTGAATCTATGGACTCTGTAGGCTTGAATCTATGGACTCTATAGGAAGAAAATCTACATACTCTGCAGGCCAAGTTCTACAGGGTTTACAGGTTGATTTCTATAGAATCTATAGGAAAGAAGCAAGCTCTCAATACTTAGGTGATTTCAAAGTTGGTTCAATGACAAGGTTCAACCAAAATGTCCATCGGAAAGCTTCAAAAGGAAGAATTGAACATTGAACCATTGAACCTTGAACCATCTTGGTTCAACATCATCAGCAAGAGTTAAGCACATTTTTCAAGGTTCAAAGTTCAATCACTTCAAGGTTCAATGGATTTAAAACACTTATCAAAGAGAAGAAGGCTTGAACCATTGAACCATTGAACCACTTTGGTTTAAAGGTTCAATGGGTTTAATGGTTCAACAGGTTCAATGACCAAATAGTTCAACATGTTTGGTTCAAAAAGATTAAAAGGTCTTAGCCAAATAAATAGAATGAATTGATTGAACCTTTGAACCTTGAACCAAAAGGTTCAACGAGTTCACAGGTTCAACCAATGTGATGAAGATCAAAGAGCTTAGAAAGAACAAGGAAGTGATGGATAAAGGATGAACCAATGAACTGATTAAACCTTGAACTGAAAGAGTTCAAAGTTCAATGGTTCATGGGTTCAAAGGTTCAAAGGCAGCCTCAGTCAAGGAAAGAAGTAGCAAATAGGTGGTTCAACCAAGGAGCAGGAAAGCAATTGAACTAGGAAGTGATGGAACAAAAGAGGTAGAATGAACTGATGAACTAATGAACCAATGTACTTTTAGTAGGTTCAAAGGTTTAAGGTTCAACATGGTTTAAATGGCTAGCAACCATTGATGGCCCTAAAGATGTCAAATTTAAAGTAAGGATATATCTGTTGATATTCAAATAAAGCATGGAACTTGAAAGAAGAACCAAGAGACTAGCTAAAATGATAGCCAAGGAGCTTACATTCTAGGAAGAGACAAAGCTAAAAAAGACAAAGTTGGAAAGGATAAAAGTGGAAAGAGTGAAAATCCTAAAATATCTACGCAAAAGTTAGTATAGTAGGTGGAATAATCTGTAAAGTAGATATTTGAGCTTGCAAACATTGAAGGCTTAGCCTGTTGGTCTCCTTTAGAGTAAAGAAAAAATGGATAGCTGCATAGATGTCAGAGGGAATAGACCAAATGATCCAAACTTAGGAGAAGACATATTAGATCTATAGACATGCCATAGTTAAGGCAATGCACTGTTCTAGGCATGGTCCCTCCAAATAGAACTGAAGGTGCATTAAAGGTGTTGACTGCAACATGGGCTGTCCCATGGGAGAGAGCGCCAAGCCTTGCTTGGTGGATATATATTGTAATCTCTTTTATTGTTTTAAGGAGATATTTTTGACCATAGAAGAAAAAATCTACCCAAATTGAAAGGCGAATATTGAGACTTTGAGCTCAGATTATATTTCATATTATTTTATCTAAATGAGAAAGTAAGTGATTCATAGACTTTGTGCTGTATAGCTTGTATCATTTTAAGAGATTGTTCTTATGTATTTCTTCTAAATGTGTTATTTTTTATTTAATTTAACAATCAGAGATAGTGGAAGTGATAAGGAAGGTGTCTTGACACTAGTTACTTTCAGACTTTGTGCTGACATAATTGTTTTCAGTGTGTGTTTTTAGTTTCTTTTTATGTAAAGGACCTTGGGATGACTTTGTGCCCTCATTGTTCTTCATATCTCACTCTTGGGTAGTCAAGGTGGAGACTTTGTGCTACATCTTAGATTGCTAGTTACTCTATACTCTGTTACTAGTCACTTGTTACCAGAAAGAATCATGTTGCCTGCAAGAATAAGCATTTTTGAAAGAAGAGAAGTTCCTTCTATTGCTTCACTAGGATTTATACTGTCTAGGAAGGGATCTGGATCTTGGTTTAATGTTACTTCTAAAAGAAGAGAAGTAACTTCACCAATCACCTAAGATTTCTCCTCTGTTTGTTAGCATCATCTCTGAAAAAAGAGAGATGGATGGTTTCTCCCACCTCTGTGTCTTACTTTTTGCTTATATATATAGTATATAGCCTCCGTATATTTAATAGGGAACCTCCCCTTGATGAGAGGAGAGATTTTTCCCCTATTGATGTAGTAAAATTGCACACCTAGATGACCAATCTCCCTATGATGTGTTGATAGGAACTATTTTGCTCACCAGTTAGCTGGTCAACAAAATATTCACCCAACAGGTTGAAAAATAATATAGGATGAAGACAATTTTCACAACTAAATGGGGTACCTTTACATACAAGAGATTTCCTTTTGGGCTAATAAATGTAAGAGTTGCTTTTCAAAGGTCCATAGACCATGCCTTCTATGGTTTGATTGGTAAGTGTATCATTATATACATGGATGATCTAACCATTTTTATAAAAATAAGGAAGTCATTTTATACATTTAAATAAAGTATTTAAGAGATGTATAAGGTGTGAAATCTCCCTAAACCCCAAGAAAAACATCTTTTATGTTATTGAAGGATAATTTTTGGTTCATGTCATAACTAAGAATGGGATCTCCATAGATCTTGAAAGAGTGTAAGATATATCTAAGATAGAGCCTTCAAATAGCAGGAAAGAGTTAGAATCATTTTTTGGTAAGATAAACTTTGTAAGAAAGTTCATTTTTGGCTTTGCATATATTGTTAAGCCATTGAATGATATGTTAAAGGAGGATGCCAAGGTCTCATGGAATGAGGAATCCAAAAAAGCATTCAAAGAAATCAAAGAATAAATTAACCAAGCTCTAGTCTTGATAATTATTGACTTTTCAAAGGATTTCTATCTCTATTATTTTGCATCTAACCATACTATGGCCACAATTTTAACTTAGAAGGTTAATGGGTGTGATCACCCAATAGCTTTTATGAGTACTAACTTTAAGAATTCTAAATTGAATTATTCATTAATTGATAAACAAGCATATGCATTAGTTAAGGTAGTGAAGAAATTTAGGCACTATATCCTCATAAATAAGGTGCATGCTATTATACTAGACCCTACCACAAAACTTATGATGAACTAGAATGAGCTTGGAGAACATAAAGGTAAATATATGTTAGTTTTGCAAGAATATGACATAGAAATGAAAATGACAAAACTGATAAGGTGCCAAGGTCTAATCCAAATGATTGCTAATACCATCCCTAAGCTAAGTATTATGCAAGTTGATCATTAGAACTTTCAATATAGTGAGTGGCATTATTACATCATTCATTTACTAATTAATGGTACATGTCCTATAAGACTAACAAGGGAGAAAAAAGGGCCCTAAGGATCAAGGTAGCCTATTATCTGATCAAAGATAGGGTCTTATATAGTAAGAAATTTGAAGGGGTCTACTTGAGATGTGTCTCAAGAGAAGAATCTACCCAAATCATGAGCACCTTCCATGAGAAGTTTGTCAATGGGTACCCATCTAGGAGGACTAAAACCCATAAGATCCTCATAGCTAGCTACTATTGGCCAACTATTTTCAAGGATGCTCATAAGCACATAAGGGAATGTCACTCATGCTAAATATTTAACACCAAAGAGCCTAAGGGATCAATGCCTTTATAACTAGTCATGGTTGATAAACCATTTGCATAATGGGGGTTAGAATTTGTAGGGGTAATCAACCCTAATTCATCATAAGGTCACAAGTATATTCTAACTAGCATAGATTATTGCATAATTTGGACTGAAGTTGTAGACACCAAATAATGTAGGACAAAAGAAGTGATTAGTTTTTTTGAGGAGAATATATGTACCAAATTTGGAACTTTAGTCTCTTTGGTATGTGATAATGGATCTACATTTATATCCATAGAGATGATATAATGGTCATATGATAATGGCATTTGTATCAATTTTTCATCCAACCATTATCCTGAAGGAAATGGAGTGTCTGAGTCTACCAATAAGAACTTAATGAAAGCAATCGAGAAGTCTATTATAGATAAACCTAGTACTTAGAATAAGATTCTCAAGTATGTCTTATGGGTAGATAGGATAAGGATCAAACAAAACTTAAAGGCATCACCATTTCTATTGGTATATGGCCAAGAGCTTATCTTCCCTATCAATTTCAAATTGCCTAAATATAATCTCATGCAAGAGTATATGGAAGAAGGCTAGGAGATTACAAATTCAAGGTTGCTAGATATCATATAGATAGAAGATGCATGAGAGGAAGACTTTTCTAATTTTATCATATATTAGACCATGGTGAAGATGTGGTTTGACAAAAGATCAAATATTAAGGTGTTCAGACAAGGGGACTTAGGTATCCTTTGGGACAAAGCATTTGAGCCTAAGGGTAGGCATGGAAAGTTCACACCTTTATGGATTAGCCTCTATCAGATTGTAGATACACTAAGAAATACCACCTTTAGAGTCAAAGACTTACAAGGATTAGAGTTCACACTACCCACCAATGGGTAGTAACTCAAGCATTACTTCTCTATTGCTCCTCCTAAGGTCTTTATGGAGTAACTATGTAAGATGGTTAGACTTAGTGTAGGTAGGCTAGTTAGTTTATTTTAGTTCTTTCCTTCTTATCCCTTGTTTATACATAAGCATGTATATATCTATTTATTTCCTTTTTTTTCTTGGTTTACTACTTTTTTTTGTTTGTTTACCTTTGTTTCCTTATTCCTTATTTCCAATAAATCCTTTCAGATAACCCAACTCAAAGTTTATTTAGCTTGCTTGAAATCCAAAGTTTGAGAGTGTGGGTATGAACCTTATACATATTCTGACCATGCGTCTAAAATTTAGGCCTAATGTTGTGATTTTAATAAACTAGTAAAGACCAATGGAAAAGGCCAACTACTCCATGAGAGATTAAACATTTTCTTGACCTAAAATTGGTTTTAATAAGATTTTCAATTATAGGATGAAAGCTTAATCTATTGAGACATTGTCATGCTTGAACTTAACAAACATAATTTCTTGGGATAATGGTTGCAACAGTAGGTGATTCTCTGAGGATCAAACACTTGACCAAATCCTTAAACCTAGCTACCCTAGTTCCCAACATTACTCAATGAATACAATATCTAAAAAAATAAAAAATAAGAATTTGATGCAAAATCAAAAGATTTTCAAGCATAAGTGATTCTGGTAATATCCACCAAGGCTATGGACTCCTAGTTGGTAGTGGATCAAGGCCATGAGTGAATCCAAAGGCATCTCTATCAGGGATATGGACACCTGGCTGGCCGTAGAGCAATGCCCAAAACTTCCCTAAACTAGAATCTTGGTTTTTAATGAATATCTAAACATGCTCCAAGTTAATGTTAATGATTAAACATATGAAACCTGGAAGTTATCCCCTAAATCCCAAGGAAAATAGTAAGTGTAATCAAAGCACACACACAATATGGTTATGTATTAATATTTGATCCTAATTTTACAAGTGCAAGGTTTCTTTCAAACATAAAATAATATGGATAATGGCATTGATCAAGAGGAGTGGATGACTTAGTTGTTTGTTTGAACTAGAGTCTCTAATTTTTAACATATTGCTATGTTTCTCCCAAAAGTCACCATTTTTTGAGGTCAACATACCCCAATTTTAAAAAATTGGGACCCTTGAGATACTTTAAACCTTAACCCTAAAATAATGGCATGTTTTTAACATTATTAGAATTTGAAGATCATACACTTTGGTATAAGTTGGCTTACTAGTTTATGGTTTTTTTTCGGGCTTGCCTAATGTTAATAATAATTTATATTCATGTCTTCAATATATAGGTTTCATGGAGCTCTTGTTTATGGATCATGCTTAAATTTTTTAGATTAACTTTATTCAGGCTTCATGTTTTGAAGGCTCTCCTTTAGAAAACGCTAATTCAAGCCCTTAGTTTAAATTTACATTTTGTAGGAGAAAACTGGTGAGAACAATTCAAATTACTTTGGACTTAATTTTAATTTTCATTTTAAGTCTTAATCATATTTATTAACATGACCAAACCTTAACTTGAAATCCTACTTGGTCCCTTATATTTTTCCCCCTTTTTTTCTTATATTTCTAACCAAGTCTAATGTTCATGTTGGTAGGGTCACTTTTAATTTTTCTAGCATGGTAACTCTGTTACCTATTTAAACTAATGTCTTAATTCTAAGGCCCTATTCATGTTTATTAACATGAATGAGTCCTTATTCTTAATGATTTAGCCTAAGTTTTTATCCACCCAAATCAAATGTTCATGTTAGTAGGATCCTTTTATTTTCTAGCATGGTCCCATTTATTACCTATTTAGACTAAATACTTAATGCTAAGGCCTTGTTCATATTTATCAACATGAATGAGACATTAGTCTTAAAATTTTAGCCTAAGTCTTATTTCATCCTATATCTTAACTTAAATACAATCCATCTTGTAGGATTTGATAGTCCACGCTTCATCATGCTTCTTTATCTAATGAAGCAAGGAAAACTCGATGAAAATAAGTATTTATTCATTTGGACCAATTATGTGCAAGTGCCCAGATCATGATCCACAATTCATGATCACTCATGGATTTTAATTAGATAGAGTGAAGACATCATTGAAAATTCAATGGCTCATGAAGCTCTACAAAGTCACCACATGACACTCCCATATTTGAAGTTTAATAGCAAAGGGTCCCACATATGAAATCAGACCAATGATGATAAATTATTTGGATCATGATTGATGAATCTTGATTCATCAAGACTAAGGATCAGATGGAGTGAAGACAACATTTCAAATTTAAAAGGCCTAAGAAGACCTATAAAGTTGTCATATAATGCTCCCACATTTAAATGCAAGAATTTGATGAGCTGAAATTTGATGTTAACATGACACTCATTTGACATCCATGAAGTCATCATTGACATCTGTGTGAGTGTAAAATTTAATTCCACTAAAACCAAGAACTTCACGAGCTTCAAATTGATGTTCTTATGAACACAATTTAATGTCCATGAGGCCATCATTGACGTCCATGAGGCTATCAAATTTAAGTTCGTCTAACCTTTTGTCTAGGCAAGTGGGGCATGTTTTATGTCATTCAAAGGGGTCATTTGATATTACGCTTTATAACTTATCATAAAATTATTTAAACTAAGTCTTTTCATGTATATTAATATAAAATAGACTTATCTAATAACATTTTAACCTAAATCATTTTTATAGCTATGCACTTATTAAAGTTCATGCATCTTGAAAGATCCAATTGTCCATGCTTCATCATGAATCTTCATCTAATGGTATAAAATCACTGATGACTATTCAATGGGTTTATGAGAGATCACAAGATCGACACATGATAGATGTGTGTTCAATATGTGACTAACATAGGATACAAATCTCAAAAAGCCCATAGGTGTGATAAATGGAAAAATCATGGGGCTCAATGCAAAGATGACCAATGACATGTGAAGGCCCATATCATGATCAAGGATGCATATTGATCCTTGGATCTTCATTGAATATCATGAAGCAAAAGACATTTTTAAATACTAACAACTAGTGCTTCAAATTCATTTATATAAATGCCATGAAAGTTAATAGATAGATGCCAAATTAACACCATGTAAGCACAAAGCAAAAAAAATTATCTTATGTGCTAAAAAATTCAAACATATAAAGGCAAAGGTAAAAATCAAATCTGAAGCATGTATGAGCTGAAGTCCAAGTAAGCCATCACCATTAAAGCTTCATGAGAGCCCCAAACTTGCATAAAATCCCTAATTTAAGCTCAAATTGATGACAATTAAGCTAAAAGAGAGTCTAATTACAATTTGAGCACAAAATAATTAACCTAGAGACCATTTGGAACATAGTAGTAAGCAATTTACAAAACTTTTTAAGTCATGGCATCTCAGAGGTAGAAATATAGGGATGAGATAGAGTTGTATTTGTCTATAGACAATAAAGGGAGGGTATTCAAGGATATCAACTTGGACATTGTTGTATTGAACATAGGAAATAGGAACTGGTTCAAACTCTTTTGGACCATTAAAGAGATGTAGGTCATCATTAAATAATAATAAGAGATTGCCACTATAACCAAAAGGTATTACAACCTAGTTATAGTCTAAATGACCAACCTCCACCATGTAGCTACCAAACCAAAGGTAATCCACTATATTGACATCCTTGCTCCCATTTTCAAGGATTGTAGAATTGAAAAAGTTTGGATTATTCATGAAAGGACCTTTAAAATAATTTCATTCATTTCCCCATTGGCCTTTGAGAGTTATTACAATCTTTAAAAACTCCAAGTGGATTTGCCTACAATTAAGGAATGGACTGACAAGAATGATCTAGACACCATCCTTAGGCCATGGTTGTTCCAAGGGAACCATGTGATCTGAGACATTGTTGGCAACATACCATTTTACAAATTTAGAGAGGAGGTTAGGGTAATTATGACTCTGATAAATTGAATCTCTAGAGCCCCTTCAACTTCTTATGTCAACAAAAGTTGGTGTCTTAAATCTACTTCATAGTAGAGAAAGGAATCACTCCTCTAATTAGAGAGATAATCAACATATATCTAGAAAGATAATAGAAAACCATTAATAAGAAGATTAGTACCCAATTCTTTATAATTTCCTATCTATTGGAAGCCTTACTAGCTTTCACCTAGATCCCACATATCAAAAATTGATCACTTGAGGGCAGATTTATAGCCTCATACCACTACTCAAAGCTACAAACTGAAATATAGGCATACCATCTAATTTATCTATGACTATGTATATATATTCTTGGTAAAATCCATCACAGGGATCCCTATATCTAGGATAAGCCCTCTAATCAAGAAATATGTGGAGATAGTGGGAGACATTTGGTTATATCTAGATTGTATAGTGATAATAATTGAAGGGATTTTGATCCAACTTTACAAGTTACCTATCTATGTTCACATCAAGCTGGTAGAGAAAGAAATTACATACCAACTTCTTAATAGTGTGGATAGACTATGAAAAGACAAGAAGAAAGGCCTCCTCCTTCCTTTTCCTTTAACTATTTGAAAGAATATGATACATAATTGGGATCAAGTGACTACTATGCCCATTCATAGAGAATATTTAAAATTGAAACTTGATGAGCTAAAGATGTGGGACCCCAATGGCATAGTCTCCACACACTTTATATCTAAGAAATTTCCCAAGCTAGTGTATGTACACCAAATTGATCTTGATGACATGATATATATCAAATCAAAGAATTTCTAAGCAATATTAGCTATGCTAAAGCAATATAACATTAGACTTAAGCATAGATTGACTAGTGATCAGAAACCCCCTAAAGACATATGTCAAATGGGACCTTTGCAATACTATTTTCTACCTAAAACTTTAAATCCCCCTCAATACCAACCAAAAATAGAGAGGTAACAACCCCAAGTGTAGATTAATCAAGGTCTTAGTAAAGATAAGATGGAGAGACCTCTTGAGGGTCCATTGTCCTTAGTCCCTCCCCAAAGACTAGCATCTCTAATGAAATACTTGGACATGAGTGCCTTGGAGCCAAATGAAATAGTGGAGGATGCCCTCAAGGTCCTTGCTGAGGTATATGGCTTTGATGAAGAAGAAGCACAAGCTAAAGAAGCAAAATCCCAAATAGAAGAGGTGGAGAAAGAAAAAGGAAATGAAGTTTCCCTAGATCTTGTCCTAGTGGCACCATTGAGGAAGAGAAAGATAGAATTATAAATGTACCTAGTTGGATAAAAGAATCCCAAGTTTAATTTCACTCACCCTACATGTGAAATCAACTTATTCAATGAGGATTACCCAATTCATAGACCAATCATCCCTTATTGCTTCATCTATGGAAAAATGTAGAAGATCCCTACCTAGCACCACTCATGGGCCCTAGCCAAGATTATTAACATTGATGTATATGATAATATCAAGCCATGGATAAGAGCTTTCATGAAGGAGGATGAAAAAAGAAGAATAGTGGCCACTACAATGTCAGATAACAAGTAGATGGATGCTCTAAGAGCATCAAACAATACCTAGATAGAGGCCTCTAAACCTCTAAAGTACACTAAACCAACTAATATTATGTAATTCAATCGAGAGTGAGCTGGATTAGAAAGAGTGATAACTATAAAAGCCATGGTGGGGACTGAAGAGTTCACGTTCTAAAAGGTTAAGCCATTTTTAGGCTTAAATCTAGTTGGGAGACAACAACCTAGTGAACTACCCATCCATGAAGAAGACATTGAAAGCCTAGCTAAGTCTCATTTAGGTTAGGTTAGATTAGGCATCAGAGGTATGAAACAAATAATATCTAACATAGAGAAGTAAAATGAGGATTTGAAGACATAGGCTATCTTATTAGTGCTTGAGGTAATGATCAAATTAATAGATGAATCCTTCTATGATATGTTTGAGGCCTTAAAATGAATAAATCTAAGGTAGAGCGCATTGACACAATAGAACATAGTGAACAAGGGTCTAATATCCCAATGGAAAGCTTCATAGGATCAAATAAAATGGATAATCAACACCATAGCTGGAAGGTAAATTCTTGGGTTTAAATCAATTAGTTTGTAACAGTTGAATGCAATTATGGGAATTATTATTGACAAGGTCCAAAGTTTGAATGCATGGTCACAAGAATTAGAGAAGATCCTGAAGGATGATGAGGAGTTAACTGGAAGGATTGAAAAACTCCTTGGGATCATGCTAGCTTACCTTGCACAACCCACTATCATAAGCATCATCAATGATGATGAATTCAAACACAGGGCTACCTTGGTGACTTAAGAAATAAAAGGTAAAAGTCAAAGATAATCTAAGGAGGATAATAGAAAGATCATAGATATGATATTTAATGTAGGTGAAAGGATATCTAAGGATAAGAACATCAAAGAGGCCATGATAAAAAATGACAGGGAATTGAATGAGCTTACTAACAAAGAGAAGGAGTGTCTCTTGAAACTAGATGTGGAATTAGAGCTGGTTAATTAACAACACTAGAAGGATATGAACATCCTTCAATAATAGCTATAAATTTCTCAAGCACAGGTCCCACCAGCTAGATAATTAATATTCTATTTTTTAAAAGCTTTGTAACATTTTGAAATAGGAATATTCTTTTGTGAAGGCATATGCTAGTTTTTTAGCATATTTTCCTCTAAGTCTATTTAGTTTGGAAAATAAAATGTACTCTATAACTTTATATAAAAATGACAACTATCTTTACTTATACATTTGTATCTTGTAATTGATCAGTATACTATCTTATCCTCATATAAAAGGTAGTACTACCATATTTTAAAGGGAAATATTTTTTAGCAAAATTTGTATACTTTGAGTTGTTAATATGATCAAGGAATTCTAAAAAGATTATCCAATTTTGTTTGTATCAATTTTTATATGGATTTTTCTCTCAGTTGCTAGTCTGAGGTATTAAATTTGAATGGTTTCTTTGAATTATGAGTTACATATTTGATTAAAAGTTTTCTAATTTGTGCTTATCCTATATTAGTTGAATGATCTTGAATTTTTTTTCATTTTATTTGCTTTGCATTAGAATGTGTTAATGTTATTTGAGTGTGGTAGAAAATCTTTAAAGTAAATTTGATTGTTACATGTACTTCTTTATATCATGCTTGAAGGTTTGCCTGGTGTGTAGTGAGATCTAAGCTTATGCTATTTTATACTATATATTGATTAAATGCATACTCAATTATAATTAAAACTTTTTCATAATGTTTGGGACTAAGATCAATAATCATTTATTCTCTTTCTGCCTTACCCTTCTCTTTTGCTTCTTTTTAACCAAATCATTTTAGTTTAGATTCCATTGTAAATGCTCATTTAGATTAGTCTGTAGTTTAATATTTGATCATAATTCACAAGTATTAGCATAGATACTTAAACTTTGAAAGGAATTGGTCCATGGTGGCTTCCAACCACCAATTAATATAACTTTTATGGAATAAGTTAAATATTGTTTATGGAATAAGTTAAATATTGTTCTGCAACTATTTCACCATAGGTAACATAAATTGCTAAAACTTGATACTAATGCTCTAAATTCCAAAAATTCTAAAATTAAAAGTGTTATCTAAACACTAAGGACACATTTAATACATTCAAAGGCATCAACATGAAGCAAAATATATGGGGGTACAAAATTGGCCTACTAGGCAAATAACAATGGTCCCTATACTTAGTCTATTTTACATGATGTTAAAGATCAAGACCAAATAAAGATATAATGGCTCATATGAGATTGTAAAATGAAGATATATGGTGTGAAGTGAGTTAAAGAATTCAAAGTGTTCATTGATTAATAGAGATAAATATCAAGCTTCTTATAATATCCAATAGTGCACAAGTGATCTTATAGTTTTGATTTAATGATGCATGTTAAGCAAGATGACAAGAAGTGCACAATGCTTAAATAATATAAGTGATCAAAAGGAATGAAAGGGTGCTGAGTGTCATGATCATAGGGGTTCTAATCAAGATTAAACGGTGAGCACTATAAGATAAATACCTGATTGATCCATAAAGATTAACGATGCACGTTGAGTCAATATTGTAAGAGTGCACAAGATGAGGTCAACATGTTCAATTTTTAACATTTTGAATTAGCGCACTATGTGTTAAAGGTCAAAATTCATATAATAATATTGATGTTGTGTGTTTTTTCTAAACAATGAGGACTGAAGATGATATCATGGTGTTTGAGGTTTAACTATGACTATTTGAATTTAAATATTTGAATTTAATAAAGTATAAACTAGTGCCTGGTTTTTGTGCCATAACTTTTGATATATGCAGAACTTGACCATCATGTAAAACTAATATTTGTAGAGGAATCTAACGAACATTTATAAATATGAATTTAAAGGTCTAATTATGTGATAGTTAAAGATATTGAGGTTTAAAGTTAACTATATGTTCGTACATGTTATGCAAGTATCCTAAGAAGGCTATTTGAGCTCATTCTAATGTTATTTTGATATATCATAATGAGTTATATATTGGGGAATGATGTATAATATATGAGGATTATCTATTTGTATTACGAAGGTTTTAATAATCATATGTAATATGAAAAAAGGTCTAGAAGTCAACTGTGTATTTGATCATGGTGATTGTGTGCACAGAATGTTGTTTGAGCAAATTATGCTTAAGCAAAAGGGTACTATGATGGTTTTTGACACTTAAGGAGGACATATAGATCAGCTATCATGGGTTCATGAGTTTTAAAGTGTTCTTATGTTCTTAAGTTTTATTAGAGATGTGTCAAAGAGATGAATGTGTCTCTATAGGATGTAAAAATGACTTAAGCCTATTTAAAATAATGTTGTACTTAAGTGTGACCCATGTAAGATGAATCAAGGGTGAAGGTATGTATTATGTACAACATGAAAAATTATGATCTTGATAATCATTATATATATAAATGGTGAAACCAAATGTGTTGGTTTCTATATTTATGAGTGAGACTAGTGTAAGGTGTATGTGAGAATTGTGGAGTGAAGGAGAGGTAGTGCCTAGTTGATGAGTTAATGAGTATAGTAGATTGAAAACTATGTGTATGACCTATATTTCATATTTTTTATTTGAAAATAGTGATATTATAGTTTTATGATATGCAAGGAGGTCTGAGTGTGCATATGAGGATAACTTGAATGAAAAGGGAGAGATTATGGCATGCCTATATGAGAGGCCTATATGAGATAGAGAGAGATTGTGCAAGGGTTAGAAAAGTAGAGATCCATCATCAGGTGTTGAATACATAAGTTCTAAGGTGGAAGTTTTCATTTCATAAGAATCTCTAAAGGACTTAATATTCCTTAGGGGTAGTTGTTCCTTGTGAAATAGGTGTTTCATTAAAGACCTTAGGTTATAAGGACTTGACCAAGGTTGCTAGTCAGAAGGACTGATCAGTTTATTATTTGTAATTTCTTATAGGATAAGTAGTCCATGTGTTGTAGGCTTGATATTGGGTTTTATTCCCCATGAGGGTTTCCCATAAGAACTATGTATTATGTGTTTGATCTTGTGTATGGATTGAATGAATGAGCTCTCTTGTTAATGTTGATTGATCAAGTTGGCATATGTTGATTATTTAAAAGTTTGAAAGGATTAGATTTATAATTGAAATATCTAGGCTCACTGATTCACCCTCCTCTCAGTTATTATACCTATAAATATTGGTATTAGATTAGGTCCGTTGGTAAAGGATTTATACCCTGAAGGTGATCCAAGGTACAATACAGGTAGTCATCAAGGAGGTTTCTCTACTAAGCAAACACCAATGTTCAATAGATCTAATTATGCTTTTTAGAGTACAAGGATGAGGACCTACATCATGTCCCTAATTTTTTATGTATGGAAATCTATTGTGGATGGTTATGTTGTTCTTACTACTCTTCCACCTAGTGCTAAAGATAAGAAGCTATTTGAGAATAATTTTAAGGCAATGAATGCCATCATTTGTGGTCTTATAGAGATTGAGTTCACCAAGGTAATACATTGTAAATATACTAAAGAGATATGGGATAAAATGTATATCATATATAAAGGATATTGAAAGGTTAAGCTTGCTAAGTTTTAGACTCATCAAAGACAATTTGAGGGTCTTAAAATGGAGGAAGATTTTGTGGCATCATTTTTGCAAAGAGTTGATGAGATTATGAACATCATCAGAGGTCTTGGTGAAAACCTTGAAGAGGATACTATATTTCAAAAGGTATTAAAGTCACTATAACTCAATTTTGATTCAAAAGTATCTACTATAAAATAAATTCATGATCTTACTCAGTTAAAGATGGATCAATTGCATGGAACCCTTACTGCCTATGAGATGAGGAAGAATGCTGATATGCCACCAAAGAAGGGAGCAAATTTCAAGACTAAAATGAAGGAAAATAAGAATTTTTAAGGTGATAAACCCAAGGAGGATGAAATATTTGATATAGATGAGGATAAACTAATTGCTTTGATTTCAAGAAAATTGAAAATAAGTTTAGGCAAGTATAAGGGTAAACTACCCCTCAAATGTTCAATTATGTAGAGATAGTACATTTTAATAATAAGTGACCTCATAAGTATAATAAAGATGATGATGATGATGATGAGCACAATCAAGGTCATGATGATGGAAATAGATCATTCAGGTCTAATAAAATAAAAAAGGGTTTCAAAAGGTTTAACAACAAGAAAAAGTACTTCAAGGATAAAAAAAGTCTCTACAAAAAAGAAGATTGCAGTTCATCAGATGAGAGTGAAGTCAATGATTTTGAGTATAATCATGAAGATGATGGTCCTACTGAAGATAGATCCCTCTTCATGGTTAAGGAAGGAAATCACTGACATCAAAACAATTCTAATTAGAGTGATTTAGATTATGATGAAGATGAGGTGGACTATTAGACTGAATTGATGAAGGATCTTAACGAATTTAAGATTGATAATAATATCAATAAGAATAAGATATATAAACCCAAAAAATATGAGGAACAATTAAATGTGTATGAGGAAATAATAGATGAAGACACCAAGGAGCATGAAGATATAGTCAAGCATCTCAATTGTCAATTATAAGTCCTGTCTACAAGCCTAAAACCTAAAGAATATGAATGTTTAAGGTATTTAATTGAAAATGAGTCATTGAATATAAGTTAGAGAAGACATATAGTAAGGTGAAGTCATTTATGAGATTTGAAAAGAGCTCAAGTGATCTAGACAATATTCTAAATGATCAAAAGCATGTAAGTGATAGAACTAGTCTTGGATATAAAGAAGACCCAAATAATGCAACTCAAGACAAGATGAAGACTTATGTGAACAAGAAAATCTAACTTTGAAGACAAATATTTAGATAAGGAATGAAGGTGCTATCATAATGAAGACAAATTAGATCCAAAAACTAAATGCCATGACATATGCAAGTTTTAATGGTTAGTATTACACATGTAATCAATTTGGTGATGGGGCTAGATAATGTAAGAAACCTATTGTAAATGAATTTACTTAGAACTATGATGGGGGTAATTATTCAAAATGTGTAATCAAGGTTGAGTGCTTCAATTTTCATGATGTGGGACACTTTGTAAAACATTATCCATTCAAAGTAAGGCAAGTTAAGTTTCCTTCAAAAAATATCGAGTGCTATAATTTTTATGAAATATGACACATTGAAAGATTTTGTCCAAATATGGTAAGACATAATGAGCTTCTTGAAAATGGTATGATGTGCTTCAACTATCAAAAGATAGGTCACATTGATAGATTATACTAGTGGAGGTCTCCAAGCTAGAATAGGTTTAATTAGGCTCCTATATTGAAAGGAAGAAGGAAAGTTAACCCATGGAAGCAAAAGGTGGTAAGTGTGAGTCATGATGAGTCTACATGTCCAATTAATCTATTTTCTATGGTGGATAATGTTACAAAAGTTGAAGAGTGATAAGGGCTCTCATTATCTACTCATATTGAGAATGAAGAGACCAAGCTCAAGGAGAAGACCAAGGTGCTAGTTGAGGAAAGTTTTGAGATGTTTATGGATCCAAGTGAGCATCTTGTTGTTGCTGAGCAAGTATTATTCAAAGTATATCAATGTTCAATGTCTAGTGATGAGGTTCCTAACTGAAAGGTGGATTATTCAGATGAAAAGGTATGTCATGAATCTATGCTGTGTCCATGTATTATCAATCTAATATTAGAAGATAAGAAGAGTGATTTATAAAAGGAACCAATTATCATAGTTTAGATTGAGAAGAAGAATAACAAAATCAAGAAATCTTATAGCTAGAAGAGAATTCTAGTAGATATTGAGGAGATGTGGGCCACTCCTAGCTTCAATTTATTTTAGATCCTTCTGGTGTATAGGATATCTTTATCTATGCTTATTAAGATACTCCTTTTAGAGGAGAATAAATTGTTATTGTGATGTTATTAAAATGGTCCTAGAAGGCTTAAAATGAGTGTTTTTAGTTAGAACAGGTGTGTCCAAATGGAAGAGTTGTTGTGGTTATGTCAGAGTGATGTCATATGTATATATGGTCAATCTATAAGGTTAAATTAAAGGTTTTAAAGTGGTAAAAGAGGATTTGTGATTTTTAAATATGTTATTTTTTCATATAAAGGTCTATTGACCTTATTATATCATGCTCCAAGTGGTTTTATGGTCTGAAGGTATGTTAACGTCAAATTAGAGATTTTTATTTGCTCTCAAGTTTCCTAATTTATGCTTAAGAGTATGGAGGTCCTAAAATGGGTTATAGGATGTATGGGTTCCCAAATATGTGGAAGCTCAAATCTTGGTCCAAAAGTGTGTAATGGTTATCTGCAGGTGTACCAAAAGTTTTAGAGGTGGGCATTGACTAGAAGGAGGTTTGTTGACTCTGTTTGTTTTGAGATTATAGGGTTTTGGGCTATGATAAAAATTGGTCTACCTTATGATTTTAGGTTTTAGGATTCTTAATATGTTGAATGGGCCAAATGGGTTTTCAAATTATGATTCAAAAATATTTGAAGGTTTGTGGTTTTTGAATTATTTAAGTTTTTGTCAAGTTGGAGGCCTAATTAACAAGTTGGTTTGCAAAAGAAGTATATTGAATAAGATGATTTAGATGATTAAAATTTGTGTTCTTAATGGGGAATATTATATTTATATATATATGGAGTTTTATGTCCTAAATATGTGGTTATTGAAAGTTGTGGGGTCTGCAAGTTCAAGGTAGGGCTATAAGGAGTCTAGATAGGTCTAGCCTTGAAGATGTGATTTTTTTTAGTTTATACAAAATATCAAGGCATGAGTATTTCAAGGTGATTTATAAAGTTTTTTTTATATAATTTTTCATGTTTGGTGTGTGGCATGAATTTATATTGGTGGTCCTTAAGGTGGTTTCAGAGAGAAGGCTAGTAAGTCTATATGGTGGTTCCTCATGGTGTATGGAGATCTGAAGATGCTCAAGTGATGAAATGGCTCATAAATATTATGGGGAGTCCTTTTTATATGTTTATTGGTGAGTTCCATTATATTTAATTTCTTTTGTGTTTTCTTTATTCATTTGTTGCAGTGCTTGGTTGAAGAGAGTGTTGGCTTGGAGCAAGAGGAAGGTGTTAAGGCAAAAAGAGGTACGCTTAAGGTAAGTGTGATTTTGTATCATATTTATAATGTGGTACTCTCCTATTTATATTAATTTTATTTCCTCAATATCAATTTATTCCCACTTTGTCATTGTTTCAAAGTGGGAAAAAGTTCCTATTTTGAGAGTGTTTGAAGATTGAGAAGAAAAGTGACCTATATATTGATGGGTGTTGACATCAATGACAAAGGGGAAATTTTTTGGAGATTTTTAAATTATTTCATGGTGATGTCATATAAGTGTCCAAATGAGTGGATGAAGTGCCTGATTGTCTAAGTGACAATGAAAAAATGTGCAATGAGCTTATCCTAGTATGCTTGAAGGAGGTTTAGTTGATCTTCAACTTTGACATGGCTAGAGATGTTCAAGGATGAGTATGGTTATTTGATAATGTAAAATGGGTTTTATAAGAGATTTTATATGCCTTGAGTGCATGTGTGTAATTCACCCAATTCATCATTGTTCTCATCTAGGCATTTTGGGTCCAATGGCAAAAATTATGAGTAGGCAATTTGATTACGTCACCATTGTCACAAGTTGATGAGTCAAGGATTATATGGTTGTGATCACATTATTACCTAGTTTATATGTGAAAATTATCAATTATAGAGATGAAGTGTGACAAAATATATGCAAGTGAAAATTTTGGCTCTTGGGCATTTTGATAGTGTTTTCCCATACCTAGCCAATTTTGCAATGTGGCAAGAAAAGCTGAGTAAGAATTTTGATAGTAGCATATCTTGCACATGTGGACATTGAAAGAGAAGGTAATAATATGGATCTATTAATTTTTATTCCTATTTTATTTTTTATAACTTTTAAGTCAAGCACTGAATCATGATAAAAGCTATGCATGTGTAAAGTTGGTGTTTCCAGACAATTATTGACATAGTTAGCTATATGAATAGATAAATCTAAGTGAAAATTTTAAAGTCATTATATCTCACATGTGTGAATTTTATAAGATAATATTGAAACATGGTTGGATTATCCTATATTATGAGATAATATGGTCCAAATTTTAGAACATGAACTTGAGCAAAGAAAAAGATATGGAGGTGCAAAGTTGGCCTTCCAAGTAGATATCAATGGTCACCATACTTAGTCTATTTTACATGATGTTAAAGTTCAGGACCAAATGAAAATATAATGTCTCCTGAGTGATCTCAAATTGAATATATATGGTGCATATCAATTTAAATAGGTTAATGTTTTTGTTGGTTAACAAAGATAAATATTGAGCTTCTTCTCAGATCCAATGGTGCACAGGTGATCTAATAGTGCATATTGAGCAAGATGGTAAGAAGTGCATGATGTTTAAACAATATAAATTATCTAAAGGAAAATAAAGGTGAAAAGTGTCATGATAATGAGGGTTTTGAGAAATATTCAATGGTGATCACTATAAGATAAATAATTGACTTATCCATAAAGATTGATGGTGCAGATTGAGTCAATATTGCAAAAGTGCATGATATGAGGTAAACATGTTCAAGGTTTAAGATTTGGCATTGGTGAAATATGTGTTAAATGTTGAGATTAATGTAATAATATTTATGGTGTGTTTTTAGTCTAAGAATATAATACTCAAGATGACAACATGGTGTTCAAGGTTTAACTGTGATCATTTAAATTCATATATTTAAATTTAACAAAGGAAAGACTAGTGCCTAGTTTTTGAGCCATAACTTTTGATCTATGTAGAATTTAACCATGTTGTAAAAATATAATTTGTGACTCCTAGGTTCATATATAAATATTAATTTTAAGGTTTAATTATGTGTAAAATCAATGATATTGAGATTCAAAGTTGACTATGTGTTTTTGCATGTTATGCAAATAACTCGAGAAGGGTATTTGAGGTTGTTCTAATGTTTTTAAAAATATTTAACAATGAATTATTTATTGGGGAGTGTTTTATAATATATTATTATAATATGTGTGTATTATGAAGGTTTTAATAATTTTATGTAGTACGAAAAAAGGTTTAGAAGTTGACTATGTATTCATGATGACTATGTGCACAAAATGTTGTTTGAGCAAATTATACTTAAGTAGAGGGGTATTGTGATGGTTGTCGACACTTAATGAGGACATATATATCATGTTTCATGGGTTAATGAGTTTTAAGGTGTTCTTATGTTCTTAATTTTTATAAGATAGGTGTCAAATAGATGAATGGGTCTCCATAGGACCTAAAAGTGACTTAGGCCTATTTGAAAGAAAGTTGTGCTTAAGTGTGACCCATGTAAGATGCCTTAAGGGTAAAGGCATGTATTGGGGGTGAAATAAAGTATTATTATATTGATAATAATGATATATATATATATGGTGAAACCAAATGTGTTGGTTTTTATATTTGTGAGTGAGACTAGTGCAAGGTGTATGTGAGAATTGAGAAACGAAGGAGAGGTAGAGTGCTCTACTGATGAGTTAATGAGTAGAGTAGATTGAGGACTATGCGTATGACATGTAGGTAATATTTATGATTTGCAAATAGTGATTTTTAAGTTTGAGGATATGTGAATATGTCTAAGTATGCACATAAGGACAATTTGAGTGAAGAAAGAGAGAGATTGTGACATACCTATGTGAGAGTCCTGTATGAGATAAAGAGGGAGTTTGTGCAGGGGTTAGAAAAATAGAGATCCATCATCAAGTGTTGAAGACATCAATTATAATTTGGAGTTTTTAATCTCATAAGAGGGTTTAAAGGACTTGATATTTGTTAGGGGAAGTTACTCCTTGCGAAATAGGTATTTCACTAATGATCTTAGGTCAGAAGGACTTAACCAAGGTTTTTGGTTAGAAAGCTTTGATCAGTTTGTTGTTTTTAATTTATTATAAGACAAGTAGTCCATGTGTTGTCATTATGAGAGCGGGTTTTATTCCCATGAGGGTTTCACATATAAACTATTTGTTATGTGTTTGATCTTGTGTATGCATTGAATGAATGAGATCTCTTGTTAATGTTGCTTGATCAAGATGCTATATGATGATTGTTTACAAGTTTTAAAGGATTGGATATGTAATTGAAATATCTGGGCTCACTGATTCACCCCACTCTTAGTTAATATACCTATAACATCTTGGTGTGTGTAGTTTTGGGTCCAATGGTAAGAGGGAGATAAACACAACCAAGACATTTTTTTCATATTTTCAAATCTAGGACATGTTAAATGAGTTTTTATTGAGATGATCTTATTGGAAGTAAAATGACTGAGGGGGGGGTGAATCATTCTTCAAAAAATTTACTTTAATTACATTTAAGCAATCATGAACTATTCAAACAAACATATAGATCTAGAAATCATAAAAGACTACCCACATAAGCGTGAAACACAAGAACACATCATTTATGTGGGAAACCATAAAGGGGAAGAAAACCCACTAATATATGCAAATTTACTATATTCATATAAGAAAAAAACCAAAGTTATTGAAGCACCAACCCCAACTAGCCAAATACCCACTTGTAAGGAGAAACCAAACTCTAGATGATTCAACACTAACTCCACCACCTGATTTATTTGATCACCTTTAGAACACCTTGTTTATTAACCAATATATGATGAACACCTCTTTAGTTCTTCAGAACTTTATCCCTCTCAAACTAATGTCTAGGCCTCTTCACTCAACTAAGTCTCTTCAAGATTGATTAGGTCATATAACCTTGATCTTCATATGTATACACACTATCATATCCTAATTACATATACTATAAAATATTATTATTGTCTAAAAGACCTCCTTCTACTCAACAATGTACTTTTTCATTTACATACACCTAATCCACCAATATGCCTAAAAATTCCTTGTGTATATACCATTCCTTATTCATATACCACTTAGTAAGAAAAACACCCTTAAAATATTAGTTTAGATATATAATATGTCTTAGGACATATTTTGGACATGAATAAATTTATATTTGTGTTCATTTTTGTCTTTCATGATTAAATTAGGCCTCATTTTATTTTTAGGTCTCATGGAGACCTATTAGGCCTTCTTAGACACACGTTACGCTTTTCCTTCATTAAAACACATTAAAAATCCACACATGGTAGGAAAATATAATATAAAAATAAAATAGACCCCAAATAATGTACTATATGATCAAAAAGACATTTTATAACAAATCACTACTTGAAACCCCTCATTAGTATTCAGTCCTATTAGGCCTATGTACACCAAAAATCTAGCTTTTAATATTGAAGATCAAAATCACTTAAGCCACTCAATTATGATAAGAAAATTATATATATATATATATCCTAAATGACCTCATAACTATCAACATATGAATTAGATAGTTCAAACTAGGGCATAGAGCCTCAAAAACACCTATACAATTCACTCACTTAGAACTGCTAGTTTTCCTCAAAACATAGTCATGGTGACTTAGATATATAACACCTATATATATTATAAACTAAATATGATGCATGTATATTATAATATGAGATTATTATAACAATATTATATATAAATATCATATGGTCAAATGGAAAATATTGGTCGTGTAGATCAATCTCATGACCTTATATCTCACTGTCTCATTTGAACCATAAAGGTTAACTTGTGAACAACTTTTTAACCCCACACTTGACATAAAAAAATTATAAAAAAGATTAAAATGTATTAAAAGTATTTAAAAACATATATATTCACTTGGTTTCATCAATACATCATGAAAACACATTGTTATGCATCTTCTCATTGTTGTCTAGGTTTTTCACTGATTACACCATTAGGCCTATTAGCGACTAGCTACCTTGGATGACTAGTTTAGCACAATTTAGGGATAAAATCTATCCAAAAAAATTCATGTACATGAAACATAAGTCTATACCTTCTTTATCCATCAATTTTCTTACTATATCCAATACACCTTTTAACAGCTACAACTTCTTCAAAAATTAGCCTATAACTCAACATTTTCTCTCTCCTCTCTCTAACCAATACCACTTGGAGGTACCTAGGATTGTATAATATAAAATAAAATAACTTAAATGATCATACCAATCCATTCTCATCATGTTTTATCAACATATTCAACATCAGTTCCTTATTAGGGTTTTAAGAGGGGTTAAACTTGTTTCCATTCTTAATAATCATTCATAAAACATATCACCTCAATCCAAAGTAATGACTATAATTTTGATCTAGGAACATTAACCATATAAAATTAATATATTATGTTCACATGAAAAGGTTTGATGAGCTAATAAGAATAATAAGATCCTTCTTAGGTTGAAAACACTACATTCTATGCACTCAAAAGTCCTAAAAACCACTTTTCATACTTTGTACTTCAAAATATGACCTCAAAATATATGAATAGTCTTGAAAAAATACCTTACCTATAAAAATCGTTACATGATATCAAATAACTTGAAATATGATCATGATCCTTCATTAGGCCACACTCTTTCTCTTTGCTATCTATACCTTGACCTACAAACCACATTAGGCCTTAAAAGTGACTTTCATGCCTCTTTCCATGAACTCTCCACCTCAATAACATACTCAAAAAACATATATAATTATTAAATAATGCCATACATTCTTCAAATTCCTTGAAAATATATCATGATACCTTATTAGGCTAGCCAGGGTTTAGGAGTTGTCTAGGTGCAAACTTGGTCTGAAGGTCTTACTCCTATAGGCTCACCTTGAGACTATAATGATTTATAAAATGTCTCAAATATATTATAAATAAAAATCATAAAAATAATCATTCCTTTGTGTACTCATCTCACCAAGACATCATACTTATACTTTCTCACAAGGTCTCTTCATGCCATGACTAGGCTTAGGCTACTTAAGGACTTGACCTCAAAGACTTGATACATATAAATTTGTCAAAAATGAAAATAAGAAAAAAAAATCATAACCACTTAAATACACTACATCCCTATGTCCATTATATGTATTCAAACTTGCCCTAAAAATTGATCTTCATGCCTCATTAAGCTAGGAAGGGTTTAGGAGGTCTAGATGCAGACTTACACTGAAGGTTATACCCTTATTAACTCAATTTAAAACACTTATGAATGCATCCACATCTCATAATCATGATCATACAACCTTCTAAATATTTCACATTCCTGAGATCACTCACCTCATCATGCCACTAGCTCATACCTTCACCATGTTATGACTAGGATCGAGCTTCTAATGCATTTGACACTTTGACACATTTATTACATGAAATAATAAGACATAATTTGCCTTAATATTGTCTCTTTCCTTAGAATTATCTCTTTATTTCAAATTATCTCTTTCCTTCAAATTATCTCTTGTCATATAACTCATCCTAAAACTCCTCAAATCATGACTATGCCACATATGCACATGCATTCATGACAAATTTTATGACCACACTCTTATTTATCATGTAAAAACTCATGAAAACTTCAATTATATCTAAAACTTGACATCAATCAATAGAAAAGACAATTCTTAATAATCTCACCTTGTCATATCAAGCACATACCTCAATGACCACTCACCATGCACCTTTACTAGATGCACCTTGACATCAATGATATCGATCATGACATCAATTAAAATAACATGAAAATAAAATCCCCCTTTATAATTGATGGAAAAAACACTACAACCTGATCATTCTCATCTCCTCCATTCTAGTCTTTCTACCCCTTTGACATTATGACAAAGGGTCTTATACAAATTGCCATATTTGGAATCATACCTTATTGCACTAAAATTTTAACATAGAATATGAATCATTATAGGAACATAATAACCCTTAATCCATACTCTAATCCTTTAAAGAATCTTAGATCACAAGAACAATCACCTTATCCTTGACATGATTGATATGACTCAAGACTTTGATCACACACTAGGCCATCATATTCTTGACATCAAATGAAGAATTTAGGGATGCCCCATTTGTATTCATAGATTGAGATCACCACATGAGTCATTAGGACTCTCATACCATCCTCATCTTCCTTCAAAACATCTTGATTCCTATACTACTTCTAGATCTATAAACATTTTTCAACATATCTTCATGATAGTTACCAAGATTCCATTTAATAATGAGTATCTTCATGAAGCCTAAATGAGTCACCCCTTAACATAGGGAACTATAAAAAACCAAACTTAGGATATTCCCAAATCTCCATGCTCTCATAAGACTGATGATCTTTTAGGCTTGATTATCATATTTGGCTTGACCTCTTCATCATCCATGTAGTCAACACTTTGATATGATAATTAACACTCTTGATACTATTCAATATTTGGCTTGTGCTCTACTATAACAAATATTCCACCTTGGCTCATAAATCAATTAGGATTAATCTTGTATGTCTTTGGTTTCCATGCCATGGTTTATCCTCTTTATTGAACTCTAAGAGATTGAATCTTTTTTTTCTATCTTGGTGATTCATGATGATAGAATCTTGTAATATGAGCAATTTTAAGATAATTATAGAAGATAACATCACTCATATATCTTGACTGATGTGAACTATGACTTATTCCATAGTTCCACAAGTACTCATTCTAGGAGGGTCTTCTACACTCTCTTGATCTATGACCAAAGTAACTACATAATAAATAATAATCATTGAATGAATTTACATACCTTATGGCATTAGGCTATTTAATATATTTTTTCTTCATATTTTTATCTAGGCTGACCTTCTTGAACACATTAGCATTCTCCTTGTTCTCATTTTTTATCTAATTTAAAACCAAGACTTGCCTTATCATTGGTAGATTTATAGATACTCAAAATGTCATCTAGAGCCTCAATTATATTTTATAACTTGTCATATGTCTTCATTTTATAGTTGTTTGATCCAATTCTAACTTTAAGGACTCCATTTCTCATTCATACTTGGTCCATTCTTCTTCCTTAGATTTTAGCCTAGCAGTGATTATATCCATCTATGCTTCAATCTGATTGATGATCTCATCATACTCCTTAGATGTGTTATTTATTATTTCCTTAAACAAACAAATCTTCTCTTTATATTCCTTCACTAATGACTTTAATTTATGATTCTTCCTTCTTTGGAACTTCCAATCCTCTAAAAGACTCACCAATTATACCTCAAGGTTCACTTCAGCCTCTTCTTCATGTGATTATTCATCATTTATAAGGCCTTTCCATTTTGAGAAACCCTCATTGTCTATTTGTATAGTCATGAATTAGGTTTCATTATTTTCATATCCATTTTCATTGTTGTCATCATCACTATCAGATGTTCTTGTATCACTTACATCATATGAGCTATTATCTTCTTTTGTATAGAAACTTGTCTTGTTCTTAAATGGCCCTTTCCTACCTTTAAACTTCATAAAATATCTCTTTTTTTATCAAGCTTATAGACCTTCTAATCATCATCATGATGTTCATAATGTTCTTCATCATTCTTCATCTTATCCTCGTTAGGACACTTAGATGAAAAGTGACCAACCATACCATAGTTGAAATATTTGAAAGGCAACTTACCCTTGTACTTACTAGATCTAAACCTCATCCTTGACCTCATCATCAATATATGAATATACCTCATCCTTGACCTTGTTTAATTTTTATTTATTCTCATCTTTGAATTATTCTTCCTTACTAGAAGGTCTTCATTCATTTGTTCTCATATCATAGGCAGTCAAGATGCCGTGAAGCCCATCCTTCTAAAGTGTATCTAGATCTTATATTCCTTCTATTAAAAATAAATTTTAATCAAATTTAGAGGTTAGGGATCTCAATACCTTTTTTAAAACTATAGACTCTTTAACTTCTTCTCTAAGACCTCTGATGACATTGATGACTTCATCAATGTTTAACAGGTAGGATGAAATGCTCTCATCTTCCTTCATACTCAAAATTTCAAACTACCTTTTATAGATGTATAATTTAGCCATCTTCACCTTAGTTTCTCCTTCATATACAGTCTTCAACTTGTCCCAATTCACCTTGGATAAATCATAGAGCATCACCTTCATAAACTCTACCTCTGATAGGCCCATAGAATGACATTCTTTGCCTTGGAATTGTTCTCACTTTCCTTCTTGCTTGCTATATTAGTTGGTGGTGTAAGAGGTGGAGTGTATACATCAACAAATGATTAACATATTTCATTAACCTTTAACATTAGATATGTACTCATTCTGATGCTCTAAAATGCATAATTAGTCCCATTAAATAATAAAGCCTTACTAGTAGAGAAACCTCCTTGAACTTGGCTACGAGCATCCTTACTTCTAGGATTTCCTTTAGCCTATTAGGCTTGATTCAAAGGAATAGATATGATATCAAATTTTTAAATAAAAAATATTGAGAGGGGGGCTGAATCGGTCTTCAAAAACTTTCTTCCAATTACACTTAAGCAAACATGAACTATTCAAAAAAACATACAGATATAACAATCATAATCAACTACCCACATAAACATGAAACAAAATAACACATCATATATATATATATATATATATATATATATATATATATATATATATATATATATATATATATATATATATATATATGAAAAATTAAATGGGAAGGAAAACCATTATCTTTTCAAATGGAATATAGTCCTATAAGTAAAAAACTGAAATTAGTGAAGCACCAACTCCACATGGAGCACTAACCCTAACTAGCCATGCACCCACTTGACTAGGCTTTAACAATCACCCACTTGAAAGGAGGTACCAAACCCCTAGATAAATCAACACCAAATCATCTAATTTATTGATTTTATCACCTTCATAAAACCTTTTTTCTTAACTAATATATGATGACCACCTCTTTAGGTCTTCACACCCTTATCCCTCTAAAACTTCTTTCTATGCCCTTTGCTCAACTAGGTCTCTTTAAGATTGATTAGGTTAGATGACCTTGATATTAATATGTATACACACTATCATATATTAATTACATATCCTATATACCGTTATTATGTTCTATAATACCTCCTTCTACTCAACAATGTAATTTTTTATTTGCATACACCTAATCTACCAATAGGCCTAAAACTTCCTTTCGTATATAATATTCCTTGTTCATATACAATTTAGTTAGAAAAACACCATTAAACTCATAGGTCATCCATATAATAGGCCTTATGACATCTTTTGGACATGAATAAACTAATCTTTGAGTCCATTTTGGTATGTCATGATTTAATTAGGCCTTATTTTCTTTTTAGGTCTCATGGAGACCTATTAGGCCTTCTTAGACACACGTTACACTTTGAATTTCTTGGAACACATTAAAACTCCAAAAAAAATAGTAAAATGTCATATAAAAAAAAATATAACCCAAATAATGTCATTTAGGATCAACAAGACATTTTACAATAAATCACTACATGAAACCCCTCATTAGTATTCAGTCCTATTAGGCCTATGTACACCAAAAATATACCTTTAAATATTGAAGCTCAAAATCACTTAAACCACTCAATTATGATCAAAAAATAATATATACAAATTATAAATGACCTCATCACTATCACCATATGAATTAGACACTTCAAACCAGGGCATAAAGCCTCAAAAACACCTCTATAATTCACTCACTTAAAACTACTAGTTTTCCTCAAAACACATTCATGGTGACTTATATATTTATCACATGTATACATATTATAAATGACTTATAATGAATTTATATTATATTATTATATCATTAGAATAATATCATATGGTCAAATGAAAAATATTTATCTTGCAGACCAATCTCATGACCTTATATCCTATTGTATCATTTGAACAAAATAAGTCAACCTATGAACAACTTTTTCACCACACACGACCTCAAAAAATTATAAAAAACATTAAAATTTATTAAAATTATTTAAAAAAATCTCCATTCACTTGGTTTGATCATTATATCATGAAAAAACATTCATATTCATCTTCTCACTACTGCCTGGGTTTTTCATTGTTTGCACCATTCGGCATGCTAGCCACTAGCTAACTTAGATGACCAGTTTAGAAAAATTAAGGGATATAAAATAGCCATAAAACTTAATGGAAATTAAACATGAGTCTCTACCTTATTTTTCCTTCCATTTTATTACTATGTATAATACAAATTTTGAGAGCTACAACAACTTCTTCATAAACAAGCCTATAACTCAACATTTTCTCTCTACTCTTTCTAACCATTACCACTTTTAGGTACTTGGGAGAGTCTAATACAAGATAAAATATATTACCTAATCATACCAATCCATTATGGGCACTTTTTATCAACATTTTCAACATTAGCTCCTTATTAGGGTTTCAAGAGGGTTTAAACCTATTTCCATTCTTAAAAATCATTTATAAAGCATATCACATAAATACAAAAAATAATGCCTAGAATTTTTATCTATAAGCCTTCCCCATATACCATGAATATATTAGGTTCCTATTCAAAGGCTTGATGAGCTAATGAACACAATAAAATCCTTCTTGGGTTGATAACACTTCATTATGTGTACTCGAGAGACCTAAAAACTAGTTTTCATGATTTTTACTTCAAACTATGACCTAAAAATATATGAATAATATTTAAAAAACATACGTCACCTATGAAAATTATTTAATTAGCTCAAACACATTGAAATATGATCATGATTCTTCATTAGGCCACACTCTCTCTCTTTGCTCTCTAGACCTTAACCTACAAACCATATTAGGCCTTAAAACTGACCTTGATGCCTCTTTCCATGCACTCTCCACTTAAATCACATACTCAAAAAACCTCTCTCATGATTAAATACTGATATACATCCTTAATATTCCTTGACAATAAATCATGATACTTTATTAGGTTAGGAATGGTCTAGGAGTGGTTTAGGTGTAAACTTTGTCTGAAGCTCTTACAATTATATGATCATCTTGATACTCTCATGAGTGATCAAATTCATCACATATATTATCAATAAACCTCATATAACCACTCATGCCTTTGTGCACTCATCTCACCAGAACATCAGACTTATACATTCTCACAGGGTCTCTTCAAGCCATGACTAGGCTTAGGCTACTTAAGCACTTGACCTTAAAGATATGATACCTATGTATTTTTCAACAATGTAAATAATAAAAAAATCCATAACCATTCAAATACACTATATACCATTATTAATTATTACATATGAAAACTTGAATTGAAAATTGATCTTCATGCCTTATTACGCCAGATAGGGTTTAAGAAAGGTCTATTTATAGACCTAGACTGAAGGTTCTAACCCTGTAAGCTCACTTTAAAACACTTATGAGTGAATCCACATCTCATAATTGTGGTCATAAAACCTTAAAAATATATCACATGATTTATATCACTCACTTCATCATGACACCATCTCATACCATCACCATGTCATGACTAGGCTCAAACTTCTAATACACTTGACACTTTGACCTATTCCTTCCATGAAACCATGATACATTAGTTTCCTTAAAATTGTATCTTACCTTAAAATTATCTCTCTTTTTTTAAAATTCTCTCTTGCCTTCAAATTCTCTCTTGTCACATGGCTCATCTTGAAACTCTTCAAGTCATAACTATGCCACACTATGCACATGAATTCATGACAAATTTCATAACCAGACTCTTTTTCTCATGGAAACACTTATGAAAAATTCAATCTGACTTGAACCTTGACATCAATAAACATAAAATACAATTCTCAATAATATCACCTTCTCATATCAAGCACATACCTCAGTGACCACTCACCATGCACCTTAACTAGATGTACCTTGACATCAATGATATCAATCTTGACATCACTGAAAATAACATGAAATTAGACATTTATTATACACAATTTGTTTAAGGAGACAAAGATATGTCACATTAATTCCTAACCCTTCATTTACTAATACTTTAAGAATGAGGGTGGTATTAATGGATATTTTAATAAAGAGAGGTGGGTTATTGGTACAAAAAATAATTTAATCATTGATCACATCTTATTCAAGTAACTCTATGGAAGGTTTTGAAGAATGAAAAATAATTTCAATGGTGTGAACATCTATTAATGGAGGCTTGTGATAAGGTTGTTCCACTTGTAGGGAAGATGGTTCTTCAATTTATTGTAGTTGTTGAATTAGGTATTTATGATGATAGGGAGAATTGTGAACTAACTCCATGAGAGGTATTTTTCAAGGCATAGATTTAAATTCCTCTAAATATTCTAATGCATTTTTAAAAATGAATAACTAATATGATGTGTAGAAGGTAAAATATTTTTACCAAGAAAAGAGGTAGTTGGAGGGTCAAATTGAGGAAGTGGTTCCTTATTGGTTTTTAAAGGTAGGTGAGTGGTACTAGTGTCTTAGAAAAGTTTCTCTTCAAGTGATGGATTCTTTAGTTATATGACAGGATCTTTGTGGGAAAGTTTGCATAAATAATTGAGTTTATCTACATTCACATATTTTGAATTGGTATGTTATTGATCATAGTTAATTTAAATCACACAAATATACTTGTTTAAATAATAAGGATCAGATGTAGATAAATTTTATGGATTATTAGAGGAAGAAGATTTGAAATCTTATTTCTTTTGATAAGTATTAACATAATCATGATTATGGATTTTGATCATGACATCATGATTGAATGTATCTCCTATCATTAAAAAAACATATTTTTTTAAGCCCATGACATGTTTCATGGGAATTACCTATATGGGCATGAAACCAACACAATTATTTAGGGTCATACCATGTAGGTGATTAATTGTCATATGTGAATGGTGTAAAAGGTGCTAAAATTTATTTCATTGGTTGCATAGCTAGTGGCATATGGGAAGGTTGGGGATTTTCCATTTTGGCTACTCCTAGTTTTGGTTAAGGAGTATTTATAGATATTACATTATTTGAGTGCTGGAAAGATCCCTTGATGATTTTAGTGTTGGTTTTGAAATGTTTCATTACGAAGTCTTATCACTTAGCTTGATCAATATCATCATTTAATGTTTGGGGAGTAAAAGTTTGAACTTTATATTAGAGGGAATGTATTAAGGTAGTGATGAAAAGTTTGAATAAGTTGTCATCAATCATGTTGTGGTTGGATTTTTGAGCCAAATATTTCTATCATTTGATAAAATCATGAGTTAATTCAATAGGGAATTGCTTAACATTATTGAGATGACTAAGATAATTTTTTGAAAGATCATTATGTTAAAATTCATTAACTAGAAGATTGACTAAATCTTCATGTTACCATATAGAATGTTGGATAAGTTGGTTATACCAATCAAAATACATCATCCATGAAAGTTTTAACTAAAATTTTAGTAGTGATGAAGGTATTAGTTTGGATCCACTCTTTATAAATATTACCTAATGATTTGAGAAAACATGTAGGGTCTTTATTCCCATCATATTTAATAGTTGGAGATATATTACCAATATCAGTAGTTATAATGAAAGGGGCTAAAGGTTCATTATAAATGTGTTGAAGTATCTTGTTATGAATAGTATGTTGGGGAATGATATTTCCCCTGGCATATTTAAGAGGTGCATGGATGAAATTTTGGTTATTTTGGTGAAGAAAGATGAGAGGTTGATTACCTATTTTATCAAATGATGTTGTAGCTACACCATTTGAGAGGTATTAAATGTTTTCATGATGTTTATTCATTGGAATATTTGTTTAATAATTTTAGTTGTATCAATTGGTGGGTTGGTGTTGGGAGGAATCTTATTAGGATTGGTAGGAGGGGGATTCCATGAATTGGTATTAGGGGAGAGTTTTTAGGTGGAAGATTGTTAGGAGGTGGGCTATTAGTGTTGAGAAGGATTCATATGGGGTTATTTATTATGTTAGGTTTTGGAGCTAAAAGCTTCACTGATGTAGAGATGGAGGAGGTTGTAGAAGAGTTGTGGAGTGTCACAGACACCGGCATCGGTCAGGCCAACCGACGACAGCAGGATTAGACAAGAATGCAACCGGCGTCGGTCATTAGTCGGCCGACATCGGTGACCCCCAAGTGGACAGGGACCGACGTCGGTTGCCTGTGTGGTTTGACTGTGAGTATATTATGGGTAGTTAGCTAACGAACCAAGTGTTTGCATGATGAGAGCTAATTTTAGACTCATAGTTGCGGATCTAATTATTGTAATTAGATTTCTAATTATTGTTTGGATGAGATCTATATAATAGAATCATCATTGTATTGGAAACTTGTGCTAGATATTAAGAGAGAAATATTATAAGCTCCTTCTGTGTGTGAGGTAGAGCTATGGTGTGTTCCTCCTAGTACCACAGTACCAGGTGTGTGGGTGCTGGATTGGAGAATTGGCAGGGTTCTTCATGTATGTATGATCTTGGTCATCAGGTGAGCATGGCCTTTTATAGGAGATCTGGATGGTAAGTAAGATCATTGATCTATAGGTGTATGTGTGTGCAAGGTCAAGGTTCACAGGTGTGCAGAACCAGGTTGATTTGCAAGTGTGCAAGATCAGATAGGATAGCAACACAACAGGGAGTAGAATCAGGAAAGATCTACTTGGAGTACATGTGTGTACTCAGATAGAGAAAGAGAGGAAGGCAAGGGAGTTCCTTCCATAAGTAAGGTCTATTAAGGTGCAGGTTATTGTAGGTTCATGGGAGATCTACTTGAATTACTTTGAGTACTTGTGGAGTGCGTGGAGCACTTGTGGTGTGTGTGGAGCACTGGAGGTGAACACCAACTTTGTGTTTGAGTTGTGTGTTGGGACCTAAGAGAGAGAGCTTTGAGGAGAGAATTACTATTCACTTGAGGTGTGGGAAGCCTCTGAAGAGGTGGTGGAGAAGAAGTGGCATCTTATTTATTGTATTCTTTTCTGTATGAGTATTAATACAAGTTGTGTATTGTCTCTCATATCATGTGTTATTTTTGAATTCTAATTACTTGTGATTCTGGTTAATTTCTGCATATTAAGTTGCTTGGTTAGGTAATCAATTGTGTGCTTCCGGTGTTTCATGTTCCTGACAAGTGGTATCAGAGCCAGGTTGTAGGAAGCAAGGTTTGTGTTTGGTTACAGGTCATTCTCAGGGGTTTTTGATTGAGTGGGAGTAGAGCAATGGCAGATGAAAGTAAGCTAAGAATGGAGGAGTTGAAAAGCATAGATGGTCACTTACGGTCCCATGGAAAGAAAGAGTAGGTAAAAGAATATTGTTGGTTGGTAGCAGATCAACATGAAGGAACTGAAGAAGCAGATGTAGCAGGTGTTGTTGCACAAGATGCTCTGGGAGGTTTCTTGGATAAAGTTGAATCTTGGTTAATAGATTTGGTTGCCTCTTTCCATGCAGCCCCAGGTAGAGGAGCTGGTGAGCCTTGCCAAAGAATTGGCAAAGGGGAAGTGAAGCTGAAATTATAGGCAGCTAACACACAGGTGTTGATGAAGGTCATGCAGGTCCCAGGTTTGGAGATATGGCTAATTTCTTTAGAAATATTGGGTGATGAGAGATGCACAAGAACTCTCACAGCGGATGCACTTGAATTAGCTGGTGGTAAGAAAATAGGTACCCTTTATCTACTTGTTTATATTACTGATTCTTCTTTTGTTGTGGAGACGTGGCTTTGTAGGCTTGGTCACATGAGCAGGAAGGAGATGCATGTTCTTAAGTAGAAGATAGATATATTTGACAGGCTTAAGAACTGGAAAGCCTTGGTGTTCTTGGAGGAGATGGTGGACAGAGACCAATGGATGGGGCTGGATACTTCTAAGTAGGGAAGTTTGGACATGGGGATTGATTCAAAGGAGCTCGTGGGTAAAAATTCATCACTCACAGGCAAACACAGATACCGATGTCGGTCAGGAGGAACCGGCATTGAACAGACAGGTGCCGATGTCGGTCATGTGTAGACTAAAGCCGGTGATGTCAGGTAGGGTAAGACTGACGTTAGTCATGAGGACCGACATTGGCAGTAGGTAAGACCGATGTCGGTCAAGAGGACCGACATCAACAATAGGGACACCGATGTCTACAGGGTCGGTAGTCAGGGACAGACGCATGGGAACCGACGTCAGTCGGATGCAAACTGTGGAGTGACTAAGGTCGGTCACTGTAACAGATTTTGGGTGGACAACACGCTGTCAAGGAGTCTCAAACACCCATACGGAGGACTGAAGACGTAAGTAAGCCTCAAATTCATTGTTCCTCTTCTTTATACTCATTGCTGATTGTAGAGCAGGAAGGATCCAGGAAACAGGTGGGAGCATGGCAGGGATATGATGCAGAACCAAATGGGAGTTTTGGTAGGGTTGCCAGCAGATATGAAAGCACAGAGATGAATGGATTCCTTAGTTGAATAATAGAGTGAACAGACACGTGAGACAGAAGACCAAGCATATGGTCTTGAGGGAGCTGCAGGACAGTGGGACAGGACTGACAGGTGGTACTAGGTGGATGACAAAGTAGGGCTTTAGTCAATGTCAGTATAACCATTATGTTTGTCTTACCAGGTGGATGATGGTCACAAAATTATCCTATTGTTGTATGTGGAGGATGAACTTGGTACAGGTTCAGACATACAGGGTTTTGCTGAGCTAAGGGTAAGGTTAGTTCAGTGGCATGTCATGAGGAGTTTGGAGTAGCAAAATTCCTTGACATGGGAGACATGGAGATCATAGGTTGATTTTGTCTCCAGTGGGAGCTGATGTGAATTAGGTGTTGGCGAGATTCAGGATGCAGAGCTGGAGCACACTAAGGGCTGGATAGGTACAGTGTCTGAAATCACATGAGGTCTGGTATAGACCTGAGTATTTCCATGCAGTGGGAGCTGTCAGAGAGTTAGGAGCCAATTTGGGAAGTGTGTTCTCAGGGATTTGAGAGGGACCAATAGTAGGGATTCATGCTATGCAGGGTTAGGACTTCACTACATGGGTTTGTAGGTGCGGATGTGGTAGGGTACTCAGATGATAGGAGGTACATCACAGGTTGTGTGGTGGGTTGTCTTCAGGATTGAGCTTGAAGAGGGATACAAACCAGGAAACAGATTAGATGGGGTACAGGTATAGGTATAGTGCAGCTGTTTATCTTTGAGTGGGAGATTGTTAGGTTGTGGAGCTAAAAGCTTCACTGATGCAGACATGGAGGAGGTTGCAGAAGAGTTGTGGAGTGTCACAGACACTGGCATCGGTCAGGCCAACCGACGACGGCAAGATTAGACAAGAATGCAACCGGCATCAGTCAGTAGTCGGTCAACGTCGACGACCCCCAGGTAGATAGGGACTGACATCGGTTGCCTGTGTGGTTTGACTGTGAGTATATTATGGGCAGTTAGCTAACGAACCAAGTGTTTGCATGATGAGAGCTAATTTTACACTCATAGCTGCGGATCTAATTATTGTAATTAGATGTCTAATTATTGTTTGGATGAGATCTATATAATAGACTCATCATTGTATTGGAAACTTGTGCTAGAGAGTAAGAGAGCAATATTATAAGCTCCTTCTATGTGTGAGGTAGAGCTATGGTGTGTTCCTCCTAGTGCCACAGTACCAAGTGTGTGGGTGCTGGATTGGAGAATCAACAGGGTTCTTCATGTATGTATGATCTTGGTCATCAGGTGAGCATGGCCTTTTATAGAAGATCTGCATGGTAAGTAAGATCGTTGATTTGCAGGTGTATGTGTGTGCAAGGTCAAGGTTCACAGGTGTGCAAGATCAGATAGGATAGCAACACAATAGGGAGCAGAATCAGGCAGGATCTACTTGGAGTATAGGTGTGTACTCGGATAGAGCAAGAGAGGAAGGCAAGGGAGTTCCTTCCATAAGTAAGGTCTATTAAGGTGCAGGTTATTGCAGGTTCATGGGAGATCTACTTGAAGTACTTTGAGCACTTGTGGTGTGCGTGGAGCACTGGAGGTGAACACCAACTCTGTGTTTGAGTTGTGTGTTGGGACCTAAGAGAGAGAGCTTTGAGGAGAGAATTACTGTTCACTTGAGGTGTGGGAAGCCTCTTAAGAGGTGGTGGAGAAGAAGTGGCATCTTCTTTATTGTATTCTTTTTTGTATGAGTATTAATACAAGTTGTGTATTGTCTCTCATATCATGTGTTATTTTTTAATTCTAGTTACTTGTGATTCTGGTTAATTTCCGCATATTAAGTTGCTTGGTTAGGTAATAAATTGTGTGCTTCCGGTGTTTCATGTTCCTGACATATTACACTTATTTCAATTTCCCCCATAGTATAGAAAGGTTCCTTGAATTTATAATTATCTTGAGAAGTGTAGAATGGATCTGATCCATCAATCTCATATGTTGGAGTGATTTGAACCATATTGTAGTCCAAAGATGAGGGATGAGAAAAGGTGATCTAAGATTGAATACCCCCTTGGGTAGTGAAGGTAGGAAGAAAATAACATCCCATATAACATCTAAATGGATACATGTTATCCACAAAGAGTCTGATAGGGGATTTCATAATGCTTTAAGGTAGAATATTAAACTAGGAAGTAAGGATGAAAAATAGGGATAAAGTTGGCCAAACACAAAATGGTATCTACTAAGAGGTATAAAGTCTATAGGGTTGACAGAGTTTATGGGAAATGTCAACATAATAATATGTAAAATACATAGTCAAAATTCTTGACTATGTTATGTAGATGGTAAAAATAAGGTAGGCCAATAAGATACATAGTAAGATTGGTTGAATATGTATTATGGATGGAGAAATTGAATAGGATAAAAAGATATACAACTAGATTGGTCTAAATGTACTACATATGGATAAATTGAATAGGATAAAAATATACATAGTAATAATGGTGATTGTGTACTAAAGGTAAGCAATACTAACAGTTGTAAGAGATTGTCTTGATAGGGATGATTATGTTCAAAAAATAAGGAAAATTTTTAGAAGATAATAGATAAAAAATAGAATTAAGAACATAACAAATTAGATCAATGTGATTTATCTAATTTTAGAACACAACAAAAACATTGTACTAATGTTGAATAGTATAAGTTTTTCATATAAAATACATTGATTAAAGAGAAATAAACAAAAAATTAATGTAAATGATAAATTAATTGGTCATTCCTAAATGTTGTTAAGTTATAATTTTTTTTTTGAATTTAATGTGATAGAGATTTGGCTATAAGAAGGAACTAGAAAGCAATATATGGATATTTTCATGTAGTTTAGGCTAAAAGGTATCTTTATTAGTGATGGTACTAGATTGATATTGAGGCCTACCCCCTCACTTCATAATCCCATAATGATAAGGGTGTTAGATGCTTTAGAAATATATACCATTAACCATGTGTTTATACTTAGCCAGAAAACCAAGTTGTCTTCCCCCTTAGTGATGAAATGTAAGTAGACCTTGGGAAGGAAATGTTTAATGTTTTTTAGTATTAAGTGATTTATAAGTTTGTGATAATTATAAAAATAGTGCGAATTAATATCTAAATTTAAAAACACATAATTATTCTATGTTTGTTACCTTAAGCATGCAATCAATTTAAATAAAAAGTGAATTAAGTACTAAAAAAATAGGTTAAGTTATTGTGAAGAGTAAAAAGTTGGTTTAGGAGATATTGTATACAAACAATACAAAACAAAGTTGATAGGTTCACTACTATTCTGTGAAAATAAAATCTAGAAGAACATAGTCAAATAGGTCAACTAAGTCATCTAGAGAGCAAATAGGCTACAAAAATATGTTGAGTTGGTAAACCCAATTTGTTGTAGGGTTACAATTTTATAGACTACAACTATGAAAAAAAAGACTATAAATGATAAACAAAAATGATAGAAAAGGTAAAAATTAACCTTGGTAATTTTAAAGATTCTTAGTTTTAAAATTTTTATGATGTGTTTCTCAAATATTTATTTTTATGTTTTTTTAATAGATTCGATAGAGTAAAAAATGTCTACAAAACTTGTGTGATAAAAATGACCTACAAATAAAGTTGACTGGTTTGACTAAATTTGTAAACTTGTATGTTGAAAAAGAGAACTATGCATAGAGTTGATCAGGTTGATAAAGTATATAATCCTATGTTTGAATAAGAGGAACTATGTACAAATTATAAATCTAGTCAATTATATTTGGAGAAGACCTACAAAGAGAAAACATAGTCAATTTAGAGCAACTATATGTTCAACCTATGCATAAAATGTTAGACTATATCAATAGGTTCGATATAATAATATAAAAATAAAAATATATAATATGATAATAAAATTAATGCATGAAATAAAACCTACAAGGGTTAGATTCACATTGGGTTCACCAAAATGTTTATAAGGGAAAATGCAGTTGACCTAAAAATTAATCCTAACTTAGAGAAGATAAATCACACTTACATTTCCACTTGTTGGTACATTTAGACAATCAATGTCATGACCAAAATTCATCCAATATACCTAAAAATTGGGTCCGTTATCATAATAATATCACTAGAGAGGGTTCCAATTCCTATATTGAAGCAACACCATGCGATAACCCTAGTTAGGTCCTATTTTTTATTCACAAATTATATATAAAATAAAGTAAAATAAAAACTAGTTCTCATGGGAGCTTATGGCATAGAATAAGGGTAATAAGCATGAAATTAAACATGAATATAATATTTATAATTAATATATGTATAGATTTAACCCTAATGAATGGATGGAGTAATACATTAAAAATCCATTACTTATGCTACTTCTATCTATCAAATAGAGGAGTAAAGTTAGAGATACTTATCCTGAATATGAACCCATCGAGATTCAATAAATTCATTAGAAAAAAGTGATTTTAAAGAGGTTTTTATGGTTTGTAAGGATCACTACTATAGGCCAAAACATCTAAGACTTTTCCACAAGACAATATTCTTCTCCAAGTATAAAACCTAAGAAATAAATCCTCAACTAGAATGGTGGAATAACATATTATAAATAAGTTCAAATGAATATCTCTTTATATCTTTGATAAATGGAAAAAATAATGTGTATATATAGTTGAATCTAACCCTAAACCTTCCCAAAAGTTTAGCTGATAGTGTCAAACCAAATCAACCCTATATCGTTAATTGATAAAAAAAAGTTAGGTCTCATTCTAGGTTAGACAAGGCCAATCAAGACCCATAACATGATAATATTAATTTAAATACAAGGTCAGCCTAGGATGACATTGTTCAATAAATATCAAAAATGATTTTTGGCTTAGGTAGGCGCTGATTAAGGTGGTGACTTGATTAAAGTGTGTAAGGGAGATATCAAAGATTAGGGAAGTGTATATGATAAGTTTTATGCTAATTGCAAGTGGTGGTGTAGGGGACAAAAATCTTGAGAATCACCAATGGTGTACTCACCTCTTTCTTGATACATAATTTAAGGTGTGTACTAAGAGGGATTGAGACTCAATAATTTCTTCCAAGAGAAAAAGCATTAGTAATTGACAAAGTTTAAAAATATTATTGTTATCATTCTGGATCTCAACCCTTGAGGCAATGGTGTTTCAAGCCTACCTCATCCAACTGATACAATAGGATCACCTCTAGGAGTGGGTGGCCTAGTTGATGAGGTGAACCTATAGTTCTGGGGATAGGTCCCCTATTGCATCATTTGTATGTTAATTACTAAAACTACTTCATGATGAAAAGAGATAGAAGATGATAAATAAAATAAATCCAAAGCTAAAGGGATGTGATACACCAACATATTTTTATCCACTCAAATTTATCCTTCAACAACACTTTATGAATCAAATGTAGACTAGTGACTAAAACATGTTTTCCAAGGGGATCCTGAGCATTATTAGTTAATATGAAGATTATGGTAGATGGATTAAACTTGTATGAGTTGGATGAGAGGTATGTTTTAAGGCACTACCAACCATATTGTATTTTAAGCACACTCACCAATACTTTAACACATCATATGACCTACATAAAAAAAAATCCTCAAAACTAGGTGAAAACAAGGATCTAAAAAGGGAATAAAAGTTCACTTCTATAAATCAACAAGTATATAAAACACTAAGATATTAATAAAATCTAAAATAATCATTTTATTGATTCAAAATTTTTACCAGATATGATTTGGGCAGAGTTTCATCATACCTAATCGAGGGATACATACAATGGAATTATAACCTAAATTTATATAAAAATATATAAGGTGAGAAAATATGAATTGATGACCCTCATTCACTTAAAAAATAATTACAACATCCATAATAATAATTTGATCTCTCCATATATTGCTTTGGCTAGTTGATGTCCTTTAATGAGTATGGCATATAAAATGGCCATGTAGAGGCTCCTTAAATTTTTATTGACTTGATACTCAGCATAAACACTCTAATTTTGGTACTTACAAAGGTTCATTATGCTCTAATTGGCCTCCATAAAGCATTAATAACCCATCTCTCTTTTGCACATCAATAAGGCTTAGAAATTGCCCCATCTTCCACTATTGATATAAAAAGTGTCTTCTCACATTCATAAGGTAGTTACAAGGTTTTCATTACCTGAATTTACTCTGTTATCATCCCTCTACACTAATGAACATCTTCCCTTGTTGGCCAAATAAATGAACTAGGCAACTAGGCTCAGTAACTTAATGTTATCTACTTGCATGGCCATGGGGATTGAATATAACCTTCAAATATAGATGAGTGATCATGTTTTAGGTATATAAAATAATATTACACCATGATATATGCCTTTACAATAGTGAAAACCTACAACTCTTTTTTATTTAGGTGATTAGGTCACCTTTCAATATCATTTCTAGATTATCTCCTTAGCTTAGGAATAAATAAGCATTTATAAGATAAAATAAGAGTATTTTGTGATATAAAAAGGTTAAATACACTTTAAAATAACCTCTTACATGATCTAATAAAACTCTTCATATAACTATGCACCTTGAATTCATCACTAAACCTTTCCAAAATAATGTTTTTGATTAGAACTGTACAACTATTCATATAAACCAATGCTAGGTTTAGGACCTTCCCAAAATGAAAAAGGTATTATAGGTGTATCCCAAGATATTTAAATGAATTTTAATGAAAATTCCTCAAAATTTATTCCATCAAGTCTGTATTGGGGTTTTAGAGAGGTTTAGATGGGTTTAAACTCTTAATGATAGTTCATAAAGGTTAAAGCTTTAGCTTATGAACTAATGCCACTAACTTATAGTGTAAAATACCCCTAAACCTTCTCCACATGTTTGTGAATCGATGAAAATCCTTTTTATAGTTTTAAGCACAATAATTTTCTCCTCGAGTGACTGTCTTATCTTCTGTACACTCTCAAGGTAGTTTTAGGTCAAAAATGACCAGTCCTGAGCTTCCTTATACAAATCAACACCTCTTACACATAAAAATTATTAAAGTGTACTTACATGATGGTTTGAGGTCCCATTAAACCCTACTTATCTTTTTACCTCATTTTTCAAGTAGTCATGTCTTGAGAAGAGTATTAGACTAGCAGGCCTAATAATAGAGTTCCTATATTTTGCCTTCAAAATGGAGTTATGAGGGAATTGGCCACTTCGAGGGTATGAATCCATCTCTCAAATCCTTTAGATAATTGGTGTTGGCTTGGTTAAGCCACCCAATTCTTGATGTACATACAATCTTCTAAATAAGCACGTAGGCATATTTTTAGGTGGCCATTAGGTGTGGAGACCCTTGTAGGTGATCATTTTTTAGTATCCTCAACTTATTGATGTCTTCTACCCTTCAAACCTATGTAATACATGCAAAATTATTAAATTATCTGCATAAGGCTTGGGGTATTTCTATTTAGGCTTGATATATATAACATATACTCTATAAGTGCCAATCAATGAACCATTTGGGTGATAATGAGACCCAAGGAGGCTGTCAAGACTAGTTTTATAGTTAAATACCTCATTTGAGAGCTTTTGAGGGCATAATTCCTTTATTGGGGATTTATCAGGGTTTATTAAGGGTTTTAATGGCCTACCATCTTAATTATGGTTCATAGAGTATATTCCTCAAATCCAAAACATATTTATATGGGTGTTGAGACCATAGACTCCTTCAAAACTCCTAAACATATCATAGTCCCATGCTTTTTTATGGTGATTTATTAGTTAAAGTTGGCAATCCTCGATTCTTTGCTAAGCATTCTATGTGGGTTACATTGTTAAGGATTATTTATGGAGTTCAGCTCCTAAATGAAACTCTTTACTTCATGGATAGTACGTTCATATTTGTCATAAAATTTTCCTAAGAGCATTGGTCTTTAGTCATCTTTCCATGTGAGATATGAGCATTAGAATTGGTAGTTCAAGATGGTAAACTAGGGTAGTGGAGTGAAAAAGGGGTAATAAGACCATAATAACCACTTACCTACCTTACTTTGCTTATAAAACCTTATTACAGACTTTTATCATCACTATGTACCTCTTCATACCCTTAGGACTACCATGGGGGTTTAAGTCTATCACCAAGATGAAGATGGGGTCTTGAGGGTTCAAGGAGGGCTTTAGGCCTTATAGGCTTAGACTTAGTTAGAAGACCTTGATTCACCTATAAGTGTATTGGTGGCTTAAATTTTATCATATAAACCTTTTTCATCTATTTTCACCCTTTTAAACTTGTCCTCAGTTGTCTAGACTCCCATCTCTGCCCCTCTCTCTTGTAGGTCTGCCTTGAGCACCATTGCTTAGCCTGAGTGTTTAAGTTAGTTATTCCAGTAGAGACCTGAGTAGTTTATTATATATATATTTACTATTGATAGGTTTATAATATTTTTTAAAATTATCTCAATATCTGAAAATACCCTTTGAACTAGGTATGCATAGATTCTACTCCCAAAACTCACTTCATAGTCATGCACACAAGCCTATGTGTCCTAAATGTTCAACCCAGACCATGAATCTATCCAAAAGTGTATCTACCCTTATGAATATTGAGGATTATTAATGTTATAATAAATGTGGGTGATCTAATAATGTGTTTTCTTCATCATTCTCATTAGTTAGACATCATAACTGGTTAGGCATATTTGGATGCATTTAAGCCACTATTCATGCCTAAGTCAGCTTGTTTGGTTATAGTTTCAGATTTAATTATCCTTAAACATCATAACCTATATTATCTTCCTCTCCATATTTTTTCTCTCCTCCATGTGTATATATCATCTCATAATAAATTCTAGAGGTAGACTATTTGCAGCCATGTAGGTGGTGATCTAGGTGTGTGATTATCAATGGACCTCTTTCATAGGTCTATGAGTAAAATGAGGGATTATATAATATCTTAGATACATATTTGAAATATATTTAATATTAATTCCTCTCCTTAATATATTCATATTCATAACCTATAGCCCTTCCTTTCATTTTATAGGTTCAACTATATAATAGTTTTGGGAAACTCTTTGGAGACTGGGCATAAGCATCATTTTTTGAAATTGATCACAAATTCCCAATATTATCCACATTTGAATGGACCCATTTTTTATATTTTAATTGGCCCTTTATGGTTTCTATATTATTAAATTTTTATTAAAATGGATTTAAGATCATGCAATAAATCTAAATCTATTCAAAACATCAAACTACCTACATAAGATCTAGAGTCATTAAGACCAAATGCAACTAGATGAATAAAACATTAAAATCAACACTATAATCATAAAGATAAATGATCCAAACCATGATTAAATGTATCAAGAATAAAATTATTATATTTATTACATTAGACTCATAATTTTAACATTATGATGTCTTGATTATGGATATTGATGATGGATTCAAAGATTAGTCTAACATGGAGACTTCATGAACCTAATAGATAGATCTCAATGGAGGATTGGGTTAATTTAAATAGAGAAATGAGGGGAGGATAAATGGATTAAATATAAAGTTATGGTATGGATATCTATGGTGAATAATTAAAAGGAAATTAAAATTCCTTTAAAGCCTCTAGATTTAGAGGCTTCTAGAGAGGAAGGGTGAGAATAGAGAGGATTCTAGAATTGGAGAATTCTATAATCTTCTTAAGAGATAATTAGGATTAGGTAGGGAATTATATATGGATTAGGTGAGTGATTAGGGATTAGGGGTGTATGAGAGACTATGAATAGGATTAGTAGGTGGGTAGGTGGGCCATGGAAATCTAAAATTCCCAAATAATATATAAGTGGGGATTAGGATAAGATAATGGGGATTTAGGTTAATTAATGAGAAATTAGGGTAGAATAAGGTTAGTAAATGAATAATAATTAAGGGGGATATTAGATAAATATTTATAAAGGGGTGATAAATTATGATTGGATTAGATGAGATAAATTAGATAAATAGAATTAGTGTCGACTAATAATGATATTAGTGATGTTAAATGAAACAAGTGAATTTAGATGCATATATTTTTCCCCTCTTTAAAATGGAATTATGAGTGGAGCAAAGTGGAAGGATTAATGGTATTTTAAATAAAAACCATTTCATAGATGACATTATTAAATTACGTTAGTGGATATTATGTCACCACGAGGGGACATGCAATGAATAATGAGATAGATGGCCACTTTAAAGAAGAAATGATGGGTGGGATGAGATGGATAGACAAGGGAATGGGATGCCAAATTTGAAATAGAAGATGAAGAATATGAATTCACCTTGAGAAATAAGCTATAGATTGATGATGTCCCTGATAAAGACACATGTATATGGAGTAGATATGACTTTATCATGGTTGTAGACACATCCCTAAGGGGTAATCAAATGTAACATTATGATGATAAGATTAAAAGTTTGTAATATTTAAATGTATCAAGGACACATGCAAGGGAGAGGTATTGGCCAAGATAAGATAATGATTTGATAAGATTGATGATGGGTGTAGTTCAATTCTAAAGTCAAGTGATATGATGAGGGTGATGAGAAAGAAGAATAATATGATCGAGTGACCAAGATATGTAGGGGGATAATTTTATTGTAATTCAAATAATTGATTGGCAATGTGATTAATAGTGATGATGCCCATAGACAAGACACATGAAAGGGAATAATAAATGATAAATTAACCAAATTGATGGGAGAAAAGATGGATTTTGTGAGATGTTAGGCCTAATAGATAGGTATAGGGGATTGAAAAAATATTAAGGAGATTATTATGGATAGTAACTAATTAATAGACTGTCTGATGACTGATTGATATTATAGCTCAAGGATTTGACTGATACAAGATTTAAGTGTGGAAAATGAGAGAGATGTGAAGTTGGATGATGAGGAAAGAGGTGAGAGTGTGGCCAAGATATTGTTGGGCACTCAAAAGTAGCCAAGTGTTACCTACATAGTCTAAAAAACCTTAGGATAATATAGTTCTGACTAAAGGATAAATGACAATTAATGAAAAATAACCCGGTGATGATGACAATGATTAGTGGTTAGAGGATGATGTTGGTAATTATAAGATGTGACTCAAATGATAAGTTTATGAGAGGATTACATTAGTGATGGTAATAAGGATGACGATACAATTAGATAAATGATGAGGGTGTAGATGATCAATCCATCAAAATGGTCATAAGGCTCATCATAGTCTTAGCAATCCAAAAAGTATAGCACTTGGAAGTATGCCCCATGATATAATTATGACCAAGAGGATGGTGTGCCAAAGTGCATGTGTAAATAGTGAACTCTACATCATCAAGGGAGATTATAAGAATTATTATATCTTTGGTGATCTCATAACATCCTCATTGATAGATAAAAAGAGACATGATGTAATATAGACTCAAAAGACAAAGACAATCAAATATGTACATGATAAAAAAACATGCAAACAAGTCAAACAACAAAAAAAGAACACCCACAAGTATTTACAAGTAATGTTATTATGCTTTGTCTAATGGCCTATATTAGAGATAGTGGGAAAATTGATTAGGTGATGAGATAGATTAGAATGATCAGGATGTGATGATGGACTTAGGGTAGAATCTAATTTGGATAGGATGATCATGATTAGGATTAAGACTTATTTTGGATACTAGTTTAACCTAGAAATAAAATATAAAAGTGGTCAAAGGAGGATTATTTAGAAAAGGTGGTGAAGATTAAGATGTTGAAGGATTACCAAAAGAGAAAACCCTAACAAATTCCAATCTAGAAAGAAGATAAGGAGATGATAGGATCAAATACATTTTACACTAGTGAAATAGTGTTTGGATGGGTACTAGGTATGAAGAGGCAATGATATGGAGAACTTATGGGATCGAATACATTTCATACTAGCAAAATAGTGAATGGATGAGTGTTAGGTATGAAGAGGAAATTATAGGGAAGTGATGGGTGCTAGATTAAATTATTTGAAAAGGTTATGTATTTCAATAAGACTTCATCAAAAATATGATGAATATATGAAGGGATGGGTTCTAAGGATGGATGTTGTATCAAAAGATGGGCTAATATGATATTAATATCATACATGAATATAAATGAACATAATGGAGATGGATACGAATAGGGGATTAGGCATAAGACAAGAGATCATGGACTATTTTTGGATTTTTCAACTTTTATGATTTTTAGGTTTCTTGACAATATTTCACTTTTTAGGGAATTTTTATGGATATGTATGTACACTATACAAATGGGGTTACTAACAAAGGTTATATCAAGCCTAGCAACTAGGATGAGGATGAATGGATGAAATAATGGATGGGACAACAAAGGGATGAGGGTGATGTTGAAAAGAGGATGAGGACCAAGGAAGAATTAACTAGGGATCACCAACGACCACAACATGAAGGAACCAAATGTTTAATTACCTGAGTGTCCATTGGAGGGTATGCTAAGATGATTTTAGAAAATTTATCAAGACATATTTTAATCCCTTATCAAGGTCAAGATAGGAAGGAATAAGAGATAAGAAGCATGTTATAATGGTAGACAATGGGTAGGAACAATGGACCAAAAGATGACATGGATGGGTGATTGACAAGAGATGGATGGATTGTGACCCCAAGCATTAAGGTATAATGTGGATAAAGGATTATTTTACCATGACATTGAAAACCTATTTTCATCATGGTACTTTTCCAAGGTGATAGAAGACTATTTTTCACCATTGGATGAATGATTTTAAAAAAACTTTTGGATGGCATCTCGATGTATTAGATATGGATACAAGATACATGGATGCTAACACTAGTTAAATTTTTATCCAAACCTTATTTTGGAGATGTGTGATTGTAATCATATAAAATGAAAAATTATATGAAATAGGCATGGATAATAGAACCCGACTTATAGGTCCTCTTTCTTTCTCACTCAACCCTTCTTAGCTAGACTTTCAATGATTCCTAGTCACCCATAGCTTTAAAGACTTAGCTTTTTGGGACCCAAGTAGCCCTCCTAGACCTAGATCCATCATCATAGGGATTATCCTCCTAGGAAAATAATTCTCAAATTGGAAAAAAGCACCAAAATTTATGGGTGTCTTATTTTTATCACTTTTGTCCAAGTTCATTTTTACCTGTAACGATTAGATTTTCCTGAATCCCTATCTTTTCCCCTATCAGCGTAATATAAGTTCATTTAACCCACAATCATTAGTTTCTCTATAAAATGCCTTTCAAAGTCCATTTATAAGGTTTGGAACTTATTCACAAGAAATAATAAATAATAAAAGCAAGTATACTCAAACACTCTTCCCTATTCTCTACATACAGTCTTCTATTACCAATTCAAGCCTATTCAAGCACTCATAATAGTCCCTAGTCATCCAAAATACATTCCCATTTTGAATTATAGTTTCATAAATCACACAATTACACTAAGAACTTCAAATGGGAGAACTAAATTAGCTTGATCCTTATTTGGAGTATTGGTATGTAGGAAGCATGCCCACACATGTGGTGTGAAGTGCATCAAGCATATCCTTTAGAAACTAACCCATTATCTCTTTCCCAAATTTTATACTCAAGTTCAAGTACCAAGAGCCCTTAAGGGTTTTGAAGATTGAATCTAACACACAACTATATCTACATAGACTCAAGCTTCAATATTTCACTACTAGGGTGTCATAGGCCTACCGATTAGAACCCATAAAAGCTATACCACTAAGACAATAGTGCCAAAAGTGGATAATAGAGTTGGAAGTGGAAAACAGTACTAGAAAATGGACTAAAATTCCAAGTAGTAGGGTGTCTTGAGTTCTTTATTACTATCCAAACTAAAATAGAGTTTTAGGTTATGTTTATGATAGTTTGCCATCTCTACACAACAATTTCCAGATCCTACATCATCTGTTTCAGCCTAGAATAAGCTAGGTTTGATTTTTTTCACACTTCTTACTATTTTTAGAAAAGGTAAAATACATATCTATTTACATAGATTAGTAGGCTAATTGAGACACATTAATTATTGATTTACATTTACTCAGACCTTTATTTTCTTAGGAATCAAACACCTAATTCCCAAAAGAATAAAAAATTTGGTGAACCTGACTTACTTTAAAATTTTGTACAAAAACTCTAGAAACCTTAGGGCTAATTATTTTTTATTTTTTTCAATATTTTCATAAATTTAAAAATTATAAAACTAAAAATTAATTGAAATATTTTCAATAAATTCACTCAAGCCCTAGTTTGCATATACTAGGTCCTTTTTGCATACAAACACATTCAAAACACTAGGAAAAATATACTTCTAATTTTAGAAATATTTTTAGATTTTTCCTCAATTTTCAAAATTAAAACTACAATTTTTTTATAAAAATTTCCAATTTATTACACTAGTTTTGGAAAAATTCATTCAAAACCCTAGTTGCATCAACTACAATCTCATTTATTCTTTAGTACTTTTTGCATAATTTTATAAAAATTTAGTTGTATATCAAACTCAAAAAATCAAAATCAAATTCAAAATTATATAGTATGTTGCAAATAATATTTATAAAAAATCCTTAGTTACATGTACTAGCTCCTTTTTTCTTGTTGATGTATCACCTTACATGTTTTGAAGTCTTGTATCTTTTTCATGTATATTCTAGTTCCTTTTTTAGATTATATCATCTTAATCTTTCCTACTATTATCCAAGTTGTTTTCCTTATGCCACTTAAATTCCTTACATCTTTTCCTTCATGAAGAAGTGCAAGACTTAGTGGAAATCCTCCTGAGTTCACCTAGATTCTTGTTACTTGACCATATACCATGGATAAATAACCAATTCAAGTTCTAGTCATAGATTCTACACATCTATATTACAACAATTTCAATGAGGATAATTTTTGTAAAGAGTATTATGAAAATAAAAATGATGATATACACATTGATGCTCATGCTCCACCACATTGAACTACTCATCTACTTCTACCCATTATCGATAATGAAGTCATACTCAACAAAGATTTGGTTTTACAAAATTTTAGAGAAAGACTTAAGGATCAACCTAAAGATCATACACTAATTCTAAAATCTATCACAAAAATAAAAATGGCTAAGAAATTCGAATCTTCTAGTCATTTAGAGCAGCTAGTTACAAATGACACTAGGGGGTAGCTATGTCTCAACAACCCCTATAGTAGCCCATCCTTTTTCTATGCCACCAGTTATAGCTAGTACATCCCTATCTCCTAATGTTTCCACCCTTATACAAGAGATATGATCTCATCAATACAAGGTGCAACATCTTTATCAAGGTAACACTATACCTATACAAGAATTAGATTATTTTGCATTACTGCATACACCATTGGCACATTACATTGATTCTACACCCTTGCCACAAGGATTTTTCCAACCCAAGCTTACTCTTTATGATGGAAAGCGTGATCTAGAGACACATTTTAGATCTTTTCACATAACATGTTTGGATTATTTACCCAATGACTGGCTACTTACCAAAACTTTTCCATGGATCCTAAAGGATTATACTTTATAGTGGTTTTATAATCTATCAAATTAGTTAGTCACAACATTTAATCCTTTAGAAAACATGTTCCTAGCACATTTAAGTATCAACATTGGTGATAAGGTCTCATATGCATAGATTCCACAATAGAAACAAATGTAAAATGAACCTCTCACAAATTATGTTCTTAGATACAAGACTATTCTAGTTAAGTTAACTAGCCCCATGGTTGATCAAGAGCTACAAGAAATCTTCAAAAAATGCCTTCTACCAACATTCCATGAATCCATTATGTTTAAAATATTCTCTTCATTTAATGAATTGTATCATACACTTAAGGGAAGATAAGTCAAGTGAATCTCAATGGGAAAACTCAAGTATCTAATTACTCTAGACACAATAAACAAGAGTAATAACAAAGTCCCATTCAAGGTCAAAATTAGTGACAATAAGAATCAAACTCAACCAATAGTCAAAGAGGCTTTAGATCCCCTTCAATGTGTGGTTTTATCAACACCTCCTCGATGTGCATTTAATAATTTAACAATTTTTCCAACCAAAGTTCTATAACAGGTATTAGAATGCAACATCATCACTCTCCCACCTATTCAAGAAGATGATTTAGAAAAGCCTCTTCTACATGGATATGATGAACATGTATTTTGTGATTTTCACAAGGCACCAGACCACACCACAAACATATGAATTAGTTTGTGACTTAAGATACATGACTTGAAAGATGATAATCTAATTGATCTAGGCAATTTAGTTGAGCCTTCAAAGACAAAGACAACACAAGATAAAGATTTGAAAATATTTTTAGATCAATTTAAAAAACATTAAAAATAAGATAAAGAGGACAAATTAGGTGTTAATCATACATACCATACGCATCCTCTACCAGTTACATACTAAGCAAGTTTAGTTGAGGCACATCCTTTGAGAGGTATGATAGTTGTGTATGAGTCAAGAGTTCTAGCTAGGCCTTTGATATCATTTTTAAATCAAGAGATTATGAAGCATGATATAGGTTATAATGCACTTTTTATCAAATAAAATATCCATAATCAACCTATCCATAGTATACTCATTGACAATGGTTCCAATCTTAATATGTGCAACTTCACACTACTACAACATTTGTGTTATTTAGAGCAGGATATCACTCTAACTGAAATAGTTATCAATGGTTTTAGTGGGAATATTCATAGTTCATTGTGTGAGATATTATTTACACTATAGGTTGGTCCTAAACATGTGGCCACACCATTCACTATAGTTCCCATTATAAGAGTTTTTGACATATTACTTGGTCGACCATGGATCCAAAAAATTAGGGTAGTACCTTCCATAGTTCATGGATGCATGAAATTAATTCATGCTTATTAGGCTATTATAATTGGTAGAGTTACTTATGAGTCAAAACTCCCCACTTTAGATCCATCTACCAGTTTTTAGTCACCATATCCAGTTCTCCCATTAGTTTTATCTTCTCCTCTAGCTTTTGTTCTAGTTTCACTTTAGGTTTAGCCATAGTTACAACATATATCTCTAGTACAGAGGGTTCATACACCCCCATAGCTTTAGGATTATAGATGGTTTCTAGTGATAGTATTCACACCTAGATTAGTTATATTAAGATCTCATTTAACTACACAAAGAGCACCTATTCATAGATCTTCTTCTCCTAATTTTAGATGGGTCCCTAAGAGCCCTATAGTTTCATCCACTTCTTAGAGTCATAACTGGACCCCACATTCAATTTCTAATTTAGACATTTTAGAGTAGTTACAATGTAAACATATTTTAGATGCATAATCTTAGACACTCCATCATGCCTCATGATCATGCATGATCCCATTATTTGATACAAGACACCATGATAGGGGGTCTCATCTGAGACTCATCAGTTAGTATGACTTCTTTATATAATTTATTATAAATAAACTCATATAGTTCAAATATATTTAAAAATACCAATTTTTTTTGATTATATGAATCATCCATGATTTACATTACTAATATCATGCTAGGACTTACATTTGATGTTTCATGCTATTATATGTCAATTTTATGCATTGCCATGCTTCACTTGATTTTCTTTGAGTGTGTGTAGTGACATCTAACTATTTGATTGCTTCATTATACTAATAGAGGGGTCATTAATACTTATACATTTATGAAATAAATTGTTATACATACCCACTGGGGGCATCTTATACATGACTACACCATCCAGGTTATGTCATTCCTACACTACACACTCTAATTTATCATGTTTATGTACATTACTTTATATCTTACATAGAATATTATATCAATATTTCACTAGTATCTAACACTTGTGTATATCTTATCATATACCTAGTATTATACTACACATGTTTTGTATACTTTCACATTTTATTTTATTAGTTAGATATGCTTGTATCTTTCTAGTTATTACATGTTTTCTTTGCTTGCTTAGTGTAGCTTGTGTGATTGCATTTTTCTAGTTCTAACTTGACTCATTATTATGCCTTAGGACATTTTCCAATGTCCTTTACCTTTATTCATGTGTTTACCTTAGGAAAATTTCAAATGTACTTTGATTTTACTCTTTCATGTGCTTGTGGCCCTTGTGCCAACTTTGCTTGTTTCACTTGTATATGGCATTTGAACATGCCTTGTATGCTTAATTTTTAGTTTGAGTGACATGTGCCCATGTACCCTATTTTCATATCCCCTTAGCCATCATTGTATGTTTATTTCTTCTTGCTTGTTTGCTTCTCAATATGTGCAATTCCATGATCCATATCATACATTTCCCTATGCTTTCTTGGATGTCATGATGGACATCATGCTCCATCCCTCCAACTAATAAATTATAACTAACAAATAATATGTAATATTTCTAATTCAATATTTTTCACATGATTTCACATTATTATTATATATATATAGGCATGCCCCTATTGATATAATAATATCTTAATACAAACATTGATATATCTAAAAATATCTTGTCAAATATCAATGTTATTTCATATATCTATACAATTTAACACACTTACAAGACTCTTTTTTTTGAGGGCAATATTTGTAATTTTATCATTCTTACATTCAAAATATGGGGAATAAAATAAGGGATTTTTAATATATATAAAACCTCTTAAAAATTGAAACAACAACATTTAGAATAGTCAACACAAAATCTAGAGATCAAACTAGTCAAACCATAGTAGAAAAATAGGAACAATCTCAGATCGACAGTCAATTTTAAAAGAAAATAGTAGCACCAAAAATGGATATTAGTGATATAAATAGATGGTATCACCAAATACAAGGGGTTTCCATAGTTTTGAATTCCTATCGAAGTAGAAAAACACTCAGGGTTTCTAGAAATAGGCAAAATTTTTAGTTTAAGGATAGTTTTTGCACTTCCAAATCCTTTAGATTTAGTAGTTTCAACATAATTTTCTTAGATAAAGGGATTTATCATGTGTGTTATGATGGTTCTCACTTTAAATTTATATTTATAAGCTGTTGTAACTTCTAGATCATAATCCATGTTCTAGACATCATTGATTAGGGGTAATGTATATGATACATTGATCTTCTTTTATTTCCAAATTTAGTTTATTCTAGGCATTCTAAGTAGTTGTGTGCCTTACTCCATCTGTAAGTGGTTGGAATCAAATTCAAGTTAAAATTTCATCCAAGTTTAGATTTTTGAGTACCCAAGTTCCTGAGTTAGCTTTCATATAAGCCTAGTACATCAGTTTTAAAGTGGCTTTCATACAAGCCTAATCTCCATCTTTCAAAATGGCCAAGAGTGGACTAGTTTTTACCACATTCATGGGACATATGAGCTATCTCATATGAAATATATTATATATCAATATCACTTCATAGCTTCACTTCATGGGGTAATGATGGAGCCAAAGGGCCAGCCTTGATATTATTGAGCCACCTCTTCAAAGGGATTGGACATATAGTCTAGACATTGATTAACACATGAATATTCAATAACTTCACTTAGTTAGAAATGATTATTCCAAAAGGCCATCATTTGTATTTTATAGCCACCTATGGAGAGGGATTGGACATATAGTTCAAACATCAATTAACACATACATGATTCATTAACTTCACTTAGTTAGAAACGATGGAGCTAAAGGGCTAGCCTTTGCATTCTTGAGCCAATTCTAGAGAATTGAGCACTCAAATTTATTCATGATAGTACTCTTGATTTAACACATACTCAACACTATCCAACATCATAACAAGTTTTGTATTAGTTTGTGTACTTGGCAAGGTGTATTCATTCTTCTCTTTTCTTTTATTTAGATTATTTACATTCTTATTTTAGATATATCATATATAGTAAGAACTGATCTACTTCATGTTTTTATTTGTAGATACATGCATCTTAATGTTCTCTCTCTATGCACATCCAACATCACACAACTTCATGAGCTTTTCCCTTACAGGTAAGTTTAGGTATGCTTTCTATTTTTATTTTATTCTAGTATTTGACTTTACTACATCACTATAATAAAGGGGGGGAAATGTAATCATATAAGATGTGAAATTGGATGACTTAGGCATGGATAATAGCACCTAACCTATAGGTCCTCTTTCTTTCTCACTCAACCCTTCTCGGTTAGACTTTCATTGATTCTTAGTCACCTGTAGCTTCTTGAACTTAGCTTTTTGGGACCCAGGTAGCCCTCTCGAACCTAGATCCATCCCCCTAGAGCTCATCCTCCTAGGAAAATAGTTCCTAGTTTGGATAAGAGTATAAGAATTTAGGGGTGTTTTATTTCTGGTGCTCTTGTCCAAGTTCATTTTTATCTCTAATGGTTAGCTTTTCTTAAATCCTTATCTTTTTCCTTACCAGCCTAGTGTAAGTTCATTTAATCCATGATCATTAGTTTCCCTATAAAATGACATTCAAATTCCATTTATAAGGGTTAGCACTCATTCACATGAAATAATCAAGAATATAAGAAAGTATACTCAAACACTCTTCCTTATTATCTGCATATAACCTTCCAAGACCAATTCAAGCCTATTTGAGTACTTATACCAGTCCCTAGTCATCCAAAGTGAATTCCAGTTTCATATTATAGTTGAATACATCACACAATTGCACCAAGCACTTCAAATGGGATAAATACATTAGCTTGGTCTTTCTTTAGAGTATTGGTATGTAGGCATCATGCTCACACATAGGGTGTGAAGTGCATCTAGTGTATCCTTTACACACTAACCCCTTCTCTATTTCCCAAGTTTGATACTCAAGTTCAAGTACCAAGAGCTCTTAAGGGTTTTAAATATTAAATTTGACACACAATGAGCTCTACATAGACTTAGGCTTTAATATTTCACTGCTAGGGTATCACAGGTCTATCAAACAAACCTTAAAAAAACTAAACCACCAGGATAATAGTAGTGGAAGTGGACAATAGAGCTATAATTAGAAAATAGTGCTAAAAATAATATAACACCAAGTAACAGGGTGTCCTTAGTTTAGTGCAACTATCCAATCTAGAAATAGAGCTCTAGGTTTTATTTATGATAGTATACCATCTCTGCATAATAATTTATATATCTTGCATCATCTATTTTAGCCTAGAATAAGCTAAGTTTTATTTCATCACACTTCTTACTATTTTTAGAAAAGGTAAAATACATATCTGTTATACAAATCAATAGGCTAATTGAGACACATTAATTTTTGATTTACATTTACTCAAACCTTTATTTTCTTAGGAATTAAATACCTAATTCCCAAAAGGAATAAAATAGTGATGTTAGGATTATGTTTTCACCACTGGATGTATTAACATCCTCGTGACCTTTAGTGATTCTTAATGGTGACCCCTCTAGATATCTAGTCCAAGTATCTTCGTTACCCTTAAGAGAGACAATGATGCTCGAGAAGGTGATGGGAAGTATGGATTAGAGTGGGACTTGATAGGAATGTATGGGATTTAAATAGATGGTAAGACTTAATGGGATTGTGGGTTCATGAAAAGGTGTGATGGGTGATTGGGGATTAGGACTAATAGTCACACACATCATTTGAAATTATGGATAATTTAGATTTTATTAGTGTCATTAGACAAAATACTTCAAAATATCCAAGACACTTTATCTTTGTCATTCATTTGTGACCTAATTATTTGATTGATGATTGACTGTACTAATAGTTATTTTAATACTATTTTGATTTTCTAATTAGATTTGACTTTGAATTCCACCTAGTGTTTGATATTTGGCTTCATTAGAGGAGATTGTTTTTTGACTTTGACAATACCCTAGTGCTTGATTTTGGGCTTCATTAGGGAAAGACACTTTTAGGTTAGGCCAATGATTTTTGACTTTTATTGATTTTGACTAATGGGATAAAATATGAATTGATTATTATGATTGAATTTTTGAATATGGTCTTGGACCTTTGTATTTGAGGCACATATTGTATTTCTCAAGGAAGGGTCCAATGATGTATGTGTTTGTTCATCCTTATAGAGGGAGGTGATTAAATTATCATTGATAGGAAGAAAGGGATAAATGATGGATTAAGGTGGTAGAGATGGTATGATGAGTTCAATGAGTGGTGATCAGGTAGCATAATATTCATAGGGGTTCTTAAGAGACCTAGTTTTGACATCAAGGAAAATTTCCTCAAGATTAGTAAAAGGATCACTAGGACTAGTTGTAACATGGACATCCAAAGTAGGATTTAATTCACTTTAACCATCTTTGATAGATAAAGCTTGTAATAAATATATTATGACTTCATCATCCTATTTATAATCCAAAGGTATGCTTGGTGATGTATTTGAGGTATATGGATTTGGCATATCCTTAAAGAGAGATTCATTATCAAGAACTACTACAATATCGATGAGGGATGATGTTTTTGATGAGGAATATGATTTGGATAATGGTGTTGAACATAATCCTAATGAAAATAAGACATGTGCTAGCTCTAATTCTGAATCTATTGTACAAGATGAAATGGTACTAGTAGAAGATTCATTGTTCATGATTGACCTCTCAATATGGGGTTTTTCATATAGTGGGTGGTGGAGAGATGATGGAATAAAAATGGATTTGACAAAGATAGGCCCATGGAAGGTTTCATGAGGACTAGGTTCATGGGGAATAACATCATCTATGATGGAGGATTTGTTGAATATGGGGGTATCATGGAAGATGGTGTTTCTATGCAAAATTGCTTTCTACATTCAAAGAAGAAATAAGAAACTAAAAGAAATGGTCAAGGCTAGAAGTACCTGATAAAGTTGTGCGCACCGAAAATCAGACGTTGGAAGATTCTCCTCTTTGGTTGTGGAGGAAAGACACCTACGAAGAAAAGGCTAAAACACGGAAAAACGTTAGTCAAAGATATGGTGGGCTGTCAGGCGAACGCCCGATCCTAGAAGTACGAAGACTTCCTAGAAGGATATCAACCCACTGATAAAAAAGCAGAATATTGGACGAAAGTAGATAATAATGACAGAAATAAATGACAAAACATAAAGTGCGTACCTGATATGCAGCACTATTCTGCACAGTCACCAACGTCGATCTCTGTGGTGCCGGCGTCGATTAGGGAAGGTGCCAGCGTCGGTCAAACTACCGGCGTCGGTCAGGGTAGTGACTGGCGTCAGTCGGGGCAAGTTTTGGACTGATTGCAGAAGGCCTGGGAGAGTCAGGACAGGGTCTTAATAGGGTTGGGACAAGGTTTAGATAGAGTCGGGATAGGGTCTGATAAGGTCAGGGCAGGGTTTAGACAGAGTCAGGACAGGGTCTGATAAGGTCAAGGCAGGGTTTTGGACAGAGTCTGGGGGTTTTAGTCTGGACAGAGGCAGGGATGTAAATGAGAGATGCAGTACTTGGGTCTGTGGTTTGAAGATTTGGGATGACAGAATTAATGAACAAAGAATAACCAAGAAGAAATAAAACAAATAGAGTAAATACTTACCTGCCAGAAGACGTGATGAAAGCCATAGTTGAAGTTGTCTGTGCAGTGCCGGATTGAATGCAGATTGGTTGATGCCGAGAGTTGGTTGATGTCGAGAGTGTTGATTGCCAGAGTCTGTGGATATCGGAGTTCGCAGGTCGATTGAATGATTGCTTGGTTTGATTCAAAAAAATGGTTGAATAGCGTTCGAGATCGCCTTTCGAATGGTTGGCAGATGCTGATGAAGGTGAGGGACGGTTCCAGAGACGATTCGTCAACCATTTCGGGAAACTGAATGATAACTGATAACGGATAACGGCAAGGTGACCGACGTCGACAGGATTGCCGACGTCGGCCGATAAGTGACCAACGTCGGCGACATCGGCCGGGTAAAGACCATCATCGGCAGATGCACAATGGGGATAGAGTCTAGCTTTAGCTCTGTGCTCATTTTTACATGCTGCCAGGGTCAAGGTTGGTGGAACAAGTGATCGACAAGGGTTAAATAGGCAAAGAAGAATAAGACGGGGAATGACCAGGGGAGTTGACACGATTTCAGTGTCTACATTTGCCCCTTTTTGTCTTGTTGGTTGTTCTGGATGAACTGCAAGACAAAAATAGGAGGGATTGCCCTAGGTGAGGGATAAGGTTGATTTCGTCTTGTTGGTTGTTCGAATGAACTGCAAGACAAAAATAGGAAGCAGAATGCCCTGAGTAAGGATAAGGTATTCCCCCTCAAAGCAGGAGTCGAGGGAAGGGAACCGGGAATCAGGTGCTGATTTGATAAAGAGTGGATGAAAAAGGGGTGAGGGTGAACGCGGCAAAGGTCGTGATTTTGCGCATACCACTGCACGAGATGGTGAGGTCAAAGTGTCGCAGGTCAAGGGTCGAGGAGTGCCAAAATTGAAGTAACCGGGCCCCAGCATTTAGTCATCTGCTGATCGGGTCACTCAATCTAAGCTGAAGCTCCAAATGGTCGTCGTGTTCCAGGTATCCTGGGCTCAGGAAGTGCTCCTAGAAACATGAAAAAGTCACAAGTAGTGCGGATCAACCGGTTTGCGATCCTATACTTGTGAGGGTCCAAAAAGGTCTGCACACAATTCTGCTAACCAGTCATGAGGTAGCATACATGCAAAAACAACCAAGGCAACAACGTCTTGGAAGTGGTCGAGGTTGGAGGAGATAGGCATGATCTCCAATGGTTGGTGGTTGATGGATGGATGAATGGATGAAAGGATGCGGCCGAGCGAACCCCAGAAGACCCCATGTCAACTGAGTGCTACCTACATAGCCCTGGTGATAGGGCCTCAGGCCGATGTAGTTCTCCCTAGAAGGGAGGAAGGGTCAAAGGGATGGAAATGGGTCGTGGTGAAGGGCAAGGTTATGGTTAAAAGAAGGAAAGAAGGTTTGTTCATCAGAGGGACAAACAAATGAGAATGGTCGAGCTAACCCTAGAAGACGGTCGTGTCATCTGAGTGCTGCCTACATAGCCCCGGTGGAAGGGCCTCAGACCAATGTAGTTTAGACAAAGGGTCCGAGTAGTAGACAGGTGGTTAAAATGGTTGATAGATTGGTCTTGGTTATGATGAAATGAGGAGGAAAAAAGATGTTGCAGCCTTTTCCAAATGGTGTATTCTGCAACATTGGTTGAGGGGTTTTTCATCCCTAGCAATATTCCATATTCGTGATGGATGTATGCTAAAAATAAATTGAGGTTTATTTATGCGTCAGCAAGTATTGGTTTATGCTGAACATAAATTGCAACGGGTCGATAGTTTCTATGTGTATTGGTGTCCATAGAAACTAGGGTGAATAGGCTAGGTCATGTTGATAGTCTGAAAAGAGAGTTGAGTTGAGTCGATTGACAAGTGATGAAGGTGAATGTGACCAAAGTGTAGAAGAAGTGAAAAGCATATTGCTCTTTCATTGACAAGGACCAAAAAGAAAGCATAGATAGGGGTTATGAGAACCAAGAGCCCCATTCATGCATGACATCGTTGACCATAGTTATGTTAGAGCGGTAATTGAATCACTTAGACATTAAAGTGAGCTCGAAGTCCCTTGAGCAGGTGATAAGAGGAGGAAAGAGGGTAACCCATTTTAAGAGCAGAGATAACTATGCCCCTTTTTATAGGAGACCCTGAGACAACAATAAGTCAAGTCCATGACTCTTTTTTTTTTTTTTTTGGCACAGACTGATCAATGCGGGAAGCCTGCATAGAGATGTCATTTGCTTGGTGGTCAGGTTGTGAAGCTGATCAATGCGGGAAGCTTCTAAAATAATGCTGTTTATTGCCAGATTAGTCATAGCCATCCTTCGAGGGAGTGGTCTAGATTTTTATTTAATATAAAGGCTTTTGAATAGCTGTCCTTCGAGGGAGCAGTCTATTAATTACAGCAATGATAGTATAGCTGTCCTTCGAGGGAGCAGTCTGTGTTTTTGATTTGATATTGATATAGTGACCATGGATATGTTTTGACATCATGATTTGTTTTTATAGAAATGTGAGTCATGGACAAGATTAGAGAAGGTCAAGGGCTCCCTTTTATTAGGACAAAGTATCCATACATCATAAAAGGGTTGTAGAGGACTTGTTAAAGGGAAACAAGGTTGAAAGGAATGAGGATTAAGAGGGACGGGGATTGCTCAAGGGATGAGCTCAAGTTAAGTGTCAAGTGGACGAATACTCGACTAGCAGTAGAACGGTCGTAGATGCAATGCATTAAGAGGCTCAGGTTTTGGTCGTCCATCAAGAGAAGACAGATGAAAAGTCCCTGATCCATACTTATGCGTGATAATAAAAGGTCTGAGCCAATTAGGAGCAAACTTGCCCCATTTGCCTCTTTCCAGATTGGTCAGGTGTTGATTGATGAGTGGATGTGAAGTTGGTTGATATGGTTGCTGATTGGTCGAGACAGGTTGAATGTTTTGATAAAAAGATTGGTCAATGTTTGGTTGAGATTTGGTCATTTGATAATTGGTCAATGGTTGGTCGAGGGTTGATTGGTTGGTATTTGGTCTTTGGTTGGGTCGAATGTTTGGTTGAGGTCGGGTTAAATGTTTGGTTGCTAGTCTGGTTGAGGTTAAGTTGAAAGAGTGATTGATATGTGGTCGAGACTGTGTTGAAAAATGGGTCAAAGTTTGGATGAAGGTTGAATTCCCCCAGTGGCTAGGGAGAATGTTTGACGGATTACTTAAGGTCGATTGAGGTTTAGTGGTCAGATGGACTGTATTAATGTTGAATAAAGGGGTTAAAGGCAGCGAAGGGACCCTAGTCTATTGTGGAGATCCTGATTTAGATGACGAGGTTGGAGAGGTATGGGTCGGTGTTGATAATTTGTCAAAGGGGGGGTCAAGAGGATCCTTGATAAGAAGGGAATCATTTTTCCGGTGGTGACGAATGATAGCTTTAAGAGCGCAACAACGCTCGGTGTCATGTCCTGGAGTGTGATGATAATGACAGAATTTAGAGTTGTCGAACCAAGATGGTTTTGATCTGAGAGTTGATGAGTGGGGTGGTGTTGAAGGTTTGTTGATAACGTGGTCGAGAAGAGAGGTGTCATTCCCTAGACATTGGCGAACGATGACCTTGAGGGCATGACAATGTTCCGTGTCGTGCCCAGGCGTGTGATGATACGCACAAATGTGAGTGTCATCGAACCATGGTGGTTTTGGTCTGAGAGAGTGATATGGTCTAAGAGGCGGGAGATAGAGACGAGAGGACTACAACAATTGCCGTGAGAGCAAGGCATATGAACCTGCTAACGGGTCGGGATGTTTTATTGCAGAGAGGGTTGGTGACATTGGTTTGGGAGACGAAGGAGGCGTTGGTCGATGGTTTGAAGGAGGTATAAGTCTGACGGGTTGATAGAATAATGGAGGTGACTTACCTCTGTGAATTATGGGAGTGGGAAGCACTCCGAGTAAAGTAGATGGATGTGGGCCCAAGATTGAAGGTAATGACGAAGATAGGGGAGGAGGCCTCCGGTGTGGTTTAGTAACCTTCTTTGGTTTGGGTTGAGGGCCACTTTTGTGCGAGGTGAGATTAGATGTGGGGTGAACACCAAGAGGTTTAATCTCTTTGGGTATGATGGACGCCTGCGCGGGTTTGGATTTAGATGTGGACGGTTTTTCTCTCAATGGAGAAGGGATTAAAGGTGTGGGCTCTTTAAGTGGAAAGAGCTCTGGAGTAGTCATGGCTTCTGTGTATGGTTGGGGAGTCAAAAAGGTATGATCGTCTATGGATAATAATAAGGATGAAGGTGAGGCAGCTGGTGTTGATGTGGTCAAAGCGTCCTCCAATATGGGAGAAGTCGCTGGAGGACAAGTGGGAGAAGAAAGTTCTTCGCCATGTGGAGGAGGTATAGGGGAAGAAAGGTATTCCACCTGTGAAAAAGGTTGGTCAGGGATAAGAGAAAAGATAGTGTCGACCGTGTGTATATCATGGTTTTGAGGGTCATTGATCATGGTTTGGACATTGTCTTGAGTATGCGGGTGATTAGAAACGGGTTGCTTGAAATGTCAAGGTTTTGGTTGGGTGGTGCATTCGGGTTATCTAAAATAAGAATCCCCTTGTCGAGCATGTCCTGGACAATGTTTTTGAAAGTTTGACAGTGATCTGTGTCATGGCCTTTGACACGGTGATAGTTGCAAAAGTGGTTCTCCCTGTACCATGCAGGGATATGTGTTGAGGGGTCGAATTGATGTGGTCGGATTGGAGGGAGATTGAGGACCCCCTACTTGACGAGTTTATCTAAGACAAAGGCATATGACTCCCCAATTGGAGTGAATTGACGCTGTAAGGATTGACGTTGGAAATGTTTATTGATGTAGTCTAATGTTGAAGATGATGATCGGTTGGTTATTGTTGAAGATGATGGTCTAAAGATGACAGTGTTTGCCGACCCCTTGGATTGAGAGTGGGCAGAAGAAGGTCTAGAAGAAGAATGGTCATTGGTTCTTGTGTTAGTGTTACACAATTTGACCTTATCTTCTTCAATGGCACGGAGTTCAAGCTTTCGGGCCATGGTGAAGGCCTCATCGAAAGTGTGGAATGTTTGAACCCGCAAGGTGGACGAGATGTGACTGACACATGCTCGGGAAAAGAGCTCAATGAGCTCGGGTTGAGGCAAGGAGAAGGAGAGCTGATTAATCAAGCTTCTCCAACGGGGGACAAAATCGGCTATTGATTCGTCGTCAATTTGCCTAATAGAGTAAAGGTCTGTGATCGAAACTTGTTTAGTGATATTGATTGAGAAATTTTCAACAAATAGTTGGGCGAGTTGGATGAATGAAAAGATAGAATGTCTGGCAAGAGAACTATACCAGTCAAGGGCAGGGCCAGAAAGCGACATAGGGAACGTGCGTAAAAGCAACGCATCGCCATGGGCAATAAGGTAACAGGCATGTCTGAATGCCTTTAGATGTTGTTGTGGGTCTTCCTTATTCTGAAAGCGAGTGAATTTAGGAAGCTCCCAATGGTTAGGGTATGGTCGAATAGGGATGGAAGGGTGGATGGGCTCGTTGTAAATTTGGTCATATGAAGAGACATTACTTGAACCAGAGATAGAAGCTTCGAGACTGGACATTTTATCCATCAGCATCTTGATGACGTCTGCTGACAGATTGGCGGGTTGAGCGCCCCCTAAGTTGTAAGGCGCTTGGAAGAGGCTAGAGGAGGCGTGCGACATAGTCGGTTGTACAATGTACGGATGACTAGTCGCAGGGGCAGAAGTAGAGGCTAAAGGTGGTTGCGTTATGAAGGTCAAAGGTATAAGCTGACTAGATACCACCAAAGGAGGTTGTGTGACGGCATTGATAAAGGGCGAGGTAGGCACTCCTGCATATATAGGCACAAGAGTGTGTGGGGTCGAGACAATGAAGTTCTGGTATAATGTGGAACTTGGTTGAATTGCAGGTGGTTGAGGGGGTAACGAAACCCCGGTGGAGGTTGGTCTAAAAATAGATGAGGAGGCTAAACTTTGCATATAGGCCATGGTCGGGTTAATGGTTGAGGCAAAAGGTTGAGTCATAAAAGGTTGGGTGGCGAACGGTGTTGATGTCGTCGCCACGTTGCCTGAAAGGTCCTGCATTGGGTTTCTCGCGAGATAGTTTTGGAGGGATGCGGTATTGAGGTCCAAGAATCTTGCAAAATCTTGGTCCCCTTCTGGGATGATAGGCGTCTGGGTTGGAGATAGTCTAGTAGGAATTCTTTCAGTCTTCGAGTAGAACTCCATTATATGATTGTTTATAGACGGGGTAGGCAAAAGCGATTGATGGCTAGCGTGGTCAAGAAGAGCCTTGGTTTGACTACGTGTCAGAACCATTCAAGGCAAGAAAGAACGTCCTCACAAGCTCAAACAAGCAGATAAGAACTAAAAAAAAGATGAAGACACAAGCAGATCCTAAAACCCTAGAAGTAAATTTTTAGGATTATAGTGGCTTATGCCTTAGAATGTGTGTAGTGGAAGGTTGGTTTTGTGAGTCAGGTCCTAGAAGAAGCAATCTATGGATGGTTTTGGGTTTTGTTTTAGGTGCTCAAAGATATATGTTAGGTTTGGTACGCGGCCTGGTGCTAAGGAGCAAGCTCCCCTCACTTCACGATTCCAGTGGTTAGCTGGTTTCACTTAGCCAAAATATACCTCACCTAGAGATTAGACTCCGCCAGAGAACGGAGTGGGCTTTCCCCTTGGTGATGAAATCCAAGTAAGATCATCGGGACGGGTAAGGTATCTGCTGGGGGATGAAATCCCAGTCGGGCCTTGTCTCAGGTAAGTTAAAATGTTTATTTTGTGCAGGTGGTTTGGTCGTGTAACATCAAGTGATCTAGATTAATTCAATATGCGGTTTAATTACTATGTGTGGTCTAAAAGATGTAGGCAAACAGAAATAAATGCAAAGTGTTTTAATGCCCAAGTCGAAATGTTTGTTTGTATGAAGACGAATGGAGAAAGAGTCGAAGAATATGAGTTTTAGCTAGTCTAGAAGTGCAAGAAAGAAAGAAATGTTCATTTTAGTCTTGCTTATGATGTCGTTTAAGAAGAAACGAAAGGAGGCGAAAAGGAAGGAACCTAATGCACCTATATGAATGAAAGAAAGAAAGAACCCAAGGAGGACCTAGGGTCCCACCGGGCGTGCCAGAAATGTTTCTATGCAAAATTGCTTTCTACATTCAAAGAAGAAATAAGAAACTAAAAGAAATGGTCAAGGCTAGAAGTACCTGATAAATTTGTGCGCACCAAAAATCAGACGTTGGAAGATTCTCCTCTTTGGTTGTGGAGGAATGACACCTGTGAAGAAAAGGCTAAAACACGGAAAAACGTTAGTCAAAGATATGGTGGGCTGTCAAGCGAACGCCCGATCCTGGAAGTACGAAGACTTCCTAGAAGGATATCAACCCACTGATAAAAAAGTAGAATATTGGATGAAAGTAGATAATAATGACAGAAATAAATGACAAAAAATAAAGTGCGTACCTGATATGCAGCACTGTTCTGCACAGTCGCCAGCGTCGGTCTCTGCGGTGCCGGCATCGGTTAGGGAAGGTGCCGGCGTCGGTCAAACTGCCGGCGTCGGTCGGGGTAGTGACCGGCGTCGGTCGGGGTAGGTTTTGGACTGATTGCAGAAGGCCTGGGAGAGTCGGGACAGGGTCTTGACAGGGTCGGGACAAGGTTTAGATAGAGTCGGGATAGGGTCTAATAAGGTCAGGGCAGGGTTTAGACAGAGTCGGGACAGGGTCTGATAAGGTCAAGGTAGGGTTTTGGAAAGAGTCTGGGGGTTTTATTCTGGACAGAGGCAGGGATGTAAACGAGAGATGCAGTACTTGGGTCTGTGGTTTGAAGATTCGGGATGACAGAATTAATGAACAAAGAATAACCAAGAAGAAATAAAACAAATAGAGTAAATACTTACCTGCCAGAAGACGTGATGAAAGCCATAGTTGAAGTTGTCTGTGCAGTGCTGGATTGAATGCAGATTGGTTGATGCCGAGAGTTGGTTGATGCCGAGAGTGTTGATTGCCAGAGTCTGTGGATATCGGAGTTTGCAGGTCGATTGAATGATTGCTTGGTTTGATTCAAAAAAATGGTTGAATAGCGTTCGGGATCGCCTTTCGAATGGTTGGCGGATGCTGATGAAGGCGAGGGACGGTTCCAGAGACGGTTCATCAACCGTTTCGGGAAACCGAATGATAACTGATAACGGATAACGGCAAGGTGATCGACGTCGGCAGGATTGCCGATGTCGGCCGATAAGTGACCGACGTCGGTGACATCGGCCGGGTAAAGACCATCGTCGGCAGATGCACAATGGGGATAGAGTCTAGCTTTAGCTCTGTGCTCATTTTTACATGCTGCTAGGGTCAAGGTTGGTGGAACAAGTGATCGACAAGGGTTAAATAGGCGAAGAAGAATAAGACGGGGAATGACCAGGGGAGTCGACACGATTTCGGTGTTCTTTAGATGGGTGTGGTATGTTGACCTTGGCTTAGAAAGGGAAGGGATTATTCATGATTGGGAATGGAATCATGGAATTCTACTTGTCTATCACTCAAGGGTATAGAAATATCTAATTCATCATCAACTACTATTTAACCATGGTCAATGAGCTCTTAGACATAGTCTCATAAATTATGACATCAATTAATGGTATGCCGCTAGGCTTGGTGATATAAAGAATATTGATTAGTTTTATACCCAAAAGGCTTATGCTTGGTAAGATCAAGATGTCATATAGATGGATAAAAAATCATGTTGGCAGTGATAAGTTGTTGTAAAAGGGCTTACAATGACATAAGAAGTGAAGTATAAGGACCTTATTTACTCTGTGACTTATATGTGGAAGCTTTAGACTTGAGATCAAATGGTTGTTAACATGGCTAGGTGGATGAACTGGTATTAGATGAGGTGGATAAGATAAGATTCCATTTGATAGTGTAGGAATGGGTGAATAATGGGATATGATAAGGGGATGGAGGGTTGGAATGGGACTCACATGAATGGGTTTAGACTCAAGGTGAAATGAGTTGGATGGGATTAACAACTTTAGGGAGTGGAACACCCATCTTAAGGAACCGTAAGATGATCTCATCCTTGTTGGTAAAGATGTATTGGTCTATGAGAATGGGATCTAACTTCATGGTGATGGATGATAATGAGGGCCAAGGTGGAGGTAGACTAAGGATTAGATATATCTTCTTGAACAAAGTAGGTTCAAAGGATTGAACTAGTATAATAGGTAATGATGGGGATGAGATAGATGTAATATGATGAAGATGATGTAAGAATAAGATCACATTTAATATTGATAGTAGAATAGATGATAGTGATCTATCCATAATGCATAGTTTTAAATCTTGTAAAAATATTGGAGATTTTATGGGTGCCTAGATTCAAACTAGCAAGAGGATGATTGGATGGGTGCTATTTATGAATATTCAAGATGATTAGATTAAATATGACTAGATTAATGATGATGGGTTTGATAAATTAAAATTGAAAAAGTGATAAGATGCTATCAAGATAAAAATAAAGTATGATATTTGACCATATTATTAGTGATAGTGGACTAGAGTGATAGAAAGGTATGTATGGATGAGAAGGACTAGCTCAGGCCTTAGACTAATTTTCCCAAGATGGGATGGGATAGGTTTATGTGATGGGGTAATGAGATAGTGGGATTTAAAACAAGGACAAGTATATGTAGGTGATTCTGAAATGATAGGGGTAATGTGAATGAGATGAGGATGGTTTGATAAAGGGGTGTGACATAAAAATCCAACTGAGATAAGATAGGATGAGGTTATACTAGATGGGAGATGAGGTGACTAGGCAAAGGAAAGATCAAGACAAATGATTGATTATGGATAGAGTGGACTGAGGACAAGATGTGGAGGATAAGAAAAGATGTGAATTAGGATATGTAGGTGATGGGGGTATAATCGATGATGGGATAGGATAATGGTTAGTCTAAGAGGGAATTAAGATAAGGTAGTAATGGGATATAATATAGAGACAATGATGTACAAAAGATAATATATAGAAGGGGATGATGAGATAAGGATGCAAAATATGATGGAATGATGAAGCAAGGATATACAAAATTATATGTGTAAATAACCTAGATAGGTATATATAAGTATGGGTAAAAGGTTTACTTGGCTCAAAAACAAAACTAGTTTAACACAACACACACCCAAGAAAGCAGACCACAAAACTATGATTAGTAAACTCAAAGGTGTTTAACCCAACACTCATACCATATAATGGCTTCATGGGTGAGGTTATAGGTTAGTGACCCATTATATAATTGACCAAACCCTCTCCACCATGTGTGTACTTAGTGGCTTCTTAGGAGTTAATCCTACCTTCTATAGTTAAATACTTATTCTGGCCAAAATGTCTTATGATAGGCTTACACAAGGGTTTCTATAGGATTCCATGATAAACATGAAGGTACATCATGGCCCAAGTCTATATAGGATTATATCTACTACCATGCGTATTGGATATTTATCACCCCTCACTCCATAGAACCCTTTATGGGTAATTTTGCTTAGGCACCTAATGACAACTCTTCATATTTTTATACTCCACTGAGACATAAAGTTTGGTCAGTTTATGGTGATGAAATCCACATCACCAACCCTTAGAAATTAAAAATAAGGCAGGGTTTATAGGTTATTTTTGATCTTCTATGAATTGCTACAAGGATGCAAGGAGAAGAGCATACAACACCATATCCCTCATGAGATAAATAGATAGATTAAAAATTATTAATTAATCAATTAAGATTAAGTGTGAGATATTTATAAGAAGAAAGATTATATATATATATATATATATATATATATATATATATATATCTGTGTGTGTGTGTGTCTTCAAAAATGATTTTTAAAGTACCAAAGGTGTCTTTGGTAGGTGACATATAGTCAAATGATTATTAGCTTGATTTTGGAACTCAAAAAGAGGTAATTGGTAAGATAAGGATGACTATTTTTCAAATCTATTTCAAAACTACCGATTGCCTACAAGATCAAAATTATATGGTATAAAATCTCAACTAGAGAGTGTAAAACAATAACTCAAAGGAAAAATTGTAGATTGCAAGTTATGATCTTGAAAAAAATAGTTAATCATGGTAGGAACCTAAAAAACCATGATTATCAGTACAAAGTCATGACTAATACGGTAAAATCATAATTATGGGAAATTTGAGATTAGCAATTTTTTTAAAAGACATAAAATTAAAAAAAAAATGAATTTTGACAAAATAGATGCTTATATAGGTTATGAAAAGTTGCCTAGATGTCTAGAAATGATTATTTATAGATTAATATGACTGATTAAAAACTAATTATGATATATCAAAGTTCTATGAACACGCATTAAGTTAATTGTCAAAAATCTTATACAGTTAGAAAAAAGATAGTGTTTGCAAATAGATTCTGCCTTATAGATCTAAAAATGGAAAATTACCAATCAAAATTAGTTTAATATGGAAAATTTTGAAAAAATTACTAAATCACTAATCTAGATGCAACATAGCTATTTATAAAGCAAAGTCATGATTCTAAATTTTTTGTAATCTATAGTTTTGTGGAAAGAGGGGAAAAGGACTAAGGACTATGTTTTATCTTGTCTTTGGATGGACCTCCCTACCTTGGCCTCTCTCCTATTGCACCTGCCAACCACACATCAAAATTTATAGATACAAAATCCATGTTATTAAAATGTGTTCAATCAAATAATTTCATTTTAAGACCCAAATTCCCTAGACAAGAGTGTAAAAAAGGGGTATAGGATGTTTAGATGACTACTAGCCCTTTAAAAATATAATATATCAAGACTAAATATGCAAGTTAGAGGATAAAAATTAGAAATACCAATATCACTATTTACATTGTAAAACTATGATTCTCAAGTAAAAACTATGACTCTAGGATTAATGATATTGCACCTTAGGGTTCATTAACTGGATTCTGGACTAACTTTGTTGTTCTATAAAGATCCTGCACATAAAGGATAAAAAATAGGTTTTGAAACAATTTTTTTTAATATAATCACTTAGGGGGTTAGAAAAATCTCATTAATGAATGATTTTATGTTTGTTTTCAGAGCCTACAAAACCACTATTTTTGAAGTCAATACAATAGTTACTAGGGTGATATCACTAATCTAAGAATAATAGTATTGAATCTTGATAGCTATGCTCTTAGATATTAATTGATCCTATTTATTACATATAAAAAATTATAACCCATAATCTATAGCTTAAAAATATACAATTTGGTTACACATAGGGTTAGAAAACAATAGTTAAAATGCAAAAGTAATGGTTTTAAACTCGATGTGAGACTCTTGTAAAACTATGACTCACAATTGTAATAGTGTGATTACCAATACGATATCATGATTTTCAAAATCATAGTATTGTATAATTGTGATAACATACAAAGAAAACCATTAGCAGTTAGACATAATACTATTACTTTCAATGCAAAACTATGGCTCTTTAGGCAAAACCATAGATTACAAGTTACAATTTTATCTAAGGGCAAATAATTGTCATAGTCAGAGAAAATGGTTAGTGGTCAAGGTGGATGGTCAAATGAAAACCATGACTTGTGGGGAAATATCATGATTGTAAAATCATTAATACCAGTACAAAACTATAGATTTCACCTATAAGTGCAAAATTTCAAAAAATGCACCTCCTTTCTTTGTCCAATCTGACTTACAAGCTACCAAAAATACTTCTTACAAGGAAAATTGTTAAATTGTGAGTGTTATCCCACTGTGGTCACAAAAATGTAGTAGGAAATTTTGATCACAATTGATTTAAATCATGTAATTAATATAAATCTAATCAAAACACCAAATTACTTGCATAAGATCTAAATTTATTAAGACCAAATACAACTAGATAAATAAATCATTCAAATCAGCACTATAACCCTAAAGCTAAATGCTCTAAGCCATGATTTAATGGATCAAGAACAAAAGGATTGGATTGATTACCTTAGAATCTAAATCTTGACATTATGATGGCATGATTATCATCCCTTAAAATTTACTTATCCTTCAATATCATGACCTATATTCTCTTCCTCTCCATCTTTGTTCTCTCCTCCATGTGCATACATCATCTCATAATCAATTTTAGAGGCAAATTATTTGTAGTTCTATAGGTGGTGATCTAGGTGTGTGACTATCAATGGACCTCTTTCATAGGTCCATGGAGTAAAATGAGGGATTTTATACCATTTTAGAGACCTAGTTGAACTATCTTGAATCTCAATGTCTCTCCTTATTATAGTCATATTCATATCCTATGGCCCTTCCTTGCATCTTTTAGGTTTAACTATATAATAGTTTTGGGAAGTTCTTTAGAGACTAGGCCTCAGCATCATTTTTTGAACTTGATCACAACTTCCCAATATTATCCACATTTTAATGGACCCCTTTCTCATAGTTCCATTGGACCTTGATGGTTTCTATAGTGGGAAATTTTGAGAAAAATATATTTAAGATCATGAAACTAATCTAAATCTATTCAAAACATCAAACTACCTACATAATATTTAGAGCCATTAAGACCAAATGCAACTAGATGAATAAAAAATGCAAATCAACACTATACTGTTAAATATAAATGATCCAAACCATGATTAAATGGATCAAGAACAAAAGGATTAGATTTATTACCTTAGACTCATAATTTTAACATTATGATGTCTTGATTATGGATATTGATGATGGATTCAAAGATTAGTCTAGCATGGAGACTTCATGAACTTGATAGATAGATATCAATGGAAGATTGGGTTAATTTAAATAGAGAAAGGAGGGAAGGATCAATGGCTGAAATTTGAAGTTAGGCTATGGAGATCTATGGTAGAGAATCAAGAATAATTTAAAATTCCTTGGAAGCCTCTAGATTTAGAGGCTTCTAGAGAGGAAGGGTGAGAATAGAGAGGATTCTAGAATTGGAGAATTCTAGAATCCTCCTAGGGAATAATTAGGATTAGGTAGGGTATTAGATAGGGATTAGGTGAGTGATTAAGAACTAGGGGTATAAGAGAGACTAGGAATAGGATTAGTAGGTGTGTAGGTGGGACATGGAAATTTAATATATCCAAATAATTAATAAGTGGGGATTAGGATAATATAATGGGGATTTAGGATAATTAATGAAGAAATGGGATAGAATAAGGTTAGTAAATGAATAATAATGAAGGGGGATATTAGATAAATGTTTATAAATGGGTGATAAATTAGGATGGTATTAGATGAAATAAATTAGATAAATAAAATTAGTGTCAACTAATAATGATATTAACGATGTTGAATGAAGAAAGTGAATTTAGATGCATATATTTTTCCCATTTTTAAAATGGAATTATGAGTGGAGCAAAGTGAAAGGAGTAATGGTATTTTAAATAAAAACCATTTCATGGATGACGTTATTAAATGATGCTAGTGGATATGATGTCCCTTCAAGGGAATATGTGATGAATAATTAGATAGATGACCAACTCAAAAGAAGAAATGATGGGTGGGGTAAGATGGATAGATAAGGGGATGGGATGCCAAATTTAAAATAGAAGATGAAAAAGATGAATTCGACTTGAGTAATGAGATACATATTGATGATGCCCTTGGTAAAGACACATGCACATGGAGCAGAGATGACTTTATCATGGTTGTCGACACATCCCAAAGGGTTAATCAAATTTAACATGATGATGATAAGATTAAAAGGCCACAAGATTTAGATGTATCAAGGATGTATATAAGGGAGAGATGTTGTCCAAAATAGGATAATGATTTGATAAGATTGATGATGGGTGTAGATAAATGCTAAAGTCAAGTGATATGATGAGGGTGATGATAAAGAATAATAATTTGATCGAGTGACTAAGAGATGTAGGGGGATAATTGAATCGTAATTCAAATCATTGATCCACAATGTGATTAATAGTGTGATGCCCCTAGAAAAGACACATGCAAGGGAGCAATATATGATAAATTGACCAAATTTATGGGAGAAAAGATTGATGTTTAAGATGTCAAGCCTAATAGATAGGTATGGGTGATTGACATAAAGATTAAGGAGATGATTATGGATATAGTGATTGATCAATAGACTGATTGATATTATAGATCAAGGATATGGTTGATATAAGATTTGAGGAGGATATAAAATGAGAGAGATGTGATGGTGAATTATAAATAAATAGGTGATGGTATGTCTGAGCTATCATTGGGAAATAAAAAGTGGCCAAGTGTTGGCTGCATAGTCTAAAAAGATTTCAAGTTGATTTAGTTCTGACTAAAGGATAAATGGTAATTGATGGAGAAGAATCTAGTGATGATGACAATGATTAGTAATTAGAGGATGATGTTGATAATTATAAGATGTGACTCAAATGGAGAGTGGATGAGAGGATTAAATTAGTGATTTGAATAGGGATGATGAGATAATTAGATAAATGATGAGGGTGTAGATGATCAATCCATCACAATGGTCATAAGGCTCATCATAGTCTAATAAATCCAACAAATATAACACTTGGTAGTATTCTGCATGATTTAATTATGACTAAGAGGATGGTGTGCCAAAGTGCATGTGTAAATAGTGAACTATGCATCATCAAGGGAACTTATAAGCATCATTGTAGATTTGGTGACTACATAACATCCTTGTTCATATCCAAAAAGAGACCCACATGTTTTAACATAGATTCATAATACAAAGACAATCAAATTTTTACTTGATATTACATGTAATTTTATTATACCATTATACCTTATTTAATGTCCTAGATTAGAGATAGTGGAGAAAATTGATAAGGTGATGAGCTAGATTATAATGATCAATATATGATGATGGACTTAGGATAGACTTGAATTTGGATAAGATGATCATGATTAGGATTAGGACTTGTTTTGGATACTAGTTTAACCTAGAAATCAAATCTATGAAGAGGTTAAAGGAGGATGATTTCGAAAAGGTGTGTGAAGATTAAGATGCCCAAGAATTACCAAAAGAGAAAACCCTACAAAAGTCCAATCTCAAAAGAAGAAAATGAGATGATGGGATAAAATACATTCCACATTAGTAAAGTAGATTATTGGATGGGTACTAGGTATGAAGAGGACAATTATAAAGAGAAGTTATGGGATCAAATACCTTTCATACTAGAAAAATAGTGATTGGATGGGTGCTATGTATGAAGAGGCAATGATAGGGAAGTGATGGGTGCTAGATTAAATTATTTTACAAGGTTATATGTGTCAATAAGACCAAAATCTCATCAAAAGGATGATGAAGATATGAAGGGATGAGAGACCACTTAGATTTGGTTCTAGGATGAATTTTGTATCCAAAGTTGGGAAAGTATGATATGGATATTAGACATGATGAAAGATGAATAGAATAGAGGTGGATGTGTAGTATGGGATTAAGAATAAGACAAGACATCATGGACTATTTTTGGCTTTTCAACTTGTATTATTTTGGGGTTCTTGATAATATTGAACTTTTTAGGGACTTTTTGGGGATATATATGTACAATATAAAAATGGGGTTACTAGCAAAGGTGATATTAATCCTAGAAACTAGGATGAGGATGAATGGATGAAATAATGGATGGGATGACAAAGGGATGAGGGTGATGTTGAGAACATGATGAGGACCAAGGAATAGTTAACTAGGGATCACTAATGACTAAATTATGAAGGAACCAAATGTTTAATTTCTTGAGTGTCTATTAAAGGGTATGCTAAGATGATTCTCAAAAAGTTATCAAGACATATTCTGCTCCCTTATCAAGTTCAATATAGGAAGGAATAAGAGATTAGAAGCATGTTATGATGGTATAAAATGGGTAGGAATAATAACTTGAAGGCTGACATGGATGGGTGATTGACAAGAGATGGATGGATTATGACCCCAAGTGTTGAGGTATAATGCAAATAAAGGATTATTTTACCATGACACTAAAAACTGATTTTCATCATGGTGATTTCCCAAGGTTCCAAAAGACTAGTTTTCACCATTGGATGAATGATTTAAAAAAAAAATTAGATGGCTCGTTGATGTATTAGATATGGGTATGAGATGCAGGGATGTTAACACTAGATGAATTTTTAGCCAACACCTATTCTAGAGATTGGTGATGTTAATATCATGTTGTCACCACTAGATATATTAACATCCTCATGAATTTTAGTGATTCTTGATGGTGACCCCTTTAGATATATAGTCTAGGTGTGTTTGTTATCCCTAAGAGAGACAATACTACGCAAGAAGGTAATGGGAGGTATGGATTATATTGGGTCCTGATGGTGATGCATGGGACTTGAATGGATGGTAGGACCTAATGGGATGGTGGGTTTGTGAGAGGGTGTGATGAGTGATTGGGGATTAGGACTCATAGTCACATACGTCATTGGATATTATGGACATTCTGCATGTGATTGGTGTCATTAGACAAAAGACTTTAAAAGATCCAAGACACTTTATCTTTATAGTTCATTTGTGACATGATTATTTGATGAATGATCGACTAAAATAATATTTATTTTGATATTATTTTGATTTTCTAACTGGATCTGACTTTGAATTCCACCTACTGTTTGATATTAGGCTTCATTAGAGGAGATTGTTTTTTGACTTTGATAATACCCTAGTGCTTGATTTTTTGCTTCATTAGGGGAAGACACTTTTGGATTAGGCTTATGGTTTTTGACTTTTGTTGACTTTAACTAATGAGGTTAATGATGACTTGATTATTATGATTGAATTTTTGAATATGGTCTTAGACTTTTGTATTTATGGCACATATTGTATTTTTCAAAGAAGATTCTAATGATGTATGTGTTTGTTCATCTTTATGGAGGGAGGTGATTAAATGATCATTGATAGGAAGAAAGGGGTATATGATGGATGAAGGTGGTAGAGATGACATTATGATTTAAATGAGTGGTGATGGTGTAGCATAATCTTCATATGGATTCCTAAGAAACCCAGTTTTGACATCAAGGAAAATATCCTCAAGATCAACAAAAGGATCAATAAAATTAGTTGTAGTATGCACATCCAAAGTAGGATATGATTCACTCTAACCATATTCGATAGATAAATCTTGTAATAAGTCTTTTATGACTTCATCATCCTGATTATCATCCAAAAGTATGCCTAGTGATTTATTAGAGGTATCTAGATTAGGGGTATCCTCAAAGAGACATGCATTATCAACATCTACTACAATATTTATGAGAGATGATGTTTTTGAGTGATGAATATGATTTAGATAGTCATGTTAAACATGATCCTAATGATTATAAGACTTTTGATAGCTATGATGCTAACTTCAATGTACAAGGTCCAATGTTACTAGTATAAAATTCATTGTCCATGATTGACCTCTCAACATGGGGTTTTTGATATCGTGGGTGAGGGAGAGATGATGGAGGATCAATGGATTTGACAAAGATAGGCCCATGGAAGGTTTTATGATGACTAGGTTCATGGGGAATAGGGTCATCTATGATGGAGGATTTCTCAAATATGGGGGGATCATGGAAGATGGGTGTGGTGTCTTAACCTTGAATTAGAAAGGGAAGGGATTGATCATGATCAAGAATAGAATCATGGCATTCCTCTTGTTGTTCACCTAAGGGTATAAATGCATTTGATTCATCCTTAATTACTATGTCACCATGGTTAATAAGGTCTTGGATATATTCTCATCAATTATGACATCGATTATTGGTATTCCCCTAGGTGTTTACACATAATATTTTCACACTTTTATCAATCACTGATGCTTTACATCTTGCAAGAACCCATCATAACTAAATCTCTCTAAGTGCATGCCTTAAGGGGTGCACTAGGAATGGGGCGGGCAGACCTTTGGTGATTTTTAGGATTGTTTTCCTTGATTTCCATATTATTCCCTATCCATTTAGCTCCTAGAACATTTCCCTACAATATCTCTCTTTCCTTGCACATTCCTCTAGTGTTTTCCTCTTTCTATCCTTATTTCATTTGCTTTGTACCCTTTTTACCTGTTCAATAAGCTAGGTCAACCTAGTTGACCTAGCATAGTCTAGGGTCACTTTAGCTCTTTAAGCCTTATTTTCATCTAGCTAACCTAGCACAAACTTTAGGCATTAGCCTAATAATGTGCTAGGTTGACCCAGTCGACCTAAAAAGATGATATATGTAAGTGATTTTTGGGTTAGATACTCCTATATATACAAGGTCATTTTGGTCATTTAGATATGAATGTAATAAGGAGTTATTATTCATTTGTACTTCTTCACAATCTGCTCTTCCACCATTCTACTTGAGGAGTCTTAGCTTAGGTTTATTATTTGGAGAATCCTAGTCTTGTGGATAGGTCTTGGATGATTTGGCCTAGAAAAGTGATCCTTATGAACCACAACAACCTCTTGTGAAGCCCTATTATCAAGGGAAAGATTGAGTCATGATGGGTTCACATTTAGGTAAGTATATTCTAACTTTTTTCTCCTTTCTTTTAGTAGATATAAGTTTCATAAGTGTTGGATCAAATAATATTACTCCTCATATTACATGTATTAGAGTGTTACTCATACTTACTTTATTTGAAGTTCCCTATACATGTATTTGATTGCTTTGCATCTAACCCCTTACTTTGTGCCACAAGCTTTGGTGAGCACTAGATTAGTTTGCTTTTATTGTTATTAGATTTGTTTACTTTCTTGTTTATTATCATAGAAACCATAGAAATATTATAGGGTTGTTGTGTGATTGTGTGAGACTATAGGCTTTGGAATCTTGCCTAGCATGATGTGTTATGATAGATGGTATACATGATCCCCTAATTAGGTCTAAAAAATTATCATATTAGTCATGCTCCTGATTAAAAAGTATATGCCCCAATCGGAGGTGTAAGTGTGATCTATCTTATCTTATCTAGGATTGATTCATGCATATCATGTAATTCTAATTGTATACATTTTGGTGAACCTCACATGACTCTTATTCCACCACTCTTTGGATTATATTCACTATTCCATTTTTATCTCTTTCTTATCAGTGTTAGTATCCAATTTGGATTCACATTCATTACATTCTAGTGAACCTAACATGAATATTTTCCCACCATTGGTTGGATTATCTTCATGGTTCCATTTTTATCTCTTTCTTATCAGTGTTAGTATACACTTTCTCTTCACTTCAATTACATTCTGGTGAACTCAACATGAATCCTATCCCATCATTGGTTGGATTATCTTCATTTTTCCATTTTTTTTCCTTTTTTATTTATCATTAGCTCCACTTTGGCTTCACCTTCATTACATTCTGGTGAACCTAACGTGAATCAAACCCTTATAGGGTTTCTTTCATTTATTTTATTATTTTTTATCATTCCTTTTATCAATTATTTATTACTTATTTTCATTCTATACTTCATCATAAATACAACACATTTTATGGTTTAGAAAATGGATGAGTATAACTAAATATACAAGCAAAACATTTTTCCTATCTATTATACTAGGTCCACCTAGTCGACCTAGTACTATCTTCAGACCCTGTATTTTGTGATAGGTCAACCAAGTCAACCCTATACTATTTTATTTCTTCTATGATTTCTAATTTATCTTTTTAATTTCTTTATATGTCTGATTTAGTTTTCTATCTATCTGAATTAGTTCTTTATCTCTATTTTTTATTCTTATCATTTAACATTCTTTTCCTTCTATCCTCAAGCATCATATCCCCCATTAGAAACTTCTTGGATAGCTTGAATCCATTTAAAAACTCTATGGGGTTCTATTTTCTTCTTATTATTTCATATATTTTCTTCCTCTTTTTAGTTGTTGGGACATCTTACAATGCCCATCCACACATTTCTTTAGCATTTGGGGCATCTTACGATGCCCACCCACATATCATTTTAGAATCTAGGTCATCTTGTGATGCCCATACCTACATCCGCTTACCCTTTAGGGCATCTTATGACTCCCACTCTTATTCTCCATTAAATTATACCAAACTAATTCAAATCTAAGAAACCTTTTGTGACACATAGGCTTGTCTCTCACAAGCTCATCCTTGATATAGCCTTTAATGTAGGATCAGTTTCCTTCTTTTCATGATTTCTCTATATATCTATCTAAACACTTTTTTTAGGTTACTTTAGCACATGTCTCTCCTTATGAAACATTTTCCTTCATTTTCAAAACTTTAGTCCTCCCTTTTGGTCTTTTGGTTTCTTGATGTACCATAGTCTTTATCTCCTTTATTTTCAAACCTTTAGTCCTCTTTTTTGGTATTTTGGTTTATTGATGTACCATAGTCTTCTCACTTATGTTTTCAATCTCCTTTTTATTTCCAATGATATTTTTTCATCCTCTTGGGATTTTATTTTGAATTACTTGGTAAGACCATGGATAAAACAGGACCTTCCTCATGAAATGACCATTCTTTTTGTTTCTCATTTCTTCCTTTTCATTTTTTTGCTGCTTACCAATGTTATTTTGGCATCCTTTTTGTCTTTCTTTATAAAGTTATTTATATAAAGGTTCCCTCACTTTTTTCTTATTGGTACCCCATGAGTTTTCTTTTTTGAGCTACTTGGTAAGACTATAGATAGAACCTAGCCCTCATAAAATTACCTTTCTTTTCATGTTCTTTGTGATATTTTTATTTAGACATTATATTTTGCTTCTTTTTCTATATGGAATCTATAAAAAATCTATGTTAGCATGTGTTACTTCAATTCTCATAGTCTTATGATAAAGAATCACACCTTTTCTATCATTGTATTCATTTTTTCCCTTTGTCACATTTTTTGCAATTTGAAGAAATTCAAATTTGTTACATGTGTCATTTTCATCTTGATTTCCCCCTTTCTTTCACCTCTACATTTAGATAAAATAAGGTCAAAGTCAAGATAAAACTTTTATTTCACCTAGATTTATGAGAATCTTAGACCCCATGATATTTGATTTTATCTCTCTTAGCACCCTTGTCCTTAAGTTTTCCAATGAAAGTCATTTTTAGCACCCATTTTAGTCTTCCAATTTTTGAGAGAGAGAGAGAGAGAGAGAGAGAGAGAGAGAGAGAGAGAGAGAGAGAGAGAGAGAGAGAGAGAGAGAGAGAGAGAGAGAGAGAGAGAGAGAGAGAGAGAGAGAGAGAGAGAGAGATAAGCCAATCATTTGAAAACAAAAGGAAATGATATGTAAATGACAATATAAAAATTTTAAAAATCTAATCACACCAAAAGATGTGATTAAAATCACACATCCTATATCCAGTCAAAGCTCAAACTCCATATTCATCTTCACATAGATCAAAAGTCCTTTGGTTTGTGGTAGGCTACTAGATTGGAATACTTTTCAAAAAAAAATCTATATACTCCATTTGTTGACCTAAGACTTGTGTAGCTAATATAAATTCTTCAGAGTCCTTAAGGTCGATAGTCCCCTTGTTTTGACAAACCAAATTTGAGTGTCTTAACTTTGATAAAGAGTTCCTCTACCTTTTTTTTCCTTCATTCTCCCCTCTACCCCATTTCATTTCCCCCATTGATAGACAAATTATGATTTCAAATATGTTTTCCCTCTTCTTTAAATTCCTTTTTCTTCATTTCTTAAAAACATGCTAACACTACTTTTTTTTATTTTGATCTATATTTAGATGCAAAACATGTTTGAGAAACTATGGATCATTTTCATCATGTTCTATATATTTACTAAAACTCCTTTTCTTTCCTTTTCCCATTTATCTTGATTTTGATATATTATTGTTGCAGACACCTGAGTTTGCAACCTTTTTCAATTATTGTGTGAGATGTGGATTTTTAATACTCACCTAACCATGTTGTTTTCCCTTTTATGCATCCCTTTTTTACATTGATTATTGAGATGTGGATTGTTACTGCTCACTCATCAATGTTGGTTTTCCATTTTTATTTTTGAATAATATTTTTACCATCTTGTTTGACATGTATCCTTGATTTGATTTGGTGAGTTTGACTTTTCTTACTTGAGGTTTACTTGTTTGAGTTTTTTGGTCTTTAGTAGCCTTGGATTTTTGGGTACTTGATTTACTCTTGTTTAACTTGGTCATTTGGTATAACATAGAATTTGTCACCTAGCTTGCTAAATTCCTAAGTACATCACATCCACATAACACTAGTTATCTTAGCTTTTCTTGTGTTTTATTTTTTTTGCTCCTTAGTTTTGTATTTTTGGGTTAGTCCAAAGTAGTCTTTGTGCCATCCATAATCAAAACTAAAACATAGCTAACGAACATCCTATGATAAAGTTAAGTCAAGGTATGCATAATTTAGATATTAGTTATTTACTTTTTATTTAGTTTCCTTTTCTATCATTTAATTATAGTTATTTTATTATTTTTAAAATACTATAATTTTTTTAGCATTGTGTCTCCTTATGTTCTTTCTCAAAGCACCATCCCCTATTACACCTTAGTGACACATGATGAGCTTCAAGTGGGGATTATGTATGCACATAATATTTTCACACTTTTATTAATTAATGATGCTTTACAACTCAATCTCTTTAAGTGCATGCTTTAATGGGTGCACCAGGAAAGGGGTGTGTAGACCTTTCATGATTCATAGGATTATTGTCACTTATTGCCTTATTAGTCCCTATCCATTCAGCTCTTAAAACCTTTCCCTAAGATATCTTTCCTTCCTTACACATTCCTATAGTATCTTCATCTTTCTATCATTCTTTATATTGCTTATTACCCTTTCTACCTATTTAGTAAGCTAGGTCAACCTAGTCGACCTAGCATAGTCTGGGGTCACTTTAGCTCTTTAGGCCTAATTTTCATCTAGCTGACCTAACACAAACTTTAAGCATTAGCCTGGTAATATGCTAGGTAAAACTAGCACACCCAACATGTTCAAGTGATTTTTGAGTCAAATACTCCTGTATATACAAGGTCATTTCAGTCATTTCCATATGAATGCAATCATGAGTTATTATTTGCTCATGCTTCTTCATAATATATTCTTCTACCATTTTACTTGAGGAGTCTTAGCTTAGGTTTATTATTTGGAGAATATTAGTCTTGTGGATAGGTCTTAGATTCTATTGTATTAATAATATTACTTCTCATATTCCATGTATTAGGGTGTTACTCATACTTACTTTATTGGATGTTCCCTATACATGTATTTGATTGATTTACATCTAACCCCTTACTTTATGGAAAAATATTTGGTGAACACTAGATTAGTTTACTTTTATTTTTATTAGATTAGTTTACTTTATTTTTTATTATCATAAGTGAATATAGAAACCATATGAAATTTTTAGGGTTGTTTTGTGATTGTGTTAGACTGTAGGTTTTGGATCCCTGCCTAACATGATGTCTTATGATAGATGATACAAGTGATCCCCTAATTAGGTATAGAAGATCCTCATATTGGTCATGATCCTACTTAACAAGTGTATGCCCCAATTGAAAGTGTAGGTGTGATTTATCTTATCTGATATAAGATTCATTCATGCACATCATGTAATTCTTTGTCCATGATTGACCTCTCAACATGGGGTTTTTGATATGGTGGGTGAGGAAGGGATGATGGAGGATCAATGGATTTGACAAAGATAGCTCCATGGAAGGTTTCATGATGACTAGGTTCATTAGGAATAGGGTCATCTATGATGGATGATTTTTTGAATATGAGGGGATTATAGAAGATGGGTGTGGCGTCTTGACCTTGGCTTGGAAAGGGAAGGGCTTGATCATGATCATGAATGGAATCATGAAATTCCTCTTTTTATTCACCCAAGGGTATAGATGAAAATGATTCATCCTTAATTACTATGTCACCATGGTCAATGAGGTCTTGAACATATTCTCATAAATTATGACATCGATTAATGGTATGCCCCCAAGTTTTGTGATATAAACAATATTGGTTAGTTTTATACCCAGATGGCTTAGGCTTGGTAGGATCATGATGTCATATGGGTAGATAGACCATCATGTTAGTAGTGATAAGTTGTTATTAGATGGATTCCAATGACATATAAAGTGAAGTATAAAGACCTTCTTTACTTTGTGAATTAGATGTGGAAGCATTGGACTTGAGATTAGATGGTTGTTGACGTGGCTGGGTGAATGAAATGGTAGTAAATGAGGTAGCTAGGATAGGATTCCATTTTATATTGTAAGAATGGGTGAATGATGGGCTATGATAAGGGTATGGATCATTGGAATGGGACTCACATGAATGGGTTTAGACTCAGGGTGAAATAAGTTGGATGGGATTAACAACTTTGGGGAGTGGGACACCCATCTTAAGGAACCATAAGATGATATCATCATTATTGGTAAAGATGTATTAGTCTATGAGAATGGGGTCTAACTTCATGGTTAAAGATGATAATGGGGGACAATGTGGAGGTATACTAAGGATTAGATATGTCTTATTGAACAAAGTAGGTCTGAAAGATTGAACTAGTATAATGGGAAATGATGGGGATGAGATAGATGGAATATGATGAAGATGATGTAAGAATAAGATCACATTTTAGATTTATAGTACAATAAATTCTAGTGATCTATCTATAATGAAAATTTTTAAATCTTGAAAAGGCATTAGAGATTTTATGGGTGACTAGATTCAAACTAGCAAAAGGATGCTTAGATGGGTGCTAGTTATGAATAGTTAAGATGATTCGATTAAAGATGACTAGATTGATGATGATGGGTTTGATAAATTGAAATTGAAAAAGTGATAAGATGTTAGTAGGATACCAATAAGGTATGAGATCTGACCATATGATGAGTGATAGTGGACTAGAATGATAAGATGGTATGTATGGATGAGAAGGACTAGCTTAGGCCTTGGACTAATTTTACCAAGATGGGATGGGATAGGTTTATATGATGTGGTAATGAAATATTGGGATTTAAAATAATAATAAAAATATTTAGGTGATTATGAAATGATAGGGGTAATTTTAATGAGATGAGGATGGTTTTATAAAGGGGTGTGACCTAAAAATCCAACTGAGATAAGATAAGATGAGGTTAGACTAGATGGGAGATGAGGTGACTAGGAAAAGGCAAGATGAAGATAAATGATTGATTATGGATAGAGTGGACTTAGGACAAGATGTGGATGAAAAGACAAGATGTGATTTAGGATATGTAGGTGATGGGGGTATGAACAATGATGGGATAGGATAATGGTTAGTCTAAGAGGGAATTAAGACAAGGTAGTAATGGGATATAGTATCAAGACAAGGATGCACAAAAGATAATATGTAGAATGGGATGATGAAATAAGGATATAAAATATGATGGAATGATGAGGCAAGGATGTACAAAATGATATGTGTAAATAACTTAGATAGGTGTATATAGGTATGGTTAAAAGGTTGACTTGGCTAAAAAACAACACTCGTTTAACACAACACATACCCAAATAATCATAACACAAACTTATGATTAGTAAACTCAAGGGTGTGTAATCCAACACTCATACCATCTAACGACTTCATGAGTGAGGCTATAGGATAGTGACCCATTATGGAATTGAATAAACCCTATTGACCATCTTTGTACTTAACATCTTCTTAGGATTTAATCCTACCTCCTGTAGTGAAATGCTTGTTATGGCTGAAAGGTCCCATGCTAGGTTTGCACAAGGCTTTCTAGGGAAGTCCGTTATATACATGAAGGTAGCCAAAGTTCATATCAAATTATATCTAACTACCTTGAATATTGGAGCTTTATCAGCCCTTAATCTATAACACCCTTTATTGTTAATTTCACTTGGGCACTGTAGTCATATAAAATGCAAAAATTGGTAACTTGAGCATGGATAATGACACCCAACCCTTTAGGTCCCCCTTGCTTTATTTTATGATACTTTTAGGATTATTTTCACTAATTCCCAATCATCCATAGCCTTATATACTTGTTCATATCCCATACATACTACTCTTTTTAAGATAAATCAATTCCCCCAAGTCCCATCTACTTAGGATAGTAGCACTACACTTGGACTATAACATCAGTGCCAATACTATCCACTTTCAGTGCTATTATCCAAGCCCATTTACAGCCCCAATTTTCAATTTATTTTAGTTCACTATCCTTATCCTTGTTAGCCTAATGTAATTATGTTCAACCTATGACCAATAGATACCTATAAAATCCCATTCAAAGATCATTTAGAAAGAGTTGGAAAATATCACTAAGCAAGAAAAAATACAATCAAAACTACTCAAACAAATCTTCCTAATTCTCTACATATAACCAACCAACACACTTAAAATCTCACTAAAGTCCTTACACCAGTCCCCAAACTCCTCAAGCACATCTAATTTAGCATTCTCCATCTTCATATACATAATTTTACAAATCACATCAAGTGGGAGAACTACATATGGTTTCATACCTCTTCAGAGTATTGGTATGTAGGTAGTGTGCCCACACATGCGGTGTGAAGCATGTCTAGTGCATCTTACACAAACTAACCCCCAATCTTTCTTGAAATTTAGTCAAATTACAATGGAAGATAGGGTTTGTATAAAAAATCTTCTTTATAGGGAGATATATAGTCTTCTAACTGATGAAGCTTCACATATAGGGTCACACAAACATAACAAACAAAACCCAACAAGTTTAGTTCCTCAGGACAAAAATGAAAGAGGTGGAATATAGTGCCAGTGCCACTACTATCTAGTTTTATCACTCCTATCCAATCACAAAACAAATTTTAGATCTTAGTTTTTGATAGTGTCTCAGTCTTGCATAGTGAATTCCAACCTTTATCTCAGTCAGATCAATTAGTTTCCAGCTAAGTTTTGTTTTCTTCTCCTTATTATTATATTTATATAAGTTTGAATTATAATTAATTTAAATAAATTAGTAGCTTAATTATTTTTTATTTATTTAATTATTTTACTACTTAGACCGTTTAACTAAATTAGGATTAATACACCAATATTTCCAAAATTGTTAAATCATTTGGTGAACCTGACTTCCTCTATTTACACATAAAAACCTTAAAAACCCTAGGGTAAATTTCATATTGATTTTTCCCATATTTTTTTGAATTTTTACCTACATAATAATATAAAAAATTAGAATTAAATTTTGAAATATTTTAGTAATTTTAAAATAATTTTCTTTCAAACCCTAGTTACCCATACTAGGTCCCAACATTTTTCTAGTAATTTTCCAATCATTTTCTAAATTTTTACTAGCATATTTAAATTAGAAAATATATTTAAAATTTAAAAATTCAATAGTAATTTTAAAAACATTTATTTTTCAAAACCTTATTTTCATTTATTAGGTCTTGTTAAATCACTAATTTTATAATAAATTTCTGATTTTTTACTTGCATATATAACTCAAAAATTCACTTTCAATTTAAATTTTTCATAGAAAATTTGCTCAAATAATCATCTTTCAAACCCTAGTTTCATACACTAGGTCCTACTACTTTTGAGATATCACCTTACATTCTAAAATTAGATTTCAAAATAGATCTCACTTATTTAAAAAAAAAATTACATTTCTTGCAAATAACAAAGAGACCATCATGGGTCCTATCATGTAAATGAATGCCAAAGTTTATCATATGTTAATACAAAGATTTATTCTTTGAATTTCATGCTTATTTTTTATAATAAGGAATGTTATTATAAAATTCATGGCTAAAAATACACAAAATTTCAATATTCCTTTTGCATACTCTTTATCATGCATATGGAAAAGTTTTCAAGTTTATCAGGCTAAACATGTTACAAATGTTATGATTCATGTCATAATTTTCTATAAATTTGTGCAAAAATACATGTTATCTATCCCTTGATTTATATCTCTCATATGGAAAGATTATCAAGTTTATCATGCTAAACATGTTAAAAATTTTATGATTCATGTCACAATTTTCTATACATTCATGCAAAAATACATGTTCTCTAACCCTTGCTTGCTATATCTCTTGTGGATTTAAAAAAAAAATATTATTGTATAACTCACTACTCAAATTTCATGCATTTTACTCCACATTCATGATTTCTACCTACATGCATATAACTCATTGGTTACTTTGGAGTATCTCCCTATCACTACTAGATGAGCAAAAACTAGAAGTTATATCTATCCCTCCTCCCTTGAAGATAGGTACATCTATCTCTTATCCCACACCTACTACCAACTCTATGCCTATATTAGATCATGCAGTCCATGCTATCACCCAAGTTTATAAAGATAGGTAGGTTGATTACACCCATGCCTATAGATTTATCACTTATATTAACACCCCATAAGATATAGTTTCTATTATTGAGCTCATTCAACAATAAAATGTTTACAAAGATATGTTGTATGTAGCCCTTCACAATACTATAATTCTCATTTCAACCAAAATAACTTATGTTGCATCTATACTCAACACAATGCAATGGACTAAAGAGCATATTTGCTTTAAGAAAGAGGATTTAACCCCATAAGACATCATTGAAAAAAATCTACCTCTATTTATTCAATTGAGAATTAATGATGTGGGGGTAAAAAGAGTGTTAGTTGATAATGGTTTAGGACTTAACATTTTCAACATTTATTTTCTTAAACATATTAATATACAACCCCAAGATCTAGACCATTCTGACATGAACATTAGATGTTTTGACAACATCCCATGAAAATTCATGGGTCAAATAACACTCAATCTTACTTTAAGGCCTAAGGCACTTCCAATTACTTGCCAAGTCACACCAAATGACCTCAACTATAATTTATTACTTAGTTGGTCATGGATTCATGATATGCATATAATCCCTTCTACACTCCATGCTTGTCTAAAATTTAGTCATAAAGGCCACATATACACATTCCCAATAGATAATGAACCTTTTAAATATTACCAAGTTTTCAAAGCTACACATAATTATATTTTTCGCTTAAATATTGGCCACTTACCTACACAACCCATTATTCATAATGTACCCTCAGACCATGAAACACATCAACAAACTCCAACTTCTGTAATACCATTGAAAACAATTCACCAGTTTACCTCTCCTTTTGCACTTAAATGTCTTAATAAAATGGGATATCATGGCAAAGGTATAATAAATAATGAACAAGTAATCACCAATATTTTTGAGGCACTTACACAACATGGAACACAGGGGCTAGGATATCAACATACCCATCTTCATAATAAGCCTTTTTCTACCACTTCAATAAATATAAAGTTTTATCCACCCACTATACCAATAGACCACATTTTTAATTATAATTCAGCATCATCAATGATCTAACCTAATCTCATTGATGACATAACCTCATGAGACATGTTCACATTAGTTGAATTCTCTAATGATGAATCCCTCCTACAATTTCTTAGAGCATACAAGGACCTCCCATCTTGATATCATAAAAATAGATTTCCTCATCATGTAAATGATCATGCCTACTTTGGGGAAAGCTTAGATTCTTCCCAAGATATACCAATTTATTAAAATGATATTATCCCTACCACTCCCTATGCACTCGATTGTTCCACATTACTTAATGAAGAAACAATTAATTTCAATTTTGGAATAGACCAAGATCCTTGCATTATCTTATTATCTATTGCCCTATGAAAGGAAGAAGATATAGATATCCATCAATATTTAACAAATTTCCTAGAACTCTGTGCTTAGTCTTACTGAGATATGCTAGGAATTGATACATCTATAGCGGTCCATCAGATTCTCTTATACCCAGACACTAAACCAGTTAAACAAAAAATTCACAAAATATATCCTAAGGTGGCTCTCTTAACTAAAGAAAAGATAAAATTCCTCTTATATGTTGGCTTCATTTGACTAGTAGCACACCCTATATGGATTTCTAACATAGTCCCTGTAGTAAAACCTAATAGGAATATTTAGTGTTGTTCTGATTCTTGAGATTTAAATAAATCATGCCCAAAAGATGATTTCCCCTTACCTAATATCGACATGATTGTCAATTCCACAACTAGGTATGAAATGTTATCATTTATGGATGGATTTTATAGATACAACCAAATCAAAATTACTAAATAAGATAAATAGAAAATGCCTTTTACAATACCTTGGGGTACTATTGACCAAAGTTGACTTTTTAGTCAAATTGGGGCACCTCTAGTAAAAAAATTGATTTTAAACAATATAAATGGGTATAATGTATTGTCATAAGATGTTTTATAGGTAATTTTATGTCAATTAGCATTGTACTAGCTTTGGTCAATTAGTTTTAGGTCCATTTATCATTCTGGGTTATTTTAAGGGTCAAAAATAGTGTATTTAATGTTGTATATAGGTTTATTGGGAAATGTGAAAGTGTAAAAAGGTGATGTAATTAAAAATTTGTCTAAAAATATTTGAAGTTACTGATAAAACTTAAAATTTTTAGGTGAATTAGAAAAAGTCAATTTTCCTAAAGAAAAGGAAGAAAATGACATATGTGTGGCTCCTAGGGAAGCATGCCACATGTGAGGAGGCCATGGAACATATATAAACCTTCATAAATCTCATATATACATTTTTTTTGATCTGAAAAATCCATTATTTTCTCAAAACCATTATATCTCTTTTTCATCCTTGGCATAAAGAAGTGACTTATAGGTTTCCACTTGGTATGACCAGAAGAAAGGGTTCTAGGTAGAATGCTAATGGGATGTTGTTTTAAAATTAGAGATATTAAAATCCATATAATAATTTTGATAAATGGTTAATTATGCTTCATGAACCATCCATTTTAAGTGGAATGTTCAAAACTACTTGCTCATCTATGCACCTTGTCAGTTTTTTCTTAGTTTGAACATATCCATATAAAATAGTTGCTCATACTTTATCCAAAGGATTTTGGATATTAAATATAATTTATCCCATGATTATTTTCACATTTAGACTTGTTTTTATGAACTAATACCCTCATTTTGTTTACATACTATTATATTCTATGTTAATAGGTAGTTTTTCTTATTCCTAGAAGTCTGAGGTTTGTTCATGGTTTGAGTATATGGTGATAGATTAATCCTCATGTATAAAAAGTGTTCTCATCCTTCCATTAAAATTATAACCTCACTTCATCCAATAAATCTTCATGGTTTGGATTCATATACACACTTCACCTAGTCTACCATTGGGGAATACATATGCAGGTGGTTGCAAGCATGGTTTCTAAATTGAAAGAATGTTTTACGCTAGTTTCAAATGGTTCTTGGTGGAGATAATATTATTGAAGTTTGATATTGAGTATGGATACTTTGAGACCTCTTACCCATTCTTATTGCTATATTATAGACACTCACTACCTACATATAATCCTTACACATATACAAGGAGCTTATGATGATGTCATGACATGATAAGATCTTTTGTAGTGTTTTCAAGTTATTTTAAGTGTGTGAGATTTATTTTAATGTTTTAAGACTGGTACTAAACACATTGAAGGCCAATTTTTATATGCACTATTCATAATCACACTCTCTACTTTATATTGATAAATGATCATCTAAAGGTGATGAAACAAGGGACTAAGGTACTAAATAGGGTTTTAAAGTATGTGGTAAAATCTTGTTTGGAACCCTTGCATATTGAAGAGACCATACAAAACTTATATGAGGTGCTAAGATGGAAAACAAACTATGATAAAACTTTATAAGGATGGTAGTTGAGTTTTGGGACTGTTTGCCTTGAAAAGGAAAAATAGAGACCAAAGGGATTCTTGTGGACCTCTTATGGAATGCTTGTAGAAGGTTTCAAGGCCTAATATTTAGTGGATACATAACACTTAGAATAAAAAACAACCATGCCAAAGATAAGGGTATAAATGTATGGGGAAGTAGGCATTTTAGATAGTCAAATATGCCCCAAAACACACTAAAAAAACTCAATGATATCTACAGACATGTAAGAGAAAAGTGCCTTTTGTCATTTTGAAGAACATTTTCAGGCATAAATTTATGGATGGGGTGATTGGGATAGTAAAATGAGCTATGAAGGGGTAAAATATCATTAAAAATAGGTTAGGAAGGGTCTTATCACCCCTATACTCACATATAAGTACCCCTTAGATTGGAAATAACAACCTACATGCAAGGGTAAGTGATTGTCTCAGTCAGGTAGTGAGTAAGGAGTTTTCCTAGGTGAAGTTTCAAATATACCAAGATGAATAAATGAATATAAACCATATTAAATATTTTTTTAAACTTAAAATATGTCCTAAACACACTTACAAGACCCAAGTATGCTCAAGAACACCTACACCCAAGGAAAATGACTGTGATGCAAATAGTGGTAGATAAATTAGGTTAGTTTAAGACATATGGTGCATAAAAGCTAGTCCAAGGTGGATGTACGTGAAAATACTATAAAAATTCAAAAAATACTTCCATTAATTAGGATCAAGGTTTTAAAACATGCACAAATAAACATACCCACACCTATAGCTAAGTGTATATTGATTACATGCAGCAAGCATGAATAAGTTTGTCAAGGTGATTGGATGGCATGAATATGAATGCTAAGGTGTGGATATGTATTTGTGTAACAATGAAGAATATTGAGCCATCCTTCAATATTACACTTAGTTTTCTAGCATTATTTTTCATCTACAAGGGTTCATCTTGCCTTAACATAATTGACAGTGTTGAATGTGAGAGGCAGTAAACTAAGAAGTAGAGTTTGATGTGTGTGTAGCTAGTCATAAGGAAAAATGGATCCAAGCAGATATTAAACAAGCCTAAGAGACTTAAGCGATCTTCAAACTTTATTTTCAAGTGTCAAACCTTCCATGGTAACATACAATGGGGGTCAAATAAGGAGTCTCAGTCAGGCAGGGAGGACTCATTTTACAAGCACAGGGTACATTGGAGAAGATTTATAGTGAAGTAAACTGATGAAGGGATTCTAAACAGGTTCACCATGTTACCTTTAATCCAAAAAAATTCTCACCATTGAAAATAATACAAAGGGAGAGCTATAAAAATGCCATACTCAGTTCACTCTTAATAACTCTTTAGAGTCCTTCTATAGACACCACAATTATGTCACACATGTGTGCATAACTCCTTATGTCAAAATCCCCCTTAAGACCATTTTAATAATAATAATTAATCTCCCTAACCCATACTTTTACCCCTCACACATTTAATTAATTTAAAATACTTAATTAAGTTAATTAAAAACTCCTATTACCACCTTACTTGCCCACCTCACCCTATGACTAATTCTTCCCTGATGAGTCACCTCAAGACCTGGTCCCCTCATACTAACTACCTAAGACTTATTCCCACTTCGAAAGTAAATTCATAGTCAACTACCTCCTTCTTGACCTCTTATTTTTACCATTTTATAATAGATGTCACACTTAGCATGAACATCAATAGAAAATAGGCTAAAAACAGAAAGGTTTACCTATTCTAGGACTACCGACATCGGTCAACCCACGACCAACATCGATGGGATTATCAATGTTAGAAATATAATACAAAATCCAACCTATAGTTTAGGTTAGCAAAAATTAAGAAAATTAATTCTTACTCTCGTTCAAGGTCATGACATTCTATTTTTTGACATCCAAGATTACAATCACCCTTCGTAAGTCAATCATAATGAGCAGCTGAGCTCTTGAGGACCAACAACACCCACTTGTTATCTCTAATTAGGCATTCAAGTTTAGACTCCCTAATAGGGACCATCAACCTGGTACTTATCATTTAATGACCACCATAACTAAGTACATCACTGATACTATAGGTCTTTTAAATATTTATTCTACTATTTCTTTATATCTACTTTGCATTGCTTTATGCACTTCTAATTGTACCGCCATGAGGGATTTATAAATATTCCTTTCTTGTTCCCCTTAACCTAAAATACCAAATATATTACCAGACTTAACCAAGCCATAATCTCCCTCTCATAACTCTCCCAACCTCCCTATCCTAATCCAAACCATTTCTTAGACCTGAGAAAGCCTTTTACAAGCTCCCAGACAATTATTTCCCCTATCAACCTCAATAGTCTAACTGACATCCATCACCTCATTACCAACCTCGGTAGTATAACCAATATTGGTCACACTCCTATCAATGTCAATGACTATGAATTCCCTAGCCTCATCAAAACCTACCCAGATAACTTCTAAAACACAAATAGAGCATCTCACCTACACCCTATCACTCTTTGCTTCATACAAGTTGATAATAATGGTAATATTATCTCTTTTTCACTTTCTCTTTACCTCTCTTTTAGTTATTTATTATTAGTTTTCTTCTCAAAAGTGGACTATCATCTCTAAGAAAGTTTCACACTTCCTAGAACAAGCGTGTAGCTTGGCAGCCCACTCATTTATCTGCTAACAAACATATTATGGTAGTGTTTTCTTACTTGTAGGTAGTTATCCCCAACCAAATAGGAGTGATCATAATGTCTGGATATAGTGTGCAAACTAAATCTAGGCTCATTCTAATCACTTGTCCCCATCCTTCTTTCTATTTTCCTTTAGACTTAAAATAGACAAAATTTAGTGAAACATTTTTTGCACACCCAGTGCGACCCTAGAGTTTTCCTTGGGTTCATTTCATGTTTTAAACATTCATATAGGTGCATTATAGTGAAAATTTCATTTCTTTCACTTCTTTCTTCTCTTTTCTCTTAAAAATGAAAAACTTAATATCTTATTTCTTTGTTTAAAAGGAATTAAACTAAAATTTTCTCCTTACCTCTAAAAGCAATTTGTCATTTCCTTTCACAAAAAAAGGGATAATCCCTTCTTTACTTCCTCTTTCATGCATATTATGATAGTGAAATTCATACTCTATTCCTATTTCCTCTCTATTTTAATTCAAATCTAAACATTTTAGATTTGGGTTTAAAACTTACTACATTTCATATTTTGCTTGTTGCATATTAACTCACCTAGTTAATTGCAAGCATTTTGAATAAACCATAGTACACCTATGTTACAAAACCAAATCACATTCACATAAACAAGAATCTAAACTCACCTTAGAAAAGGACCATCAAGATTTCATCACTTGGTGGATCACCTTACCCTACCCATCTATCATACTTGGATTTTACCACCAAGGGGAGAACCCTCTCCATTCTTTGGCAGAATATAATCTCTAAACAGAAGGTATATTTTGGCTAAACAGCTTGGCTTAGCTCTAGGTTCATGAAGTGGAGAGAGAAAAATCCTATAACAAGCCTTGTACCTAGTCTAACATAGATTTCCTTTTGATTACCAAAACTAATTTGAAACTGGCTCTAGATTGCTTTCTAATACCTTCAATAACCAAATTATATTCTCATTATCTTATTAAGGCATAAGCCAACATGAGAATAAAAAATTAATCTCTAGGACTTAACAGATGTTGGATGAATGTTCTTTTTCTACTTTTTAATTGCCTTCTATATTTTTGAGTTGGTAAGGATGATTTTCTATTAATTTAAAAAATCAATACTATTTCTAAAGCTTAGTTTGTATAACCTATTATCTCAAGTTTTCTGAGTGTTATTCCTTCTTACACAGACCTTTCAAATCCACTATTTTACCTATTTTTAGCCTCTAATTTCTTAAAACATTAGATTTTTTATTTCCCAAGATTTCACAGTGACCAACATCAGTTAACCCTACTAGTATTAGTAGAATTTACCTATTGACATCAGTTATTCCACTGACATCGACAAACTATTCCTATCGATATCAATCACACCCCTACCGATGTCAATGACTATGTAATTTCATCTACTCAAAATATCAAGATAAAAAACCCATTTCTGTGCACTCAAACCTATTTTTTCTTTGTTCTATTTCAAATACAGGGTAGAAAGAATATTTAAACCACCTCTTGCATGGTATTGACATGAGCTCAGACTAAAATTCTTACCGATTATGCAAGCTAGAAACCACTTCCACCTTCCCCTCTCACTTCTAATTCTATCATGGATCATACTTTAGATATAGAGCATACTCCTTGCCCTAAAAAAATTACCATTGTGCCTGAGGGAGATCAAGAGTTTGCTAAATTTCTTGATCACAATGTGGTAGCCCTTCAACATTACCTTGCATGAGCTGAACCTGTAATTCTTTACGTGACCCAATCTATGGTATGCCAACCTCTTTAATGGAGATAACCTTAGTTTCAGTTACCTCCACTATTTTACCCATGGTTACCCAAACCACCACTTTAATAATTAACCCAACTATAAACAATGTTTAAAATATAACATCTCTAGCTACCCAATCCCACCTAAACACTGGTGTAACTTCCTTACTTTCACAACCATAACTAGTCCAGCCAAGTCACATAACATTCTAGAATTTCGTGGTACCTATTCCATCCACCCTTGCACCTATAATTACCCAAGTTATGAGTCACCCTTCATCCAGTCTAACCATGCCAATAATTAAACCTATAGTAACAACAACCAACCAAGGCATAGTCTCCAACCTAATGGGACAAGTCCCTTTTCTTTCCACACCTCACCCTATGACTCATTATCATTATGTTGCCCTGACAAAACCTCAACAAGATATGTCACACACTCCCTCTACTTCATATCAACTTCCCTATAACTTAAGAATAATCCCCCAAACTAATCCCCTTCTAGACCTCATTAAGATGCTAATGGACAAGATGTCTAACCTAGAAACATCCATTTCTAGTTCAAAGACTGTATTATCTTATGATCAAATATGCAATAAACCAATCCATTGTTCTATGCCTATTTAACCTTATCCAATCCAATGGGATCTCCATAAATTTACTAATTTCTATAGTGAAGAGGACACACAACAACGCTTGTGATAATTTAGACATTCTTATTATTTAATAGGGCATGATTATGCATTACTACTTCACACTTTCCCTATGTCTCTTTCAGGTGCTACCTTGGATTAGTATAACTCTATACCTCAACACTCCCTTTTCTCAATTACCCAACTTGAAAAAATATTCCTAGACCATTTCTCTATTAACATTTCTAAGAAGGTTTCTATAACAGAGCTATATTCTATCAGATAATTTGATGATGAGTCTATTGTTGATTTAGTCACTCATTGGAGAAGCTTGATCAATCAACTCTCTATCTCCTTACCCCAACTTGAGCTTATTGATATTTTCTCAAGGGCATGTGCTAAGCACATCTTTCCCACACTCTAGGTATAAACTTTCCATACATTTGATGAGGTTTTTACAATGACACAAAAACTAGAGGTTCACCCTATTGATGAAGGCAAAGTCAAGTCGCGCAGTAAGAATCCCAATACCAAGAAAAATGACTCCTCTAAAAATTCTCCCTCTAACCAAAAATCTAAAGGCTCCACCAAGGTGATGGTCATTACATCAGCCTCTTCTAGAACCATAAACTAATTTAATTCATTAAATACTCAAAATTTGACCAAGTAATTACAACAATGGTATGAACAAAGATAATAAAGTCCCATTGGGGAATCATATACATCCATCTTAGAGAAACTATTACAATAAGGTGTCTTAACCCTTCCTCAAATTAAACCTCCTATATAGTTCAACCCTTCTCATCCTATCCCAACTTGGTATAAGGAAGATGAGTTTTGCGGTTACCATTGAGTTAAAGGCTATAACTCTAATAATTATAAGACACTTAAGAACATTGTTTAAGATATGTTTGATATAGGTGAGCTCATCTTAGATAATCCTAATGCACCTCTTAATCAAAGTATGTATGTGTTCAAATACCCTTTTCCTAACCATTCACTAAATCAAAATATTGTCTAGTCCATAATTAACTTAGGTCATCATAATATCCATATGGTTAATATGGTTTTTCCTTTATCTTCAGTTCAACCTACCCCTCAATAGGAGACACTTATTTCATCAACTCCTCTCCAACATTTAGTGGCATCTATTTTTCCCATTCTTCCTCCTCAGGTAGAAGAGCCTTATTCACCCATTCCACTCCCTAAAGAGGAATATCCTACTTTACAACTCTTTTTGACACCTAAGGAGCCTATAATACTAATTCTATTTTCACCAATATTACCTATCCTCTTACAGCTTGAAGACCACACCCTACCTGTTCCTCAACCACATGTTAAAGGGAACATCATTCCTGCATTATACCCTCTTGAAGAGCCTTATTCACCTGATTCTCCTCAACCTATATATATTGGTACCCCACCCACTTCACCTTTGCACCTAGAAGAGTCCATATCATCTACTCTCATAATAGATAAGAGACCTATTCTGCCTACTCCAATTTTACCACTCTTACCCCATATTTTACCTATGAAGGATCATACTTTACCCATGCCTTTCCCACATGTTAAGGGAGCCATAATACCTATGATTTTCCTCTTGAAGAACCTACTTCACCTACCTCCCCTCTACCCATGGTAGACCAAGTCTCTTCTCTTGTCTCAGTCAAAGAAGACCACATTGTAGTTCTTTCTCATCTTTGGCCTGAAGTAGTAGAAACCAATAATTTCCCTCTTTCCCAAACACTGTATCTTTCTAAAGACATAACCGTAAGGCCTACATCAACTGCATCAAAACCCTTCTCATGTTTGGTGAAAAGTCTAAAATTTATTGACTCCATGAGGCTTGACCATACAACATTTTGGGATCGACTTAAAACTCCATGTCCAACACAATGAATGTCAACCTTTACTGCCAATCCCCTTACTACCCTTTACCCTAAGGTTTTTGACAAAGCTAGAGATTATTCACCAAAATCACCTGAAGTTCAACCATATATGTTAGAACCCTCATCCTCATAGGAATTTGTTACAATAAAGTAGATCAGGCCCATAGGTATATGCCATGTTTCTAATTTAATTCATCCACAGGTAAAATTATATTTAACTCCTCAACTACAAGTTGGAGTTTCTCACCCTAAAATATAAAATAATGGTAAGCCTTCTAGATCTCATTGATCCCTTCTTTAACCCTTAACTTTACCATCCATTTTAGGGCTACACCCTTCTACTTTAGTTGGAATATCATCTAACCAAGCCAAATAAAAGGTTAAGCTACCTCCACTTCTACCTTTGCCATCTAATAGGCCTCTCACATCTGATACTAAGAAATTGATAGTAAAACATGTAACTCCACCATCTCTAAGTAAGATTCCATGTAAAATTACCTTTACAACACTAAAATAAAAGGTGTCCACTCCTATTAGTATAAAAATCACAAGCCCACTTGCAAGATCTCAAAGATTTTTCTTATGATAGTTATTGCAATATTCAGTAATAACTCCTCCTCCCATTAAGCCCTATAGTCCTCTTAGAATTAATCCATATTGGTTTGATGATACACAAGTGTGTTTATATCATCATCCACCTGGACATGATACTGATAATTGTAATGACCTCACAATGGTTATTTAACAACACTTCAATGTTGACACTCTCTTGATGATACTCCTATTAGCCTTATTGTTATTCCACCTTTTACATCTATAGTGCCTCTTACTATTCCATCTAAATTCAAACCCAAAGATGTTGTTGTAACCCCTTTACCACCTCCTTCACTATCTTTTCAAATTAACATAGTTAAAGTGGCCACACAGTCACAAAACAAAAAATATAAAGCTAAGGAAAGGTCACTACACCTTGGACCCATCCCTTCACCAAAGACACTCCCTCTATGAATCCTAATATTTCCATATTGGGTGTTCCTAAAACAACATCTTCATATGTTATCCAATGCTTAATGGTGAAGTAGATTCACTAAACTCTTGTGAAAATGTCTTTATATGAGTTAATCAAAAACATATCCCAACACCTTCAAGCTTTGATTAGTGCTTTGTAAGCAATTGAGGTACAATCAAATGATCCCCAACCTCTTACAACTTTGGTTAGCTCCCTTAATTCTGTCTCCCTGATTTCTTTTAGTGATTTAAAAATTCCACTTCAACACCCTAAAGATCAAGATTTTACCCTTTTTATTACTACACATATTGATCAAAATTGTATCAAGAGAGTTATGATTGATTTGGGATATATTATTAATATTATTTCCACCTGTAGACACCGAAATCATGTCGACTCCCCTGGTCATCCCCCGTCTTATTCTTCTTTTCCTATTTAACCCTTGTCGATCACTTTTTCCATTAACCTTGACCCTGGCAGCATGTAAAAATGAGCACAGAGCTAAAGCTAGACTCTATCCCCATTGTGCATCTGTCGATGACAGTCTTTACCCGGCTGATGTCATCGACGTCGGTCACTTATCGGCTGACGTCGGCAATCCTGCCGACGTTGGTCACCTTACCGTTATCCGTTTTCAGTTATCATTCGGTTTCCCGAATGATTATCGAACCATCTCTTGAACCGTCCCTTGCCTTCATCAGCGTCCGCCAACCATTCGAAAGGCTAATCAATGAATGAATCAATCAATCAATCAATCAATCAATCAATCAATCAATAAATCAATCAATCAATCAATGAACCATTCGAATCAATCAATCAATCGACCTCTGAACTCTGACATTCACAGACCCTTACAATCAACACTCTCGCAATCAACCAACTCTGGCATCAACCAATCTGCATTCTCTTCAATCCGGCACTGCATAGACAACTTCAACAACGTCAATCATGTCTTCACACTGTGATAGGTAAGTATCCTCATCTATTTATTTTTATTTTTGGTTATTGCTTTCATTGTTATTTCCATACTCCATATTCTATTCAGACTCGACCTTCTGCAAATCCCCAGAGCCTGTTTAGACTCGACCTTATCCTGGTTAGAACCTGTCCAAAACCCTACCCAGAACCTGTCCAAAACCTTGCCTAGACTCTGCCCTGACTTTGTCTTGACTCCATCAGACCCTGTCTCGACCCTGTCAAGAACCTGTCTCGACTCTCCCAGACCTTCTGCAACTCGCGTAGACTCTGTCCAGAACCTGCCCCGACCGACGCCGATAGTTTGACCAACGCTGGCACCTTCCCTGACCGACACCGGCACCATAGTGACCGACGCCAGCGACTGTGCAGAACATTTTACTTCATTATCAGGTACGCACATTATTTTTTGTCATTTATTTCTATCATTTTATCTTTTATTATCTACTTTCATCCAGTATTCTACTTTTTTATCAGTGGGTTGATATCCTTCTAGGAAGTCTTCAAACTTCTGGGATCGGGCATTCGCCTGACAGCCCACCATATCCTTTGACTAACATTTTTCCGTGTTTCAGTCTCTTTTCTTTGTAGGTGTCATTCCTCCACAGCCAAAGAGGAGAATCTTCCAACGTCTAATTTTGGTGCGCACGACTTTATCCAGGTACTTCTAGCCTTGACCATTTCTTTAGTTTCTTTATTCATCCTTTGAATGTAGAAAGCAATTTTGCATAGAAACATTCTGGCACGCCCGGTGGGACCCTAGGGCCTTCCTTGGGTTCTTTCTTTATTTCATTCATATAGGTGCATTAGGTTTCTTCCTTTTCACATCTTTTCATCTCTTCTTAAACAACATCATAAGCAGGACTAAAATGAACTTTTCTTTTCTTTCTTGCACTTCTAGACTAGCTAAAACTCATATTCTTTGACTCTTTCTCCATTCGTCTTCATACGAACAAACATTTTGACTTGGGCATTAAAACACTTTGCATTCATTTCTATTTGCCTGCATCTCTTAGACCACACATAGTAATTAAACCGCATATTGAATTAATCTAGATCACTTGATGTTACATGACCAAACCACCTACACAAAACAAACATTTTAACTTACCTGAGACAAGGCCCGACTGGGATTTCATCCCCCAGCAGATACCTTACCCGTCCCAGCGATCTTACTTGGATTTCATCACCAAGGAGAAAGCCAACTCTGTTCTCTGGCAGAGTCTAAACTATAGTGGAAGTATATTTTGGCTAAGCGAAACCAGCTAACCACTGGAATCGTGAAGTGAGGGGAGCTTGCTCCTTAGCACCAGGCCTATACGAAAGCTAACACAGATTTCTTGAGCACCATAACAAAACCTGAAACCATCCATAGACTGCTTCTTCTAGGACCCGACTCACAAAGCCAATCTTCCTCTACACACATTCTAAGGCATAAGCCACTATAATCCTAATAATTTACTTCTAGGGTTTTAGGATCTGCTTGTGTCTTCATCTTTTTTGGTTCTTATCTGCTTGTTTGAGCTTGTGAGGACGTTCTTCCTTGCCTTGAATGGTTCTGACTCATATCCAAGCCAAGGCTCTAGTCGATCATGTGAGGCATCATCCTCTTCCATCTACCCCGCCTATAACCAGCCTTATAATGGAGTTCAACTCGGAAACTAAAAGAACTCCTACCAGACCATCTTTGACCCAAACGCCTATTATCCCAGAAGGGGACCAAGATTTTGCATGATTCTTGGACCTCAACGTAAAAGCCTTGCAACACTATCTCATGAATAGCCGAACGCGAGACCCCTTTGGCAATCCAATTTACGGAATGCTGAATTCTCTCCTCGAGACTGCGGTCGTATCAACAGCGTCCGTAGTCCAACCCTTAGATACCCAGGCTGTTGCCTCAACCAATGACCAACCTTTTACCAACCATCCAAGTGTGGCCTCTCCTTCCATCATTGGGCCCACTTTCACCAAGGTTTTGGCCCCCTATCAATCTCAGCCCACTCAACCACTTTCTACCGCCTTTCAAAACTTGGTCGTCTCTATTCTGCCTACCCTTACTCCTATCAACACTAGGGTGGCTACCTATCCATTGGCCCATGTTACCTCTAACCAACCTCCCATGACAACATCAAACCTAGCCATGCCTTCTATCCAAACATCCTTAGTCACTTCTTCTGTCCCTACGACTAGTCATCCGTACATTGCACCACTCTCTCATACGAACAAATCTGCAATGAGCCCATCCATCCTTTTGTCCCCATCAAACCATATCCCAGCCAGTGGGAACTTCCTAAGTTTTCTCATTTCCAAAGCAAGGAAGACCCAAAAAAACATTTACAGGCATTCAGACACGCCTGTTACCTTATCGCCCACGATGATGCATTGCTCTTATGCATGTTTCCCATGTCTCTCTCGGGTGCTGCACTTGACTAGTACAGCTCTCTTCCCAGCCATTCCATCTTCACGTTCACTCAGCTGGCCCAGCTCTTCCTTGATCATTTCTCCATCAATATCACCAAGAAGGTCTCCATCACAGACCTCTATTCTATTCGCCAGTTCAAGGATGAATCCATTGCTGATTTCGTCGCTCGGTGGAGGGGCCTTATCAATCAACTTTCATTTTCCTTACCTCAGCCTGAGCTTATTGAAGTTTTCTCTCAAGCCTGCGCTAGACATATTTCTTCTACCTTGAGGGTTCAGACCTTCTGCACTTTTGATGAAGCCTTCACGATGGCTCGTAAACTTGAGTTACGTGTCATTGAGGAGAATAAAGTCAAGTTGCGGAGTAAGAATCCTAACTCCAAAACCAATGACCCCTCTTCTAAGCCTTCCTTGTCCAATCCTAAATCTAAAGCTTTAGCAAATGCTGTGGTTGTTAGATCTTCTTCCTCTTCACCTTCAACTAATCAACCTGAACCATCCACAACTATGAGCGCCACTCGCCAATTTCAGCAGAGATACATACAGCGACAGTTTACTCCACTTGGAGAATCATACGCGTCTGTGCTAGAAAAACTCGTCAAACAAGGGGCCATCAATCTCCCTCAGATCTGACCTCCACCACAATTTGATCCCTCACGCGCCATCCCTGCGTGGTATAGGGAAAATGACTTCTGCCACTACCACCGTGTTAAAGGTCATGACACGGGCAACTGTAAAACCCTTAAAAATAAAATCCAAGACATGTTGGAAAAGGGTGATCTCATCCTCGACAATCCCAATGCCCCTCCTAATCAAGGTATCGATATCTTCAAACAACCATTCCCTAATCATCCACCAACCCAAAACAACGTCCAGACCTTGACTGACAATACCCAGGAACATAATATTCAAATAGTCAATACAGTCTCGCCCCTTATTTCTAACCAACCCCAAGTGGTGAGTTCATCCATCAGTCCATCACATGTGGATGAACCTCTTTCTCCGGTTAGTTCTCCCTCAACTTCTCTCATTTTGGAGGACGCCTCGACCTTACCATCACCGCCAGTTTCACCATCTTCCTTCTTGCTGCCCATGGAGGACCCAACGTTTCCTACTCCTCGACCGCAAGTGGAGGGCACTATCATCCCTGCCCTTTAACCGCTTGAGGAGCTTCATTCTCCAGTTTCTTCTCCACCCAGGGAAGAACCTATCTCTCCTTCGTCTCCAACCAAACACGAACCTGTCACGACTTCACCATGCTTTGGGCCCGAGACTACTACACCCGTCTCACCTTCAGTCCCACAACCGTCGACGTCTTCTCAAGAGCCTAAACCTCATCCCGCATCTTCTCATCCATTTTCCCAACTAGTGGAGAGACTCAAACTTCTCCCTTCTAGGAAAGTGGAACATCAGGGATTGTGGGACTGTCTCACAGCTCTTCAACAAGCCCGGGCCCTCTCATCTCATGCTGCTAATCCTCCCATGGCAGAACCTCCTAAGACTATCAACAAAAATCTGATCTCCACTTCCAAACTGTCTACATCTTCATCAACTTCATCAAAACCAAAACCCTCATCTACTCCGCCTAAACCTATCAAAACACTTGGCGTTCGCCCCGTCTCCAACCTCATTCATCCACAAGTGAAGGTGGACTTAAACCAAACTTCAACCAATAGTAGTCTTCAACCCAAATCACAAAAGACTGCCAAACCACAGAGGCAAACGCCTCCTCTTCCGTCACCATTGCCCTCCATTTTGGGCCTGCATCCTTCAACCTTAACCAGAGTCCTTCCCACTTCAACCTCTAATCAAAAATGGTTGCCTCCTTTGCTTCCTTTACCTACCGCTAGCCTACCCTCTCCTAAAAGGGTGATACCTCTCATGAAGAATATACCATCTCTGCCTGTCATCACACCATCAACTCAGAAGGTGGTACGAAAACCCCCTCCAACTTCGCCCAAGCAAAAGTCACCGACATCACATACATTGATGAGCACGGACCCTTTAGTGGGTTCATACTCTTTGATCTTGCAATGAATTTTGCAAACTTCTAGCATAACTCTTCCACCCATCAAGCCCTTCTAACCTCTCAGGTCTAAACCCTCCTGGTTCGACGACATGAAGACTTGTTTATATCATCGTACACCAGGACACGACACCAAGACTTGCTGTGCCCTCAAGGCTGTCATTCGCCGATATCTGGAGAAATACACTCTTCTCTTTGAGGACACTTTCGACCGACCCCTGACTCCTTCTCATAACCCTTCAACCTCTTCAAACCCATCCACATCTCATCAACCTATTACAACTCCTTCATCACCTTCACCTCCCATCTTTGAAATCAATGCCATTCACATCACCACTAGGTCACAAAAGGACAAGGCGAAAGAAAAAGCCGCCATTCCTTGGACCTACCCTTTTGTCAATCCACCTCAACCGCCTAAGCCTAAGATTTCTATCCTTGGCGCGCCTCAACCCTCCTCTTCTTCTTCTTCTTCCAGACCAATCCATGACTCCATGTTGAAACAGCTTCACAAGATGCCTGTGAAGATGTCCCTCTATGATCTCATCCAGACTTTGCCCCAACATCGTCAGGCCCTCATTCAAGCCTTGCAAGCAGCGAAGGTCCAACCCGAGGATCCCCAACCACTTGCTGCCCTTGTCCACTCCTTAGCCCTTGTTGTCTCCATCACATTCAGCGATTTTGAGATTCCCACATCCAACACGAAAGATCAGGATGCCGCCCTCTTCATCACTGCCTATATCGATTGGACACGCATTAAACGCATTATGATCGACGGGGGTGCTAGCATCAACATCATTTCCACCCATGCCTTTGATCAGTTGGCTCTTCCCAAGAATTGCGTCTCCAAAACTGACGCAATTTTGCACTACTGCCACGACCATTGGCACAGTCATCCTTCATATTCACGTTGGTCCACGCACAGTCCCGGAGCTCTTCTACATCATTGAAGGAGAGTTTCAATACAACATCTTGCTGGGCCGACCCTAGATCCACACCATGGCCTGTGTCCCCTCCACCCTGCACCATTGTGTGAAGTTTGAGCATGACAGACAAGTCCACACCATTCCCGCTGACCCTTCGCCCTTCAAAACATGCAACACCACCTACCATCCAAACGATGTCCTCATTCCTATCAAGCCATCAACCTCGGCACCACCTCCATCTGCGGAAGCTTTGACCAGTTCACAACAAGCGGTCGCCCTTACACCTCCCCTTCAAGCGACAACCACAGACCCCATGGAAGACGTCTTCCAAAGACTTTCATTGGGAGAGTATCGCTTGCTGGCTTTAGACATGTTCCAAACTCCACAAGAGTATGGACGCCTTCATCATAGCCCCAGCTACGACCATCAGATCAGGATGATCATACCTTATGGTCCCCCTCACCTCCACACTAACCTCATCTATGGGGGGCTTAATCTAGCTCCTACTGACGGTAATCCTCTTTCTTCACCTCAACCTTTCACATCAGACTTTTCATTTCTTAGCAACCCCGCCTTTGCACACACTTATCTTCACAGGTGTGCATGGAAGGGTTTTGGTTTCGGACGCTATGAGCAGGGCTCCCATCAGCCTATCCAACTGCTCAATGATGACGACGCCAAGAAATGATATGGTCTAGGATATCATGACCCCACTCAAGACCCTGTAGACCTTTATCTTGAACCAATCCTTGACCAATCTCCTCCACACTCGCCTGTTTTGCCCCCTTCACCTACGGAGTCAGTGGTTTCCATTCCTCCTAGTTTTTTTTTTCATAAACACCATCTGCCTGGACCCCTTGACTTATCAGCTCAATGGGGTGTCCAATTCTCTCCCTCTCATTTTTCCCTACATGATCAAAGATGAGTCGGCAACCATTCACACTGTTCACTGCGTTGACGACGATGCCATTCTTTCTTACATGGGTGCTGATGATTCTTTCATCCAGTGCTCCCTCCCTTCTGAGACCTAGGTTATGTTAAATGAATCAACCATTGACATCAAACTTCCTTCTTCTGATGTTCCTTATGTCTTAAAGACTGGCTAATCTTTAGACGCTCAAGAGCAGCTTGACTATACCCAGTTCCTCTTCGACCATAACAAGGCCTTTGCCTGGACTTACAGTGATATGCCTGGCATCGACCTCACCATCATTACCCATAACATTGTCACCAAACCAGAGGCTAAGCCTGTCAGGCAAAAGCTTTGAAAGATGCATCCTCGCGTTGCCCTCCTTGTCAAAGAGGAACTTCAGCGCCTCCTTTCTGTCTCCTTCATCCAGCCCATCGATTATCCACAGTGGGTCTCTAACATCGTCCCAGTCACCAAGGCAACTGGGGGGATTCGGATCTGCACAGACTATCGTGACCTTAATTTAGCCTATCCTAAAGATGACTTTCCTCTTCCTAACATTGACCAGCTTGTTGATCTTACAGCCGGCCATGAGATGCTATCTCTTATGGACAGATTTTTAGGATACAATCAAATCCTGATTGCTCTGGAAGATCAGCACAAGACTACTTTCATTACCCCATGGGGGACTTTCTGTTATCGAGTCATGCCTTTCAGCTTGAAGAACGCAGGTGCCACTTATTAGCATGCCATGACCTACATTTTCCACGATCTTCTTCACAAAATCATGGAGGACTATGTGGATGACCTGCTCGGCAAGTCCAAACTTCGCTGTGACCATCTGACCATTCTCAAAATCATCTTTTCTCATCTTCTTTAGTATAATGTTCATCTTAACCCTAAGAAATGTGTCTTTGGGGTCCTCTCTGGCAAGCTTCTCGGCTTCATCATTTCCTTCCATGGCATCGAGATAGATCCCGCCAAGATTCACGCTATCCTCGAAATGCCTCCCCCAACCAATCTCAAGCAGCTTTGCAGTTTGCAAGGCAAGCTCCAGTCCATTCATCACTTCATCTCGTAGCTTTCTAACCGCTGCCAACCTTTTCATCATCTCCTTAAGAAGGATGTCTCTTTTACATGGGATAAGGACTATCAAGAGGCTTTTGAAGCCTTAAAATGCTATCTGGTCTCTCCACCAGTTCTCATTCCACCTAAAGATGACCAACCCTTCTACCTTTGTATCTCAGCCACTCACCATTCGTTAGGTGCCATGATCGCGCATCGAGATGAGTATCATCACGAGCAAGCCGTTTATTATATCAGCCGAACACTGGTCGACTATGAAACTCGGTATACCCATATCGAGAAACTCTGTTTGGCATTAGTCTTTGCTGCTACTAAGCTTTGCCACTATCTTCTTAGTCACAAAACTTTTGTCATCACCCACACCGACCCTCTCAAGTATATGCACTCCAAGCCATATCAGAATCAACATATGGCTCGGTGGCTCATGCTGCTTGCTGAGTTCGATCTCGAATTCATCCAACAGAAATCTATCAAGGGGCAAACCATCGCTGATCAACTAGCAGATGCCCCTCTTCTTGACAATCAACCTTCACAGTGTGAGTTCCTTGACGAGTCTATTACTATGCTTTCCTCTGACGACACCACCTATCAGATGACTATGTTCTTTGACAGATCCAAATGTCAACTAGGTGGGGGTGCTGGGGTCATTCTCATTCCACTCGAAGGGGAGCCCATGCCTTTGTCTTTTAAACTCAACTTTGATTGTACCAATAATATGGCCGAATATGAGGCCTTAATTTTGGGACTTCAGACCGCCCTCTCTCTTAGCATCAAGTCCATTAACATCTTTGGCGACTCGCAGCTCGTCGTCAATCAGGTCAACGGTTCATACCTCTGTAAAAATGAAATTTTGCAAAGGTACAAAAACCGTGCTGACATTCTCCTTGCATCTTTCGACCATTTCCTCCTGCAGACTGTTCCTCGATCCACGAATAAGTTTGCTGACACCATGGCTTCTCTTGCTTCACATATCCCATCTTCCTCATCTACATCTAGACTTTTTGTTACGGTGCGTCGTGTGCCGTTGCCTTCATATATCTCTCCTCACATTCATCATGTCAACACTATAGACCCTAGCCCACGAGATGCTTGGTATAAGTAACTTGTAGACTTCTTATCTTTCTCTGTCATTCCTCCCAACCTCTCTAGTAATGCACGATGAGCTTTTATCAAGCGTACCACTCGCTATACCATGCTAGGGGGTCTTCTCTATAAGCGGGGCTTCAACGGCCTCCTTCTTCACTGTCTCACCTCCAATGAAGCATCTCAAGCCATTCAACAAGTCCACGACGGGATTTGTGGCGGACATTTCAGTGGGAATTCGGTTGCCAAGCGCATCCTTCGTTTGGGGTATTATTGGCCTACCCTTCATCAAGACTGTAGCGACTATGTTCGGCATTACATCAAGTGTCAGCAGCACTCTAACTTGCTTCATCTCCCTAGTCATGCCTTACAAATTGCTCAAGATTTCAGGCCTTTTTCTTAGTGGGGTTTAGATCTCATCGGTGAGATTAACCCTCATTCGTCTCTTCGTCATCAATCCATCATCACAGCCACTAAATATTTCACCAAGTGGGTGGAAGCCATACCTCTCGTCTCCACAAAAGCCGACAAGATTGTCGACTTCATCAACACCCACATCATCTGTCGTTTCGATGTCCCTCATAAAATCATCACTGATAACGGCAAGTCCTTCAAAAACAAGACTGTCCAAAAGCTATGCGACTCATTCGGCATCAAACTCAGTTTTTCTTTGCCTTACTACCCACAAGCAAATGGGCAGGCTGAGACTTCCAACAAAATTCTCACCAAAATTCTCATGAAAGTGGTCAGTGACACAGGCAGGGATTGGCACATTCACATTCCCTTCCCTTTGTGGGCCTACTGCACTAGCATCCGAACCTCTATGGGTGCTAACCCTTTTTCTCTCGTGTACAGAACAGAGGCTATCTTACCTCTCGAAGTACAGATCCCGTCTCTTCGCATTTCTCTACATGATATTCTTTCCAATGATGACTTTCATCAAGATCGCTTAGCTCAACTTGAGTTACTTGACGAACGCCGTCTTGCTACCCTTAATCATCTCCATGTCTATCAACATCGCATCAAGCACGCCTATGACAAAAATCTGTGAGAACGAGATTTCAACATCGGAGACCTCGTCCTCAAAGAGAATCAACACGTGACCAATATGGAGTGAAGTAAATGAGGCAAGTTTGCTCCTAATTGGCTCGGACCTTTTATTATCACGCACAAGTATGGATCAGGGACTTATCGTCTGTCTTCTCTTGATGGACGACCAGAACCTGAGCCTCTTAATGCGTTGCATCTGCGACCATTCTACTGCTAGTCAAGTACTCGTCCACTTGACACTTAACTTGAGCTCATCCATTGAGCAATCCCCGTCCTCTTAAATCCTACTTCCTTTCACCCCTATTCCTCTTAACAATTCCTATAACCCTTTTATGATGTATGAATGCTTTGTCCTAATAAAAGGGAGCCCTTAACCTTCTATAATCTTGTCCATGACTCACATTTCTATAAAAACAAATCAAGATGTCACAATATCCATGGTCACTATATCAATATCAAAATCAAAAGGCAGACTGCTCCCTCGAAGGACAGTTGTACTATCATTGCTGTAATTAATAGACTGCTCCCTCGAAGGACAGCTATTCAAAAGCCCTTATATTAAACAAAATTCTAGACCACTCCCTCGAAGGATGGCTATGACTAATCTGGCAATAAATAGCACTATTTTAGAAGCTTCCCGCATTGATCAGCTTCACAACTGACCACCAAGAAAATGACATCTTTATGCAGGCTTCCCGCATTGATTAGTCTGCACCTAAAAAAACAAAAAAATGAGTCATGGACTTGACTTATAGTTGTCTCAGGGTCTCCTATAAAAAGGGGCATAGTTATCTCTACTCTTAAAACGAGTTACCCTCTTTCCTCCTCCTATCACCTGCTCAAGGGACTTCGAGCTCACTTTAATGTCGAAGTGATTCGATTACCACTCTAACATCACTATGGTCAATGACGTCACGCATGAATGGGGCTCTTGGTTCTCATAACCCCTATCTATGCTATCTTTTTGGTCCTTGTCAATGAAAGAGCAATATGCTTTTCACTTCTTCTGCACTTTGGTCACATTCGCCTTCATCACTTGTCAATCAACTTAGCCTATTCCCCCTAGTTTCTATGGACACCAATACACATGGAAACTATTGACCCGCCGCAATTTATGTTCAGCATAAACCAATACTTGCTGAAGCGTAAATATAACCTCAATTCATTTTTAGCATACATCCATCACGAATATGGAATATTGCTAGGGATGAAAAACCCCTCAACCAATGTTGCAGAATACACCATTTGGAATAGGCTGCAACATCTCTTCTCCTCATCATTTCATCATAACTAAGACCAATCTATCAACCATTTTGACCACCTGTCTACCACTTGGACCCTTTGTCTGAACTACATTGGTCTGAGGCCCTTCCACCAGGGCTATGTAGGCAGCACTCAGATGACACCACCGTCTTCTAGGGTTAGCTCGACCATTCTCGTTTGTTCGTCTCTCTGATGGACAAACCTTCTTTCCTTCTTTTACCTATAACCTTGCCCTTGACCATGACCAATTTTATCCCTTTGACCCTCCCTCCCTTCTCGAGAAAACTACATTGGCCTGAGGCCCTATGACCAGGGCTATGTAGGCAGCACTCAGTTGACATGGGGTCTTCTGGGGTTAGCTCGGCCACATCCTTTCGTCCATTCCTCCCCTCGACCACCAACCATTAGCGATCATACCTCTCTCCTCCGACCTTGACCACTTCCATGACGTTGTTGCCTTGGTTGTTTTTGCATATATGCTACCTCATGACTGGTTAGCAAAATTGTGCACAGACCTTTTTGGACCCTCACAAGTATAGGATCGCATGCCAGTTGATCCACACTACTTGTGACTTTTTCGTGTTTCTAGGAGCACTTCCTGAGCCTGAGATACCTAGAACGGGATGACCCATTTAGAGCTTCAGCTTTGATTGAATAACCTGATCAACAGATGACTAAATGCTGGGACCCAGTTATTTCAATTTTGGCACTCCTCGACCCTTGACCTGCGACACTTTTGACCTGACCATCTCATGTAGTGGTATGCACGCAATCACGCCTTTTGCAGCGTTCACCCTCACCCTTTTTTCATCCACTCTTTGTCAAATCAGCACCTGATTCCCAGTTCCCTTCCCTCGACTCCTGCTTTGAGGGGGAATACCTTATCCATAATCGGGGCAATCCGCTTCTTGTTTTTGTCTTGCAATTCATTCGAACAACCAAAAAGACGAAATCAACCTTATCCCTCACCTGGGGCAATCACTCCTATTTTTGTCTTGCAGTTCGTCCAGAACAACCAACAAGACAAAAGGGGGCAAATGTAGACACCAAAATCATGCCGACTCCTTTGGTCATCCCTCGTCTTATTCTTCTTCACCTATTTAACCCTTGTCAATCACTTTTTCCATTAACCTTGACCCTGGCAGTATGTAAAAATGAGCACAGAGCTAAAGCTAGACTCTATCCCCATTGTGCATCTGCCGATGATGGTCTTTACCTGGCTGATGTCACCGATGTCGGTCACTTATCGGCTGACGTCGGCAATCCTGCCAACGTCGGTCACCTTACCGTTATCCGTTTTCAGTTATCATTCGGTTTCCCGAATGGTTATCAAACCATCTCTCGAACCGTCCCTCGCCTTCATCAGCGTCCACCAACCATTCGAAAGGCTAATCAATGAATCAATGAATCAATCAATGAATCAATGAATCAATCAATGAATCAATCAATCAATCAATGAACCATTCGAATCAATAAATCAATCAACCTCTGAACTCTGACATTCACAGACCCTTGCAATCAACACTCTCGCGATCAACCAACTCTGGCATCAACCAATCTGCATTCGCTTCAATCCAGCACTGCACAGACAACTTCAACAACGTCAATCATGTCTTCGCACTGTGACAAGTAAGTATCCTCATCTGTTTATTTTTATTTTTGGTTATTGCTTTCATTGTTATTTCCATACTCCATATTCTGTTCAGACTCGACCTTCTGCAAATCCCCAGAGCCTATTTAGACTCGACCTTATCCTGGCTAGAACCTGTCCAAAACCCTGCCCAAAACCTGTCCAAAACCTTGCCTAGACTCTGCCCTGACTTTGTCTCGACTCCATCAGACCCTATCCCGACCCTGTCAAGAACCTGTCCCGACTCTCCCAGACCTTCTGCAACTCGCGTAGACTCTGTCCAGAACTTGCCCCGACCAATGCCGGTCCCTACCCCGACCGACGCCGACAGTTTGACCAACGCCGGCACCTTCCCTGACCGACGTCGGCACCACAGTGACCGATGCCAATGACTGTACAGAACATTTTACTTCATTATCAGGTACGCACTTTATTTTCTGTCATTTATTTCTATCATTTTATCTTTTATTATCTACTTTCGTCCAGTATTCTACTTTTTTATCAGTGGGTTGATATCCTTCTAGGAAGTCTTCAAACTTCCGGGATCAGGCGTTCGCCTGACAGCCCACCATATCCTTTGACTAACATTTTTTCGTGTTTCAGTCTCTTTTCTTCGCAGGTGTCATTCCTCCACAGCCAAAGAGGAGAATCTTCCAACGTCTGATTTCGGTGCGCACAACTTTATCCAGGTACTTCTAGCCTTGACCATTTCTTTAGTTTCTTTATTCATCCTTTGAATGTAGAAAGCAATTTTGCATAGAAACACCACCCATGCCTATAAACAACTAGCCCTTCTTGATAATTATATGTCTCAAACTGATGCAATACTCCATTCTTTTAATGATATTATAGCTAATATTATGGGCACTATTATCTTACATATTCATGTAGGTCACTTCATAATTCCTAAGCTCTTTTATGTTGTGGAAGGAGAGTTATAATATAACATACTACTTGGATGACCTTGGATACATGTTATGGCATGTGTACCCTCAAATTTACATCATTGTGTCAAGTTTGAACATGATGGACAAGTACATGTTATACCTACTGACCCACCTCCATTTAAAACATGTAATATGAATTATAGTCCCAATAATCTTCTCATCCCATAAAAAACATCATCTTCCTCTCTTGATGCTTCTAAATATTCCACAAGCTCCACTCCTATGATTACAAAAATATCAGCAACACATATTCCTAACAAAGATCCCATGGAGGAGACCTTTCACCATTTATCACTCAATGAATATTGTTTGTTGATGCTTGACATGTTCTATACTCTAAAATAATATGGAAGGCTTCACATGCACCCAAATTATGATCCCTGTATTAGGATGGTCATCCCTTATGGGACCCCTAACCTTTGAACTAATTTCACATATGGGGGAATCAATCAAACTCTCACTATTAGCAATCCATCTTCTTTGCCACAACCATTTACTTTTGACTTCTCTTTCTTGAGTAACCCTATATTTGCTCATACCCATCTCTATAGGTGTGCCTAGAAAGGATTTGGTTTGGGTTATTATGATTAACATGTCCATACACCTACTGACTATCCTACTATAAACACTATTGAAAATGCCAAAAAGAGACATGGGGTGGGATATGATGAACCAAATAAACTCACTAAAACCTACCATGAGCCAATTATTGAAGAACTAGTCTTTCCTTCTCCACCTTATCCTCCATAATCACCTATCAAATCAGAGGTATCTATACCTCCTAATTTTTTTTGATAAATGCCATCCATTTGGGGCCTCTCACCTATCATTAGGGTAAGGAAACAAGGTCCCTTCCTCTCATTCATCCTAAAATAATTGATGAAGATTCTCCCACTACTAACACTATCTAATGTCAATATGATGATGAAATTCTCACCTATATGGGTGTAGATGATTCCTATATCCACCAATCACTCCCATCTGAAATGCAAGCTATGATAACCCTCACGTCTTCAACATTGGCCAATCTTTAGATTCTTTTGAGCAAGCTAATAATTCCACATTTCTTAATGACCTTAACAATGCCTTTTCTTGGTCTTATAATGACATGCCTGGTATTTACCCCTCTATCATCACCCATAACTTTGTCACCAATCAAGATGCTAAACCTATTAAGCAAAATCTTCATAAAATACATCCTCTTATTTCTCTCCTTATCAAAGAAGATCTCCAACACCTCCTTTCTGTTAACTTTATTCAACCCATCAACTAACCACAATGGATTTCCAATATTGTTCCTATCACAAAAGTGATCGAGGGAATTCATATTTATACTAACTATTGTGATTTAAATATCACCTATCCAAAAGATGATTTTCCATTGCCTAGTATCGACCAACTTGTTGATCTAACTGTCAACCATGAGATGCTATTAGTTATGGATAAATTTTCTAGATATAATCAAATCCTAGTCACTCCTGAGGATCAACACAAGACAACCTTTATTACCCCATGGGCGACTTTCTATTATCAAGTCATGCCTTTTGGCTTGAAAAATGCTGGTGCAACTTACCAATGTGTCATGACCTACATTTTCCATGGTCTCCTAGATAAAATGATGGAAGATAACATGGATGACTTACTAAATAAATCTAACTTTATCAAGAACACTTGGTAATTCTCAAAGCCATATTCACTCATCTCCTCCAATATAACATTTGACTAAATGCAAAGAAATGTGTCTTTGGTGTTATTTTAGATAAAATATTAGGTTTTATCATTTCTCTTCATGGTATCAAGGTTGATCATAATAAGTTTAGATAGATCATAGAGATTCCTCCACCTACTAATATAAAAAAACTCTATAGCCTGTATGGCAAACTTCAGTCCATTTGCCACTTCATTTCCCAATTGTCAGATCATTGCCAACCCTTTCACCATCTCCTCAAAAAGGATGTCTCCTTCCAATACTGCTAAGAAGCCTTTGACACACTTAAAAAATACCTCCTTTCCCCACCGATTCTTATTCCACCTAAATAAAATCAGCCTTTTAACCTATACATCTCCATAATAGACCATTCTCTACGTGCTACGATTGCACATCAAGATGACCAAAATCAAGAGCAGGTAGTTTATTACATAATCCATAGACTTATTGATTATGAGACTCGATATACCCACACTAAAAAACTTTTCTTTGCATTTTTATTTTCTACCTCTAAGCTTCACCATTATCTCCTAAATCATAAAACCTATGTGGTCACCCATAATGATCCTCTCAAATACATGCATTCCAAACCATATCAAAAATAACATGTAGCCCAGTGGTTCATGCTTCTTAATGAATTCAACTTAGAGTTCATTTAAAAAAAATTATTAATGGGAAAACAATCACTAACTAGTTAGTTGTTACTCTTTTACTTGATAATCAACCTTCAAACCTTGAATTCCCTGATGAATCTATTGCAACACTCTCCACCGATGACATATCCTATAAAATGATGATGTTGTTTGATGGATCTAAAGGCCAACATGGTGGGGGTGTGGGGGTCATTATTATTCCTCTAGATGAACCTATGCCTTTGTCATTGAAACTAGATTTTTAATGCACTAACAATATGGCCGAATATGAGGCTTTGATTTTAGGACTTCAAACAACTCTCTTCTTGGGTATCAAATCCATAACCATTTTTGGTGATTCTCAGCTAGTGGTTAACCAAGTTAATGGTTCCTACCTATGAAAAAATGAAATTTTGTAGTGGTATAAAATTCATGTAGATACACTCTTTGGATCATTTGACTCTTATCTCTTGTAAAATATTCCTTGATCTACAAACAAATTTACTGACATGATGGGTTCACTTGCTTCACACATACCCTCTTCATCCTCCTCTTTAAGAATCTATGTCACCATGTATCACTTAACATTACCCTGCTATGTCTCAAATAACATCCTCTTTGTCAAAAATGTAACAACTAACCCATAAGGCTTATGGTATAAACAACTCACAGATTATCTTTCCTTCTCTATTACCCCTCTTGATCTTTCTAATAATGGGAAACAAGCCTTCATAAAACATGCCACTCATTACACTATACTAAGGGGACTTCTCTACAAGTAAAATTTTGATGATCTTCTCCTTAGATGCCTACCTAGTATTGAGACTCCCTTTGCTATTAAGGAAGTCCATGATGGGATTTGTGGTGGGAATTTCAATGGTCACATAGTTACTAAACGTATCCTTTGACTTAGCCATTATTGGCCCACACTTCATCGAGACTGCATTGATTACATTTGGCATTATGTCAAGTGTCAACAACATACTAACCTCCTTCACATTCCTAGTCATGCATTATAATTTGCCAAAAAAAATTGGCCCTTCTCCTAATGGGCATTATGTCTAATCAAAGAGATTAACCCTCATTCATCACTTCATCATCATTCTATCATTACTATCACTAAATACTTCACCAAGTGGGTCATGACCATCCCTCTCATCTCCATCAAAGCTAACAAAATTATTGACTTCATTAACCATCACATCATTATTAATTTTGGTGTACCTCACAAGATTATAACAAATAATGGAAATTATTTGAAAAATAAGACTATTTAATATCTTTGTGATGCATTTGGAATCAAATTAAGATTTTCATCACCATACTATCCCTAAGCTAATGGATAGGTAGAAACTTCTAACAAAACTTTGACCAAAATTCTCATGAAGGTAGTCAACGATATGGGAAAGGATTGGCACACACACAATCCTTTTACTTTATGGGATTACCGCACTAGCATTCAAACCCCTATGAGTGCCACACCTTTTTCATTGGTATATGGGATGGAGGTTATTTTACCTCTTAAGGTCTAGATTCCTTCTCTTCACATTTCTCTACATGACATACTAATGATAACTTTTGTCCAAAATGTTTGGCCTAGCTTGAATTGCTTTATGAGCGTCATCTCATAGCCCTCAACCATCTCTAAATCTATCAAGAGCATATCAAACATGCTTATAATAAAAACCTCAAAGAGTGAGATTTCAATATAGGAGATTTCATCTTAAAATAAAATCAACATGTGACAAACATGGAGAAAATCAAATGGGGTAAGTTTTTTCCTAATTGGCTTAGACCTTATATCACAACTCACAAGTATGGTTCAAGAACTTATCACTTGTCTTCTATTGAAGGAAGGCTAGAAACCAAGCTTTTAAATGCCTTAAATTTATGACCATTCTTTTGTTAAACCAACATCACTTTACTTCATGTTTAACTTGAGCTCATCCCTTGAGCATCCATATTACATTCATTTCCCTTCCTCTTCACCCTTACTCCTATACACATAGATAACTTACATAGTGGTATAGTTTTATCCTCACAATGGAAAACTCCTAATCCTCTAAAGTATTGTCCATGACTAAAAAAAACAAAAAAACAAATGGGACATGTGAAAAAGTTATAAAATCTTAGGTCATGATTTTCAACATAGACTTCTCTCTTGAAGGACAACTACGTAATTTCCCTTTGCTACTATCGATAGACTTCTCCCTTGAAGGATAACTATTTAATATTAAAAACAAATGCTTATACCACTCCCTTAAAGGATGTCTAAGCCAAGATTTGTTCTCAAAAGGAAAAAAAATGCATAGGGATCCTCACCTCTTTGAAAAACCTTAACCTATACAAAATAACATTATAGGCTTCCTACATTGATCAACTTACACCAAAAAAAAAATTAATTCATGGACTTGTCTATATTATCTCTCAGGTCACCCACAAACAGGACATTTCATTTCTACTGGGTAGGTTATTCTATCTAAACATTTTTCCTCATTCTACACTTTTTCCCCTCCTACTCTTTCAAGGGACTATGAAGCTCACTTAACATACAACAAACATGATGCTTCTCTAACAAACACAATGGCTCAAAGATATAAGGCATGAAAGAGGTTCATTTTCCTGAGCCTATTTATGTTATAAATTATTGTCTTTGCCAATGCACAAGCATTTTACCTCTTTATTTTCCCATCCACATCACATGTCAATATCTCTATTTGAGATGAAGAGACAATGGCATACCAATACTAACATAACAAATCTATTTATTTTATGCATACAACATTACAAATATGTAAAAATGTTGTAATAAACTAACATAACCACTCTATTCATTTTAAGCATACACCATCACAAATATGGAGAAATGCTAAGATGAAACTAACTAATCAAATATGTATATACCATCACATAAATGGGAAAGGCTATTCTAAACTCAAATAACATGATCAACATTAACATCTAAATTAACATAGCATAAAATAAACATCATCCATATCATCATCGTAATCACAAGCAATGCATCTCAAATAAACACATGGTAATAAATAAACGTCTCATATATATAATATGTGATCAAAGTACATGTTCATCATCTAAATCATTATAACATCATAAATCTCTCTCAAAATGTACATCTTGCATCTTCATCTTGTAGGCCGGTATACATATAGCATATCTAAAAAAAACTAAAAAACTCTGATACTCAAGGTCCTCGAGGCTCTCTATGTGGTCATGAGGAGACAATATCATCACCACTCTCCATCTATTTGTGTTGACATGAGTTATAAGCCATTGCATGTGACATTTACCTCTCCTACTCTCTAAACTTTGAATATTTCTATATCTGTGAAAACTCTCTAATTTCCCTCTCATAATAAGCAATCTCATCTAGGGCAGTCAAATATCTCACCATAGATATAGTCTATGGAGGACCCATATTACCTAATAATGGTCTAACCTATACTAGTCCTTGTGGTGGTGGAAGAGGAGTAGCTTGACCTACTACTCTTAGATTGTCTCTCTCTATTGCCACTATAGTCACTTGACCTTGTAAAACAACCACCTGGCCCTATAGTGATACAACCTAACCCTATAGATCCCTAATCTAACCCTATAACATCACCATGTACCCATATAAGGCTAACACCTATGCTTGGGCTATCTCTCAAGCCTATACTACTACATCTCAAGCCTATACTGATGTATCTCGAGCCTATATCACTACATCCCTCTCTCTAACTAACCCCTATAAATCTAGTGGTATCATCTTGACCTCTACCATCAGATGTAACCCTACCCACCAAGATATATATGCCATTGTACACCTTGGGTCCCCAACACCTTGCCCTACTGATAGCTCCTTAAAATCTAGGCCATTGGTCTCTTGGGATAATGGTAAGGGTGCCTCTATGTCATCCCTCCTGTATCAAGGGAAGGTAGGTAGAATATCCTATAGTAGACCAAACTACCTCTTGACCCATGTCATGATAACCATCTCTAACTCATTGACCCATCTCCCTCTGACCCATAGTGAGCTCTACAACCCAATAAAATGCTTTTCCTACACTCTAAAAACTAAGTATGTTAGATATGGTCTCCATAAGATATCTATATGGATCAAGCCCTCGATCATGTACCTATAGTAGGCAATGTCTCACACCATGCCATCCACCTAGGTCTGTGCCAATCCCTCTCTCCACTATTTAAAACCAACCTTGAAGTTGGCCAAGATAGTGGTAGGTAACCCCAGTGGTCATGTCACCATGATGTGCTCATACACCCAGTAGTGCAATAGATGATCGACACATAAATTTTATCATTGACATAACCTCAAACCCCATAACTCTCTATATAACTATGCCAAAAATACTATACCCCAAGCAAAAATGGTCCACTATTCGATCATATATGTAAGTACACCTATCAAAGCAATTAAAAATCTCCCTCTATGTGCATCTAGTAATGTATACATCATGATCCCAATCATCATCAGGATGCTCAAATGATGATACTCCTCATCAACCATATAGAGTGACTTGTATGCAAAACTCATAAAGTGGTAAGTTACCTCACTAATATTCTCCCCATATAAAGTGACCATGTGTATATCATGATCCTCTCTTAAGCATGCAAAAATATCCTCACCCTAGAGTGCTAGTCAAAAAATCTTATACACATCCTCCTACATCACTGTCACCTCCCCAATCAGTAGATGGAAGGTATTGATGGTATGATCCCATCTCTCAAACAAATCTATCATTAGAGACACATCTCACATGACTTGATAGTATCATCGTACTCATCCTAAACACACATCTACCATATGCTTCCACTTGTCTAGAGTGACATCCCACCTCATGTATGTTAATAGATTCAGTAGATGATCTCAAAGTGTAAGCTCTATCCTCACCTACATCCATACACATAAACAAATCAAGTGACATCCCTTTTAATCTACTCTATCACCATGTTTTCCCCTTCTCATTAGGAGAACTACATTCATCTAAGGCCTTAAACTAGGATTATAGGTAACACTCAGTCTACATGGGGTCTTATAGGGTTAGCTTGGCCATATACCCACCTTACTAAACACCCTAGGCTTCATTACCTCTCTCTCTCTCTACCCTAGGCTTTATTTCCTCTCTCTCTCTCTACCCTAGGCTTCATTGCCTCTCTCTCTCTACCCTAGGCTTCACTACCTCTCTCTCTCTACCCTAGGCCTACTTGCCTATTCTAATTCTAGGCCTCACTACCTATATTCTTGACTCTTGACACTATAACCTATATTTTAAGCCTTAAACCTCTCCAACTATCTCAACTTACCTTTTCCCCTAAAATGCACCTTTTTAGATCTTTTTCCTAGGTTTTGGAAGAATTACATTGGTCTAAGGCCCTAAACTAGGCTATGTAGTTAGCACTCAGATGACAAGGGTTCTTCTGAGGTGAGCTTGACCATTAGGATAGTTGACTACTTCCATTGGAGATCTAAACCTCACCCTTTCTCTTATTTTAATACTTTTTTATAGTCACTAACATTTACATTAATGTTGATGTCAACAATTTATTAATCTATGTAATGGCTAATGTCGATAGGAAAATATCAACCTCAGTGATGTGTTGGCTGATGTTGGTGGACCTCATTGATGTTGGAAACTAGTTCAACCCTAGGGTTGAATAACCCAAACCCAACCTTACCCATTTCCCCTAAAAACCTACCCATAAATCCCCCTAACTTATCCTACACCTACCTTAACCTATTTTCTACCCCCCACACATATTTTATACAACCCCACATCCTATTTATCCTAAAAATTATAAATACTAAATCAAAATAATGTAGGCTCTTGCCTCGTCTCTCCATCTCCTCCTGGCTGGCACCATTAGCTCTTATGGTTATGTACCTCCCAATGGGTCCCCTCCTTGAGCTATCATCTCAAATCTCTCTCAATCTCTATTTCTTCACTCCAATCACAAAGTTGCATATGAGTTTGGTTGATTGCTAAAGCCCCTTTTATTAGGTTTGGTCAACCATCGATGTCAGCATTCTTAGCCTAACCTATCGATGTTGGTGCTTATGCATACCAACATCGATAATATTTCCCTATATTTATTGACATTAACACTTTATAATGCTGATATTGGTAACTATAATTGACATTAGCACCATTTCTATAATGCTTTTACCAATTAACTACTCCTAACTTTTTAAATAATTTACCCATACATTGGGGTAGTTGGAGATCACATATATCGCCCCTAACCATAAAAAAATGACATTAAGGATCTCTTAAATATTTACTCTCGATGACTTTACTTGGAGATCATGAATATTTCCTCACTCATTGACCCTTTTACATTACCCTTGCATTACTTTTCCTAAGTACTTATGCTATCTACTCTAGTTTTATATTATGCACATGCATGTATTTTAGGTGTTGTGGATCATAACCAAGCCCATCCTATCACCTTCAACCTTTTTGTGTTTCCTAGAGGCACTTCTTATGTCAGATACCTGGGACACATTGACCATTGGAGGTATAAATTTGATTTATTTGACCTATCTACTATCACTTACAAGCTATGATTTGGTTACTTCTATCTAAGTCCTCCTTAACTTTGCCTATTCTTGAATTTATCGACTATAGCTCATTGTGGTCTACATATATAGAGTGATACTCAATTCTCCACCATTCACCCAATTACCTTTTTATCAAACTGATACCTAATTCTAGTTTCTCCTCCATTGATTCTTGTTTTGAGGGAGATACCTCATGTAATACTTGGAGCATCTAAATCCTATTTTTGTCTTATAACATGTTAGTACAAATTATAAGACAAAAAAGGGCAAATGTAGACACCAAAATTACATCACACACACATGCATAACTCCCTTTGTCAGAACCCTCCTTAATCCCATTTTAATAATAATAATTAATCTCCCTAACCCATAATTTTACCCCTCAGACATTTAATTAATATAAAATACTTAATTAAGTTAATTAAAAACTCCTATTGACACCTTACCTGGCCACCTCACCCTATGACTAATTCTCCCCTGATGAGTCACCTCAAGACCTAGTCCCCTCATCCTAACTACCCAAGACTTATTCCCACTTCCAAACTAAATTCATAATCTACTACCTCCTTCTTAACCTTTTATTTTTACCATTTTATAATGGGTGTCACACTTGGCATGAACAACAAAAAAAAATAGGCCAAAAATAGAAAGGTTTACCTATTATAGGGCCACCAATGTTAGTCAACCCATGACCAATGTTGGCAAGATCATTGACATTGTTAATATAAGTCAAAATATAACATGTAGTTTAGGTCAGCAAAAATTAAGAAAACCAATTCTTACTCTCATTTAGGCTCTCAACATTCTATTTTTTGACATCTAGGCTTATAATCACCCTATGTTAGTCAATCAAAATTAGTAGCTGAGATCTTGAGGACCAATAACACTCACTTGTTCTCTCTATTTAGGCATTTAGGTTTAACCTCCCTGATAGGAACCATCAAATTGGTACTCATCATTTAGCGACCACCATAGCTAAGTACATCACTAATATTGTAGGTCATTTAAATATTTATTCTACTATTTCTTTATATATACTCTACATTACTTTATGTACTTCTGACCATACCTCTGTAAGGGAGTTACAAAGCTTCCTTTCTTGTTTCCCCTTAAATTTACATAACAAACCTCTAACTAGACTTAACCAAGGCATAATTTCCCTCTCATAACTCACCCAACCTCCCTGGCCTGATCTAAACCATTTCCTAGACCTGAGAAACCCTTCTGCAAGCTCCCAGACAATTATTGCCCCTACTGACTTTGGTAGTCTAACTTACATCGAGCACCTCACTACCAACCTCAAAAGTATAACTAATATTGGTCACACTCCTATCAATGTCAGTGACTGTGAATTCCCTAACCTCTTCAAAATCTACCCAAACAACTTCTAAAACACAAACAAAGTATCTCACTTACACCCTGTCACTCTTTGTTGTGTAAAAGTTATTAATAATGATAATATTATCTTTTTTTCACTCTATCTTCACCTCTCTTTCAGTTATTTATTATTCTTTTGCCTCTCAAAAGTGGACTGTCATCTCTAGGGAAGTTTCACACTTCCTAGAATAATTGCTTATCTTGGCAACCCATTCATTTATTTACTAACAAACATCTTGTGGTAGTGTTTTCTTACTTGCAGGTAATCCTCCCAAGACAAAGAGGAGTGATCAAAACATCTAGCTATAGTGTGAAAAAAAAATCTAGGTTTTTTCTAATCACTTATCCCCATCCTTCTTTCTATTTTCCTTTAGACTTAAAATAGACAAAATTTAGTGAAACACCTTCACCTACAAGTCTATTTTAAGATTCTAATGTTTTTAGAGGTCAAATGACCTAGATAAGGGTTACATTATGGAATAAGATGTCCTCATTTATTTAAGAGAGTCATCCAACACTTATTTTTCTTGAGAGGATAGGGGAAGTACCCTCTTTTTTGTCTCAGACAGAGGGTACTTCACCTCATGCAAACCCTATAAGATTTGAGGAATATAGAAGAAAAGAGTAACAAAGAAGATGGAATGAAATTAAATAAGGGTTTTTGAGGATAATTTATGCCTATTACACTCATGAAAACCAATCATAGGAGTGTGTATATTGAAAAGGTGGTCAAAATATTTAAAGGTATAGTCAAGCCTGTTAGGCAAGGGGTCAAGCCTAAGGCCAAATGAGTAATCATTTTCTATTTTGACATAATAAAGACATTAAAACATATTTAACCATGATTATATGGTTAGGTTATATTTGTGGTAGATATTTATGTAAAATTAATCATTAATAAATCATTTTTGAGCCTCAAGATGCAGCTAATCCTAATAGGCATGATGAAGCCTAGACGCTAAATGAGTAGTCATTTCCATTTATAGCATAAGTTAAGAATATAAGTGACATGGAGAATTTTTATGGGATCAAATATGAGGTTATAAATCCATTAAAATTTATGGAAGACATCAAAAAGGATCATTTTAAGTTTAAACTGAAAATAGGCTTACTAGGAAAGGGTTAGGCCTATGCTCAAATAGAGAGTCTTTCACATTTTTAGACATGGATATAATTTGAAAAATATTGAATCATTTTTTTGGGGCCTAAAATTGGTGTTAAGGATTTTGGAGTGTAGAGAGAACCAAGGAAACTCATTTTTAACCTTCAAACCAACACTAGACCTATGGAAACAAGGAAAAGACCTCGAATAAGTGATTTCAAACACTCATATCTCACTTGAGGTTTTGAATGAGATTCCAATATATTTGGGGATGTTAATATGGTCTCTGAAGATAAATTTTGTGGAATTTTTATACAATTTCGATGTGAACTTTTATGAATAATGCTTAAGACCCAAAACTACTCTAAAAACCTACTAAACCCTTATTAAGGATTAGTTTTTGAAAATGGAGTTTGATATCTAATAAAATTGAATATTTTTGTCATAAAAAAATTTGAACCTTGGATAGGACTCTCTTATGATAATCCACATGCTTTGATTTGTATAAAATTGTATAGATGGGGTGCACAAAAGGCTTTTTATGACCATTTTTTGTGTTTTTCAAGTTAGAGTAACGTGATAAAACCAAATTTGAGTGAAAGATTGAGACTTAATATAACTCCTAATATTAATTTAATTTCATGAAATGGTGTCTAAGTTCCCAAAATAGGTGTTTCAACTTAGCCAGTAAAATTTTGCATATTGGACAAGCTAGTGAAGAAGATGGAAAACTTTAGGTGGGATGTTTTAAAGCTTATCTAATAATTATAAGGTCATGGAGGGTATTAAAACTTTTCATTCACTCCCTTCCACATATTTTCATGATTAACTGAATCCAAATTGGAATCCAAGTGTGTAGGATGCATGGAAGGGAAATTTTTATTAGAATAGACGATAATGGCTTACTTTCAATTAATTTTAAAAGACTAGGCATGAAAAAAATTCATGGAGAGGCTTGTATTATGTCCCTACCTTGAACTAAAATCATTATAACTGGTCTTCATTAGTTATGGGATGTCCAAATAAAGGAAATCATGAAGGCATTTTTTCTATGCAAAATAAGGAGTTTCTTTCCACTTTTTTTCAAATTTATGACTTGGATTGACACTTGTTACTCCTATCCTTGCTTGGTTTAACCCATATAATATTATCATGCATATATAACTTATTTTCTTATCTTTACAAGTGTCCTTGTCACCCTTGGACTTCTCTTCTTCTCTCTCTTTCTCAAACTCTATAAGAATTGGCCATTTTGGCATTGTATTCTATGTTCCACCTGAGTATGGAGAAGCCCTGATCATTTGAATACCTTTTGATCAATAAAATTACTAAGTGTTACCTCTTAATTTTTTTTCATATGTATGTTTCACTTGAACGATGAATCTTGTTTAGTGAAGACTATGGATTCCTAGCACGTAGTCTCATTCTTTCACCTTGTTTTGTAGTTAGAAAACTTCTTCTTGCAAGCTATGTGAAGTGTTCAAGGAGATGTGAAATGTTGAGTTAGTTAGTATTTTCACTATTACCATTCAAGGCCTCTTGTCTAGTCCTTCTAGCTTTTCACATTCATCCATGACCTTATAATTTATTATTTATGTGAGAAGATGAATATTGAAGGAGTGTATTTTTAGTTTGTTTCTTGGTATTAAGTGTAGAATACAATTGGTTATAAGTCATCAAATTGATTTGGTGTATCACCCCCTTAGTTTATATTTGGTTTCAGTTATCTCTCTCTCTTTTTTCACCATCTAAAATTAGTAATAGGTTCAATCCTAAGTGATACATCAAGCGAGATAGCCCTATCTAGAGACTCACTCATTCCTTAGGCTACCCACAAGTATAGAGGTGATTCCATTGTGCCACTTAGATGAGGATAACTTTACATCTCCTCAAAGGGTGAAAATCCAAGTGACAATAGTTTTTGGCACACCTAGTGAGACTCTTGTTCTAAGAGTTGGAAGACTTTTGGTGTTGTCCTTCAACACATCAGCCTTTGAAGGCATATTTTCAAGCATCAATGGTGAATCTAAAGGCATGTCAACTGGTCAAGCAACCCAAGTTGTCCTTTGAATATTTATGGTAACACCTTTTTTTGTGTCCTTGATTTTATTGAAGATTCATGGCTGACCTCAAAATTGAGTTTTGTTCTTTACAAGTTGGTACAACATATCCATCTTTCCCCATTCCCTATCAATATGAAAAATTTCTTGGTCAATCTTATCATGATCATTTTCAGTCCCAATATGACCATACTCAGCCCTATAATGAGTTGTATTAGTCCTATAACTAGCCTTCTCAATGTTTTACCCCTCCTAATCAACCTATTCCTTTCTCTAATCAGCCCATTTCCACCTTCAAGCAAACACTTTTGGGCTATGAAAGATACATGTTGAACCTTGACACACAAAGAGGATATGGCATAGATGTTCTTAGTCATGTCATTTGAAAGGTAAGAGATGAAATGGAGTTAGTTAAGAGAGAATGGGTACCTATTGAGAGAGCCAATTGGTAAAGGATCACAAGTGAGATTCTTGATGTGAGTGGTTTAATCTCTTCCTTATAGGATAGGTTAGAAGTTCATGAAATATAAACTCACTATACCTAATAGCCTTCATATTCATTATCCAAGTATTATACCAGCCATACATGACCCCTACTCATGAGCCAAATCAAGCCCATAAAAATTATCCTTATCTAAATCAGTTGGAGGAGAGAGTTGAAAGAATAAACCTTTTGTTTGAAGATAATCTTGATAGGAAAATTGGGTTGGCTAATATGCATTTTCAATAGTCCATGTTGGCAGAAAAAGAAGTGGATTTCAAACCTTCATTTCCCTCTCACATTTCATCGTCAACATCTCAAAAGGAGACTCATAATCCTAATGTCCTAAGTTGGAATAAAATAGTGGAATCATGGGAAAGGAAAAAAGAGAAAATTATTGACCAAGAGCGTAAAATTGAGAAGACATCTAATCCTAACATCCTAAGTTGGATCAAGATAATAAAGTCATGGGGTAATAAAGAAGATTAAAGCATTTTCTAAGAGTTTGAAGTGGAAAATGGAGTTGATCCTTTGAAATTACCTCTCACTCTTCCTCAAGAAGCCTCTTTTATTCTATGGTAGGCTTCATGCAATCCTTATCCCCATGATGATTCCTATCAACTTCAAGAGATGATTTTTCAAGAGAACCTAGCCAAGCAAATAGAGGAATTAAAATCAAAGATTATATTGATAAGTCAAGGTGAGATGGAAGTGTTTCTACGCTATATCACTTTCTACATTCAAAGAAGGAATTAAGAAACTAAAAGAAATGGTCAAGGCTAGATGTTACCTGGATGTAGTTGTGCGCACCGAAATCAGACGTTGGAAGGTACTCTTCTTTGGCTGTGGAGGAATGACACCTATGAAGAAAAAGAGACTAAACACAAAAAAATGTTAGACGAAGAAATGGTGGGCTATCAAGCAAACACTTGATCCCTGAAGTACGAAGACTTCCTTAAGGGATATCAGCCCACTAATAAAAAGCAGAATATTTGACTGAAGTAGAAATAATGAAAGATAGAATGAAAGCAAATAAAAGACAAAAAGAAAAATGTGTACTTGATATGTAGAAAACTACTCTGCACAGTCGCCAGTGTCGGTCTCTGTGCCGGCGTCAGTCAAGAAGAGTGCCGACATCGATTGAAGTGCCGACGTCGATCGGGGTAATGACCGGCATCGGTCAGGGAAATAGTTTTGGACAGGGTCTGGTCGGGTCTGGATAGAGTTTTTGGATTGCATAAGGGTCTGAAGTTTTTGTCTGAGGATTCGGGAAGCTGGTTTAAGAGTCAGAGGGATTTGTTTGAGGGTTTGTATAGGGATCTGGGCAGAGTTACAGACTGTATTTTTGAGACAGGATGGATAGAGGTGATACGGGTGGAAATAAGGTCAGGGTTATGGTCTAACTCTAAATCTGGATAATGATATCAAATAAAAAAATAAAAAACAATAACTAGAGAGTAAAACAAAAACACAGAGCAAAGCTTACTTGTTATACGTTGAAGATAAAAGTCAGAGACATGATTGATGTTGTCCCTGTGTTACAGAGTAAGCTGACTGAAGCAAAATACCTGTATCAGAGAGAGAGAATGCGAGAGATTGGATGCAAATTGGTTGGATGCCAGATTTGGTTGATCATCTGGATGCAAAAGTTCATTGATCATTACTTGCTGTGGGGTTTGGATGAAAGAAATGTTTTGATTCCAAAGGTCCGATAATCAGTTGCCAAACTGATTGGCAACTGAATAACGAATAACGGATTGAGAAATGAATTAATGGATGCAGTTTAAGGTTAATTGATGCTAGCAAGACTACCGACATTGGCTAAAGGGTGATCAACGTCGGTGACATCGGTTGAGTAGTGACTGGCATCGGCAGATGCAGAATGGGGACAGAGGCTAATTCTAACTTTCTACTCATTTTGACATGCTGCCAAAGGCAAGGCTTGTGGGAAAATGGTCGACAGGGGTTAAATAGGCATGGGAGAATAAAATGGGGGTTAAGGGGAGGATGACAAGGGTTAGACATAATTTTGGTGTCTACATTTTCCCCTTTTTGTCTTGTTGGTTGTTCTAGATGAACTGCAAGACAAAAATAGGAGGTGGTTGCCCCAGGTGTGGGATAAGGTCAATTCTGTCTTATTGGTTGTTCGAATGAACTGCAAGACAAAAACAAGAGGTGGATTTCCCTGATTATGGATGAGGTATTCCCCCTCAAAGCAGGAGTCGAGGGAAGGGAACCGGGAATCGAGTGCTGATTTGACAAAGAGTGGATGAAAAATGGGTGAGGGTGAGGGTGAACACTGCAAAAGTTGTGATTGTGCGCATACCACTTCACAAGATGGTCAGGTCAAATTGTCACAGGTCAAGGGTCGAGGAGTGCCAAAATTGAAATAAATGGGCCCTAGCATTTAGTCGTCTACTGATTGGGTTGTTCAATCTAAGCTGAAGCTCTAAATGGTCATCGTGTTCTAGGTATCCCAGGCTTAGGAAGTGCTCTTAGAAAAACAAAAAAGTCACAAGTAGTGGGGATTAACCAACTTTTGATCCTATACTTGTGAGGATCAAAAAAAAATAGTCTACGCACAATTTTGCTAACCAATCATGAGGTAGCATACAGGCAAAAACAACCAAGGCAACATTGTCCTAGAAGTGGTCAAAGTAAGAGGAGATAGGCATGATCTCCAATGGTCATTGGTCAAGGTGGATGAATGGATGAGAGGATGTGGCTGAGCTAACCTCAGAAGACGTTATATGATCTGAGTGTTGCCTACATAGCCCTTATGGAAGGGCCTCAGGCCAATGTAGTTCTCCCTATAAGGGAGGAAGGGTCAAAGGGATGGAATTGGTCTTGGTCGAGGGCAAGGTCATGGTCAAAAGGAGGAAAGAAGGTTTGTCCATCAGAGAGACAAACAAATGAGGGTGGTCGAGCTAACCCCAGAAGATGTATCATCTGAGTGCTGCCTACATAGCCCCAGTCAGAGGGCCTCAAACCAATGTAGTTCAAACTAGTTGAAAAGAGTGGTCGATGATTGGTTTGGTCAAAGTGGTCGATAGGTTAGTCTTGGTCATGATGAAATGATGAGGAGAAAAAGATGTTACAGCCTTTTCCAAATGGTGTATTCTACAACATTGGTTGAGGGGTCTTTCATCCCTAACAATTTTCCATATTCATGATGGATGTATGCTAAAGATGAATTGAGGTCTATTTATGCTTCAGCAAGTATTGGTTTATGCTTAACATAAATTGCATCTGGTCGATAGTTTCCATGTGTATTGGTGTCCATAGAAACTAGTGTGAATAGGCTATGGGAGTGGTCTGAAAAGAGAGTTGAGTTGGGTTGATTACGTGTGACAAGTGATGAAGTGGAATGTGACGAAAGTGCAGAAGAAGTGAAAGGCATATTGCTCTTTCATTGACAAAGACCAGAATGACAGCATAGATAGGGGTTATTAGAACCAAGAGCCCCATTCATGCATGACATCATCGACCAGATGTTGTGTTAGAATGGTAATCAAATCACTTTGATATTAAAGTGAGATCGAAGTTCCTTGAGAAGGTGTTAGGAGGAGGAAATAGGGTAACCTATTTTAAGAGCAGAGATAACCTGGCCCTTTTTTATGGGAGACCCTGAGACAACTATAAGTCAAGTCCATGACTCTTTTTTTTTTTTGGGTGTAGACTGATCAATGCAGGAAGTCTGCATAGAGATGTCATTTTCTTGGAGGTCAGTTGTGAAGCTGATCAATGCGGGAAGCTTCTAAGATGGTGTTGTTTATTGCCAGATTAGTCATAGCCATCCTTCGAGGGAGTGGACTAGAATTTTGCTTAATATAAGGGCTTTTGAATAGCTATCCTTCGAGGGAGCAGTCTATTAGTTACAACAATAATAGTACAATTATCCTTTGAGGGAGTAGTCTACCTTTTTGAATTTTGATACTGATATGGTGACCGTGGATATTTTGACATCTTGATTTGTTTTGACAGAAATGTGAGTCATGGACCAGACTATAGAAGGTCAAGGGTTCCCTTTTATTAGGACAAAGCATCCATACTTTATAAAAGGGTTATAGAGGATTTGTTAAGGGGAATAGGGTTGAAAGGAATTAGGATTAAGAGAATGAGGATTGCTTAAGGGACGAGCTCAAGTTAAGTGTCAAGTGGATGAGTACTCGACTAACAATAGAATGGTCATAGATGCAACACATTAAGAGGCTCAGGTTCTGGTCATCCATCAAGAGAAGACAAATGATATGTCCCTGATCCATACTTGTGCATGATAATGAAAGGTTCGAGCCAATTAGGGGCAAACTTGCCTCGTTTACTTCGCTCCATATTGGTCACGTGCTGATTCTCTTTGAGGATGAGGTCTCCGATATTGAAATCTTGTTCTCGCAGATTTTTGTCATAGGCTCACTTGATGCGATGTTGATAGACATGGAGATGGTTGAGGGCATCAAGACGGCGCTCGTCAAGTAACTCAAGTTGAGCTAAGTGATCTTGACAAAATTCATCATTGGAGAGAATGTCATGCAGGGAGATGCAGAGAGATGGGATCTATACTTTAAGAGGTAGGATAGCCTCTGTTCCATACATGAGAGAGAAAGGGGTAGCACCCGTGGAGGTTCAAATGCTAGTGCGATAGGCCCACAAAGCGAAGGGAATGTGAATATGCCAATCCCTTCCAGTGTCACTGACCACTTTCATGAGAATTTTAGTCAAGATTTTGTTGGAAGCCTCAGCCTGCCCATTTGCTTGTGGGTAGTAAGGTGAAGAGAAACTGAGCTTGATGCCAAATGAGTCACAGAGTTTTTGGATAGTCTTGTTTTTTAAGGACTTGCCATTGTCGGTGATGATTTTATGAGGGACACCAAAGTAGTAGATGATGTGGTTGTTGATGAAGTCGACAATCTTGTCAGCTTTTGTGGAGATGAGAGGAATGGCTTCCACCCACTTGGTGAAATACTCGGTGGCAGTGATGATGGATTGATGATGAAGAGACGAATGAGGGTTAATCTCACTTATGAGATCTAAGCCCCACTAAGAAAAAGGCCATAAATCTTGAGCAATTTGTAAGGCATGGCTGGGGAGATGAAGCAAGTTAGAGTGATGTTGACACTTGATGTAATGCCGAACATAGTCGCTATAGTATTGATGAAGGGTAGGCCAATAATAGCCCAGACGAAGGATGCGCTTGGTAACCAAATTACCACTGAAATGTCTGCCACAAATCCCATTGTGGACTTGCTTAATGGCCTGAGATGCTTCAGTGGAGGTGAGACAGCGAAGAAGGAGGCCGTCAAAGCCTTGCTTATAGAGAAGACCCCCTAACATGGTATAGCAAGTAGTACGCTTGATAAAAGCTCACCATGCATTATTAGAGAGGTTGAGATGAATGACAAAAAAAGCTAAGAAGTCCATAAGTTGCTTATACCAATCATCTCATGGGCTAGGGTCTATAGTGTTGACATGATTAATGTGAGGAGAGATATAGGAAGGCAATGGCACATGATGCACCATGACAAAAAGTCTGGATGCAGATGAGGAAGATGGGATATGTGAAGTGAGAAAAGCCATGGTGTCATCAAACTTATTCATGGATTGAGGAACAGTCTGCAGGAGGTAATGGTCAAAAGATGCAAGGAGAATGTCAGTATGGTTTTTGTACCTTTACAAAATTTCATTTTTATAGAGGTATGAATTGTTGACCTGATTGACGACAAGCTGTGAGTCACCGAAGATGTTGATGGACTTGATGCTGAGAGAGAGGGTGGTCTGAAGTCCCAAAATTAAGGCCTCGTATTCAGCCATATTATTAGTACAATTAAATTCAAGCTTGATAGACAAAGGCATGGGCTCACCATCGAGTGGGACGAGAATGACTCCTGCACCCCCACCAAGTTGACATTTGGAGCCGTCGAAGAACATGGTCATCTGATAGATGGTGTCATCGATGGAAAGCGTAGCGATAGACTCATCAAGAAACTCACATTGTGAAGGTTGATTATCAGGAAGAGGGGCATCTACTAGTTGGTCAGTGATGGTTTGCCCCTTGATAGATTTTTTCTAGATGAATTCAAGGTCGAACTCAGCAAGTAGCATGAGCCACCAAGCCATACATTGATTCTGATATGGCTTGGAGTGCATATACTTGAGAGGGTCAGTGTGGGTGATGACAAAGGTCTTGTGATTAAGAAGATAATGGCAGAGCTTGGTAGCGGTAAAGACTAATGCCAAATAGAGTTTTTCGATATGAGTATATCGAGTTTCATAGTCGACCAATGTTCAGCTGATATAATAGACCACTTGCTCACAGTGGTGCTCGTCTCGGTGCGTGATCATGGCACCTAACGAATGATTAGTGGCTGAGATATAAAGGTAGAAGGGTTGGTCATCTTTAGGTGGAATGAGGACTGGTGGAGAGACCAAATAGCATTTAAGGGCTTTAAAAGCCTCTTGGCAGTCCTTATCCCATGTAAAGGAGGTGATGAAAAGGTTGGCAGCGGTCAAAAATTTGCAAGCTGAAATGGCAAATGGACTGGAGCTTCCCTTGCAAATTGCGAAGCTGCCTGAGATTGGTCGAGGGCGGCATTTTAAGGATAGCGTGAATCTTGGCAGGATCTATCTCAATGCCACAGAAAGAAATGATGAAGCTGAGAAGCTTGCCAGAGAGGACCCCAAAGACACATTTCTTGGGGTTGAGGTGAACATTGTATTGAAGAAGGCGAGAGAAGATGATCTCGAGAATGGTCAGATGGTCACGGTGAATTTTGGACTTGCTTAGTAGGTCATCCACATAGTCCTCCATGATTTTGTGGAGGAGATCATGGAAAATGTAGGTCATGCCACGCTGATAAGTGCCACCTGTGTTCTTCAAGTCGAAAGGCATGACCCAATAGTAGAAAGTTCCCCATGGGGTAATGAAAGTAGTCTTGTGCTAATCTTCCAGAGCAATCAGGATTTGATTGTATCCTAAAAACCCATCCATGAGAGATAGCATCTCATGGCTGGCCATAAGATCAACAAGCTAGTCAATGTTAGGAAGAGGAAAGTCATCTTTAGGACAGGCTAGGTTAAGGTCATGATAGTCTGTGCAGATCTGGATCCCCCAGTCGCCTTGGTGATGGGGACAATGTTAGAGACCTACTATGGATAATCGATGGGCTGGATGAAGGAGATAAAAAGGAGGCATTGAAGCTCCTCTTTGACAAGGAGGGCAATGTGAGGATGCATCTTTCGAAGCTTTTGCCTGACAGGCTTAGCCTCTGGTTTGGTGAAAATGTTATGGGTAGCGATAGTGGGGTCGATGCCAGGCATGCCACTGTAAGTCCAGGCAAAGGTCTTGCTATGGTCGGATAGAAATTGGATATAGTCAAGCTATTCCTGAGCATCTAAATATTGGCCAATATTTAAGACATAAGGAATATCAGATGAAGGAAGGTTGATGTCAATGGTTGATTCATTTAACATAACCTGGGTCTCAAAAGGGAGAGAGCGCTAGATGAAAGAGTCATCGACACCCATATAAGAAAGAATGGCATCATCATCAATGCAGTGGATAGTATGAATGGTTGCCGACTCATCTTCTATCATGCTAGGAAAAAAAAGAGGGAGAGACTTGGACACCCCGTTTAGCTGATAAGTCAGGGTTTCCAAGCGGATGGTGTTTATGCAAAAAAAAATAGGATGAATGGAAACCACTGAATCTTTAGGTGGAGGAAAAATGGGTGAGCATGGAGGAGATTGGTCAATGGTTGGTTTGGGACAAAGGTCTGCAGGGTCTTGAGTGGGGTCATGATATCCCAAGCCATACCGTTTCTTAGCATCGTCATCGTTGAGTGGCTCGATGGGCTGATGGGAGCCCTGCTCATAGCATCTGAAACTAAAACCCTTCCATGCACACCTATAAAGGTAAGTGTGTGCAAAGGCGGGGTTGCCAAGAAATGAGAAGTCTGATGTGAAAGGTTGGGGTGAAGAAAGAGGATTACCATCAGTAGGAGCTTGATTGAGCCCCCCATAGACAAGGTTGGTTTGGAGGTGAGGAGGACCATAAGGCACAATCATCCCGATCTGATGGTCGTAGCTGGGGCTGTGATGAAGGCGTCCATACTCTTGTGGAGTTTGGAACATGTCTAAGGTCAGCAAGTGATACTCCCCCAATGAAAGTCTTTGGAAGACATCTTCCATGGGGTCTGTGGTCGTCGCTTGAAGGGGAGGTGTGAGGGTGACCGCCTGTTGCGAACTGGTCGAAGTCGTGGATGAAGGTGGTGCCAGGATTGATGGCTTGATAGGAATGAGGATGTCATTTAGATGGTAGGTGGTGTTGCAAGTTTTGAAGGGTGAAGGGTCAGTGGGAATGGTGTGGACTTTCCCGTCATGCTCAAATTTCACACAACAGTGCAGGGTGGAGGGGACACAGGCCATGGCATGGTTCTAGGGTTGGCCCAACAACATGTTGTACTGAAACTCTCCTTTGATGATATAGAAGAGCTCTAGGACTGTGCATGGACCAATGCGGATGTGAAGGATGACTGTGCCAATGGTCGTGGCAGTGGTGTCATTAAAGGAGTGCAAGATTGCATCAGTTTTAGAGACGCAATTCTTGGAAAGAGCCAACTAATCAAAGGCATGGGTGGAGATAATGTTGATGCTGGCACCTCCATCGATCATAATATTTTTAATGTGTGTCTGATCAACATAGGCAGTGATGAAGAGGGCGACATCTTGATCTTCTGTGTTGGATGTGGGAATCTCAGAATCCCTGAATGTGATGGAGGCAATAGAGGCTAAAGAGTGGACAAGGGCAGCAAGTGGCTGGGGTTCTTTGGGTTAGACCTCCATTACCTGCAGGGCTTGGATGAGGGCTTGACGATGTTGAGGTGAGGTTTGGATGAGGTCATATAGGGACATCTTCACAGGCGTCTGGTGAAGCTGTTTCAACATGGAGTCATGAATTAGTCCAGAAGAAGAAGAAGAAGAGGAGGGTTGAGGCGTGCCAAGGATAAAAATATTAGGCTTGGGTGGTTGAGGTGGATTGATGAAAGGGTAGGTCCAAGGAATGGCAGCTTTTTCTTTTGCCTTGTCCTTTTGTGACCTAGTGGTTATGTGAATGGCATTGATTTCAAAGATAGGAGGTGAAGGAGATAAAGGGGTTGTAACCTGTTGATGAGATATTGATGGGTTTGAAGAGGTTGGAGGGTTATGAGATGGAGTCAGGGGGTGGTTAAGAGTGTCCTCAAAGAGAAGAGTGTCTTTCTCTAGATAACGGTGAATGACAGCCTTGAGGGCATAGCAAGTCTCAGTATCGTGTCTTAGCGTACGATGGTATAAGAAAATCTTCGTGTCATCAAACCAGGAGGGCTTAGACCTGAGGGGTTGGAAAGGCCTAATGGGTGGAAGAGTTATACTGGAAGTCTGCAAAATTCAGTGTAAGATCAAAGAGTATGAGCCCACTAAAGGGTCTGTGCTCGTCGATGTGTGTGATGCTGGTGAATTTTGCTTGGGCAGAGTTGGAGGAGGCTTTCGTACCACCTTTTGGGTTGATGGTGCAGTGAAAGGTGGAGACGGTACTTTCTTCATGAGAGGTACCACCCTTTTGGGAGAGGGTAGGCTAGCAGTAGGCAAAGGAAGAAAAGGAGGCAACTGGTTTTGATTAAAGGTCAGAGTGGGAAGGACTCTGATCAAGGTTGAAGGATGAGGGCCCAAAATGGAGGGTAATGGTGATGGGGGAGGAGGCGTTCGCCTCTGTGGTTTGGCAGTCTTCTTTGATTTGAGTTGAAGACTACTATTGGTTGAAGTCTGGTCTAAGTCCACCTTCACTTGTGGATGAGTGAGGTTGGAGACAGGGCGAACGCTGAGTGACTTGATTGGTTTAGATGGGGTAGATGAGGGTTTTGGTCCTCATGCGGTTGGTTGAGGTGTAGATGGTCTAGAAGTGGAAGTCTAGTTTTTTTTGAGAGTCTTGGGAGGTTCTGCCATGGGAGGATTAGTAGTATGAGATGAGAGGGCACAGGCATGTTGAAGAGCTATGAGACACTCCCACAATCCCTGATGCTCCATTGTCCTATAAAGGAGAAGTTTGAGTTTCTCCACTAGTTGGGAAAATGGCTGAGAAGATGTGGGATGAGGTTTGGGTTCTTGAGAAGATGTGGATGGTTATGGGGTTGAAGATGAGACTGGTGTAGCAGTCTTAGACGCAAGGCATGATGGAGTCGTGACAGGTTTGTCCTTGGTTGGAGACAAAGGAGAGGCAGGTTCTTCCCTAGGTGGAGAAGAAGCCAGAGAATGAGGCTCCTCAAGCGGGTAAAGGGCAGGGATGATGGTGCCCTCCACTTGCAGTCGAGGAGTATGAAGGGTTGGATCCTCCATAGGCAGCAAGAAGGAGGATGGTGAAACCGACAGTGCTGGTAAGGTCGAGGCATCCTCCAAGATGAGAGAGGTTGACGGAGAACTAACCAGAGAAAGAGGTTCATCCACATGTGATGGACTGATGGATGGACTCACCTCTTGAGGTTGGTTAGAAATGAAGGGTGAGACCATATTGACTGTTCGAATGTTGTGTTCATGGGTATTGTCAATCAAGGTCTGGACATTGTTTTGAGTCAGTGGATGATTGGGGAATGGTTGTTTAAAGATGTTGATACCCTGATTAGGTGGTGCATTGGGATTGTCTAGGATGAGGTCACCCTTTTCAAGCATGTCTTGGATTATGTTTTTAAGGGTTTTACAGTTGCCCGTGTCATGACCTTTAACACGGTGGTAGTTGCATAAGTCATTTTCCCTATACCATGCAGGGATGGCGCGTGAGGGATCAAATTGTAGAGGTGGTCAGATCTGGGGGAGATTGAGGACCCCTTGTTTGATGAGTTTTTCCAGCACAGACGCGTATGATTCTTCGAGTGGAGTAAACTGTCATTGTACGTATCTCTGTTGGAATTGGCAGGTGATGCTTTGGGACGTGGATGGTTCAAGCTGGTTATTTAAAGGGGAAGAGGAGGTAGATCTAATGACCATAGTGTTTGCTAAAGCTTTAGATTTAGGATTGGACGAGGAAGGTTTAGAAGAGGGGTCATTGGTCTTGGAGTTGGGATTCTTGCTCTGCAACTTGACTTTATTCTCCTCGATGGCACGAAACTCAAGTTTACGGGCCATCGTGAAGGCTTTGTCAAAAGTGCGTAAGGTCTGAACCCTCAAGGTGGAAGAAATATGTCTGGCATAGGCTTGGGAGAAAAGTTCAATAAGCTCAGGTTGGGGTAAGGAAAAGGAGAGTTGATTGACAAGGCCCCTCTAGCGAGCAACAAAATTAGCAATGGATTCGTCCTCGAATTGGCAGATAGAATAGAGGTCTATGATTGAGACCTTCTTAGTGATGTTGATAGAGAAATGATCAAGGAAGAGCTAGGCCAGCTGAGTGAATGTGAAAAGGGAATGGCTGGTAAGGGAGCTGTACCAATCAAGCGCAACACCTAAGAGAGACATAGGAAACGTGCATAAAAGCAATGCATCATCATGGGTGATAAGGTAACATGCATGTCTGAATGCCCATAAGTGTTGTTGTGGGTCTTCCTTGCTTTGAAAATGAGAAAACTTAGGAAGTTCCCACTGGCTAGGATATGGTCAGACTGGGATGAAAGGATGGATGGGCTCGTTACAAATTTGTTCATATGAGAGAGTATTGCGTGAGCTGGAAACGAAAGTCTCTAGGCTGGACATCTTGTCCATCAACATTTTGATGATATCTACTGACGGATTGGTGGGTGGAGCACCCCCTAGATTGTGAGGTGCTTGAAAGAGGCTAGAAGAGGCATACGATGTAGTCGGTTGTACCAGTAAGGATGCAATGTATGGATGACTAGTTGTAGGGATAGAAGAGAAGACTAAGGATGGTTGGGTAGAAGGCATGACTAGGCTCGATGTTGTCATGGGGGGTTGGTTAGTGGTAACATGGGCCAATGGATAGGTAGCCACCCTAGTGTTGATAGGGGCTAGGGTAGGCGAAATAGAGACGACCAGATTCTGAAAGGGGGTAGAAAGTGGTTGAGTGGGCTGAGGTTGATAGGGGGCCAAAACCCTGGTGGAAGTGGGCCCAAAGATGGAGGGAGAGGCCACACTTGGATGGTTGGTCAAAGGCTGGTCATTGGTCGAGGCAATAGCCTGGGTGTCAAAAGGTTTAACTATGGACACTGTTGATATGGCTGTAGTTTTGAGAAGAGAGGTCGGCATTCTATAGATTGGATTGCCCAAGGAGTCTCGCGTTCAGCTATTCACAAGATAGTGCTGCAAGGCTTTGATGTTGAGGTCCAAGAATCGTGCAAAATCTTGGTCCCCTTCTGGGACAATAGGCTTTTGGGTCGGGGATGGTCTAGTAGGAGTTCTTTCAGTCTCCAAGTTGAACTCCATTATAGGACTAGTTATGGACGGGGTAGATGGAAGTGGGTGATGCCTCGCGTGATCGACTAGAGCCTTGGCTTGGCTACGAGTCAAAACCATTCAAGGCAAGAAAGAACATCCTCACAAGCTCAAACAAGCAAATAAGAATAGAAAAGATGAAGAACACAAGCAGATCCTAAAACCCTAGGAGTAAATTATTAGGATTATAGTGGCTTATGCCTTAGAATGTGTGTAGAGGAAGATTGGCTTTTGAGTTGGGACCTAGAAGAAGTAGTCTATGGATGGTTTCAAGTTAGTTATGGTGCTCAAGAAGTCTGTGTTAGGTTTCGTACAAGGCCTGGTGCTAAGGAGCAAGCTCCCCTCACTTCACGAGTCCAGTGATAAACTGGGCCCGCTTAGCCAAAATATACTTCCCCTAAAGATTAGACTCTGCCAGAGAACAGAGTGGGCTTTCCCCTATGTGATGAAGTCCAAGTAGGATCGTCGGGATGGGTAAGGTATTCGCTGGGTGATGAAATCCCAGTCGGGCCTTGTCTCAGGTAAGTTAAGATGTTTGTTTTGTGCAAGTGGTTTGGTCGTGTAACATCAAGTGGACTAGATTAATTCAATATGCATTTATTAATTACTAGGCGTGGTCTAAGAAATGCAAGCAAGCAAAAATGAATGCAAAGTGTTTTAAGCCCCAAGTCGAAATGTGAAGTTGGAATGAAAAAAAGTTGAGAATGGGTTGAAGAATATGATTTTTGACTAGTCTAGAAGTGTAAGAAAAGAAATAAAAGTTCTTTTTATTCCTGCTTATGATGTCGTTTAGAAGAGACGAAAGAGGCAAATAGGGAGGAACCTAATGCACCTATATGAAAATAAAGAAAGAACGAACCCAAGGAAGGCCCTAGGATCCCACCAAGCGTGCCAGAATGTTTCTATGCTATATCGCTTTCTACATTCAAAGAAGGAATTAAGAAACTAAAAGAAATGGTCAAGGCTAGATGTTACTTGGATGTAGTTGTGCGCACCAAAATCAGACGTTGGAAGGTACTCCTCTTTGGCTGTGGAGGAATAACATCTACGAAGAAAAAGAGACTAAACACGAAAAATGAAAGACAGAATGAAAGCAAATAAAAGACAAAAAATAGAATGCATACTTGATCTGCAACAAACTACTCTGCACAGTCGTCGGTGTCAGTCTCTGTGCCGGCGTTGGTCAAGAAGAGTGCCGACGTCGGTTGAAGTGCCGACGTCGGTCGGGGTAATGACCAGTGTCAGTCAGGGAAATAGTTTTGGATAGGGTCTGGTCGGGTCTTGACAGAGTTTTTGGATTGCAGAAGGGTCTGAAGTTTTTTTTTGAGGATTCGGGAAGCCGGTTTAGGAGTCAGAGGGATTTGTTTGAGGGTTTGTACAGGGATATGGGTAGAGTTACAGACTGTATTTTCCAGACAGGGTGGATAGAGGTGATACGGGTGGAAATAAGGTTTGGGTTATGGTCTAACTCTAAATCTGGATAATGATATCAAATAAAAAAATAAAAAACAATAACCAGAGAGTAAAACAAAAACACAGAGCAAAGCTTACCTGTTATACGCTGAAGATAAAAGTCAGAGACATGATTGATGTTGTTGTTGTGTTGCAAAGCAAGCTGACTGAAGCAAAATACCTGTACTAGAGAGAGAGAGAATGTGAGATATTGGATGTAGATTGGTTGGATGCCAGATTTGGTTGATCGTCTGGATGTAAAATTTTACTGATCGTTGCTTGCTGTGGGGTTTGGATGAAAGAAATGTTTTGATGCCGAAGGTCTGATAACCGGTTGCCAAACTGATTGGCAACTGAATAATGAATAACAGATTGAGAAATGAATTAACAGATGCAATTTAAGGTTAACCAACGCCAGCATGACTACCGATGTCAGCTGAGGGGTGATCAACGTCGGCGATGTCGGCCGAGTAGTGACTGGCGTTGGAAGATGTAGAATGGGGATAGAGGCTAATTCTAGCTTTCTGCTCATTTTGACATGCTGCCAGGGGCAAGGCTTGTGGGAAAATGGTTGACAGGGGTTAAATAGGCATGGGAGAATAAAATGGGGGTTAAGGGGAGGATGACAAGGGTTAGACACAATTCCGGTGTCTACAGGAATATTTAGACCTAAAATAATATCCTATGCCTAAACACACCCCATCTCCCCTTCCTCAATAGCTTCTCAAAGAGTCTCTTACTTTACATTCTCAATCTGACCTTGAGCTCAATATTCCACCTCCACCAAATAGTTCATCTTGTCCTTACCCCATCACACTTTGCCTTATTAGACCTATGCTGTGGGAACCAAAAGGGGATTAGTTGGTTGATAAATAAAGATAACTCTTTCTTGAATAAAACCTACCTCCTTGGCATCCTCGTTAGGATAAATCACATTATTTCAAGATGCCTAGTCTTGGCATCACCATGAAAGAGGTTAAAGATCTTGTACCCCTTAAAAAAGGAGATCATATTAGGATAGCTGAAGTTCATTTTGAAATCCCTCAAGAGGTCTTAAGTGATGAAAAGAAGGTAAGTTCTTGTGTTGAATATCTTTGCTTGGTTGATGATGAGGAATGTTTTAATTATTATGAAGAACCTTTCTTGAGAGTGGAAAATTAAGAGGAACATGCTCAATCCATGGTTGATAAAGAAGACCTCATAAGCAATTATGAGGAATAAATAACCATATGGACTGCATTTGGTGAACAAAACGTCAATTCACAAGATTTTACCTCTAATTTTGAAGTGGAATATGCTATCAAGAAGGGAGAACATTTTAAAACCATCCCTCAAGAAGTGGTAGCCTTGGGAGAGTCTCATGAGACCAAGATAGATGAAATATGCCTTAAAGATGATCTGATCAAAGATGAAGAAGGTGTTTTTTATTGCATGGAGATTTCAAATATAGGTTGATGAGGAAGGATGTCTTCCCTTTTCCAAAGAAGAAGAAATGATCATAAACTCTTTCATCACTTTGCAAGATATCATGAATGGACAAGGACAAGTTATTAATCAACCTTTGGATGACTTATTTGAATTCATTGGAGCAGGTTATGATCCACTTCAAGGAGGCTATGATTTGGTCAAATATGGAAAAGGCAACATTGGTACACAATTAAGTATGCAAAATAAAAGCATCTTTTCAAATCTGACTTTTCAAGAAGCATACACATTTGATGATGACATGTTTAAAGTCATCAAGATGGGATATCATCCTCTTAATCAATTGGGAGAAACACATCAGATCTTGAAATATGGAGAAATATCTTATTGACCTCAATCTTCTAAGTAACAATAAATAAATCCTCTTGGAGACATGCCTACTAAGGGGATCCAAGTTGAGTATGAAATGAAGAATGTGCAACAACATGAAATGTGTGAACATGTTCAAGAGGAATATATCTACATTGGAGACCTATTTAAAGGTAACTTAATTGAGATTAGATAAAATGAAGTGCCAAGGAATAAGTTTGGTCCATAAATCACTTAATCCAAATAGAATCATGCTTGGCACTATGTTTCATTTCACCATGAATATTATTTAATAAGTTTTCCTTTTAATTCTAGAAAGGAGGTATGCTTAGTTGCTAGTTGTGCATAATAGTTTGTTTCCTAATTTCCCTAAGTGCTTATGCATGTGTGTGTCTTGGGTGTTTTATTTCCTTTTTGGGTGTGTCCTTTGATTTGTGTGGAAGAGGTAGTCATTGTTAATCTTTTTTTGATATAATTTGGGTCAATGGTCAAAGTCTCTTGTTTGTCTCCATCCTTTGATGACTCCATAAGCCTAATGGACTAATAAGGCTACTAGTCTAGTTAGTATAAAAAACATACTACCCCTATGAGTCACCAATGTCTTAACCAAATTTGACTTTTTAGTCAAATTGGGTTGCCCATAGTAATTTTTTTTTAAGCCTATAAAGGGGCATAATGTGTTGTCATGAGATGTTTTATAGGCTAGTTGATGTCAATTCATGTTGTACTAGCTTTGGTCAATTAGTTTCTAGGTCCATTTATAATTTTGGGTCATTTTAAGTGTAAAAATAGTGAATTAAATGATTTGTACAAGTTTCTTTGGAAATTTTAAAGTGTCAATGGATGATGTCATTACCCATGTATCCACAAAGGTATTAACTAACAAAACTAAAAAGTTGCAAGTTAATCATAAAAAGTCAATTTTTATAAAGAAAAAGAAAAAAAGGACACATGTATGTCTCCTTGGGAATAATTACACATGTGAGGAGGCCTTGAAATGTATATCCATATTCCTAAAGATCATATATACATTTGGTTTGATCTGTAAAATCCATTTTTTACTCTAAATTGTTCTATCCCTTTTTAATCCTTCTTGGCATAAAGAAGTGACTTGCAAGTTTCCACTTGGTATGTAAAGTATAAAAGGTATATTAGATGTTTTTTCACACTTGGATAAATTAAAATACATATAATAAGTTTTATAAAGGGTCAATTTTGCTTCATGAATCATCCATTTGAAGTAGATTGTTCAAAACTACTTGCTCATCTGTGCACCCTATCAATTTTCTCTTGGTTTGAACAAACCCATACAAACTAGTTGTTCATATTTTCTCCAAAATATTTTGGATATCCACCTAATTTATCCCATTCTTAGTTTCAAAATTTTATTTGTTCTAATTAACTAATACCCTCATCTTTTATAGATTAGTACATTCTATGTTAATAGGTAATTTTTCTTGTTCCTAAGAGTCTCAAGTTTGTTCATGGTTTGAGTATATGGTGATAGGTTAATTATAATGTATCCAAAGTGTTCCTATCCTTACATTTAACTTCTAACCTCACTTCCTCCAAGAAATATTCATGATTTGCATGCATAGACACACTTCACCTAGTCTGCCATTAGAGTATACATATGGAGGTGGTTACAAGCATGGTTTCCACATTGAAAGAATGTTTAAAGATAGTTTCAAGTGGTTCTTTATGGAGATCATGTTATTGAAGATTGATATTGAGTTTGGATACCTTGAGACCTCTTTCCTATCCTTTTTGATACATTATAGACACTCACTACTTATATACAGTCTATACACATACATAGGGACCTTATGATGATGTCATGATATGATAGGATATTTTGTAGTGTTTTAAAGCTATTATAAGTGTGTGAAATATATTTTAATGTTTTAATATGGGTAATCAACCCATTGAAGTCAAATTTCTATATTCACTATTCATAATCACACTCTCTACCTGTATACTGATAAATGATCATCTATAGGTGATGAAATAGGGGATTGAGGTACTAAATAGGGTGTTAAAGTATGTGTAAAAACCTTAATTGGAGCCCTTTTATTTTTAAGAGACCATAAAAAATTTTTACAAGGTGTTAAGATGACAAACAAACTATGAGAAACCTTTCCAAGGATGCTAGTTGAGTTTTGGGACTATTTGCCCTAAAAAGTGAAAACAAAGACCAAAGGAATTCTTGTGGACCCCTTATAGAACACTTTTATAAGGTTTTAAGACATAATATTTGGTGGATACATAACCCTTTGCATAGAAAACAACCATGCCAAAGATAGAGGTCTGAAGGTATGGAGAAGTAGGCATTTTGGACACTCAAATATGCCCCAAAATACACTAAAAAAACTCAGTGATATCTACAGGCCTATAAGAAATGGCCTTTTGTCACCTTGAAGAAAAATTTCAAGCATAACCTCATGGATGGGGTGATTAGGATGGTAAAATGAGGAAATAAGAGGTCAAGGATCATAAAAAATAGGTCTGGAAGGGTTTTATCACCCCTATACTCACCTTTAGGTACCCCTTAGACTAGAAATAACAACCTGCAAGTAAGGGTAAGTGATTGTCTCAGTCAGGCAGTGAGTAAAGAGTTTGCCTAGGTGAGGTTTAAAGTCCACCAAGATGAATCAATGAATATAAACCATATTAAATATTTTTTAAAACTTTAAATAAGTCCTAAGCACACTTACAAGACCTAAGTATGCTCATGAACACCTACACCCAAGGTAGATGACTGTGATGCAGATAATGGTAGACAAACTGGGTTAACTTCAGCTATATAGTGCATAAAGGTTAGTCCAAGGTGGATTTAGGTGAAAATAATATTATATTTCAAAATATATTTCCATTCATTAGGACCAAGGTTTCAAAACATGTTCAAATAAACATACCCACAACTATAGCCAAGTGTATGTTGATTACAGGTAGCAAGCATGAAGAATTTTGTCAAGATGATTGGATGGTATAAATATAAATTATAAGGTGTGGTTATGTATTAGTGTAACAATGAAAAATATTGAGTAAACCTTCAATGTTACACTTATTTTCTTATCATACTTTTGCACCTACAAGGGTTCAACTTGCCTTAACACAGTTGATTGTGTTAAATGTGAGAGGCAATAAACTAAGAAGTAGAGTTTGATGTGTTTATAGCTAATAATAAGGAAAAATGGATTAAATTAGATATAAAACAAGAATTATATACTTAATATAGTTTCAAACTTTTTTTTCAAGTGTCAAACATTCCAAGGTGACATACAACAGGGATTAAACAAGGAGGTTTCATTTTTCAAGCATAGGGTAAATTGGAGAATATTTATAATGAAATAAAATGATGAATGGATTATAAATAGGTTAACCATGTTAATTTAATCCCAAAAAAATTCTCACCATTTAAAATAATGCAAAAGGAGATCTCTAAACATGCCATACTTAATTCACTGTTGAGAGCCCTACACAATCCTTCACCTAGAAGTCTATTTTGAGATTCTAATGTTTTGAGAGATCAAATGACCTAGAAAAGGGTTGTATTTTGGTATAACAGGTAATAATTTATTTTAGATATTCATCCAATTTTTTTTTTTGAGAGGATAGAGGAAGGACCCCCAATTTTGTCTTAAAAAGGGGGTACTTCCCCTCATGCAAACCCTATAGGATTTGAGGAATATAGAAGAAAAGAGTAACAAAGAAGATGGAAAAACCTTGATTAAGGGTTTTTGAGGATTAGGTATGAATATTAAACTCATGAAAATCAATCACAAGAGTTTGGATCTTGACAAGGTGGTCAAAACCTTTGAAGGTACAATTAAGCTCGTTAGGCAAGGGGTTAAGCCTAAAGCCAAATGAGTGATCATTTTACATTTTGACATAATAAATACAATAAAACCTATTTAATAATGAATATAGGGTTAATTTTGATGTGTGATATCTATTTATTTAAAATTAATCATTAATAAATCATTTTTTAGCCTCAAGGTGTAGCTAATCATACTAAGCATGGTGAAGCCTAGACCCCAAATGAGTAGTCATTTGTGTTTCTAGCATAAGTTAAGCATATAAGTAACTTATAAAGCTTTTGTGGGATAAAATAAGAGGTGATAAATCCATTTAAATTAAATTTATATGTCATAAAGGATCATTTTAATCTTAAACTTGAAATGGGCCTACTAGGCAAGGATTAGGCCTATATGCTCAAATTGAGGTTCTTTCACATTTTTAGAATCAAATATAATTTAAAACCTATTGAATAATGTTTTTGGGGCCTAAAAATGGGTGTTAGGGCTTTTAGAGTGTAGATAAAACCAAGGAAACTCATTTTCAACCTTCAAACCAACATCAGGCTTATGGAAACAAGGAAAAAAACTCAAATAGGTGATTTTGAGCACTCATATCTCACCTAAGATTTTTCATGGGAGTCTAATAAATTTGGAGATTTTAATAGGGTCTCTGAATATCAATTTTGTTTAATTTTTTTTCAAGTTGGATGTGAAACTTTTATGACCAATTCTTAAGACCCAAAATTGCTCTAAAACCCTACTAAACCCTTACGAAGGACCAATTTACAAAAATAGAGCTGGATAGTTGAAAAAATGGAATAGTTTTCTCATGAAAACTTTTGGAACTTGAATAGGACTCTCTCAGTATACTCAACATGATTTTAAGTTATATGAAATTGTATGGATGGGGTGCAAAATAGGCTCTTTTTAACCATTTTTTGTATTTTGCATGTTCTATAAGGATTCAGGAGATAAAAAAAACTTTGGGTAAAATATTGAGACTTAATATAAATAATAATATTAATTTAATTCTAACATATTAGACAAACTAGTGAAGAAGATTATAAACTTTAAGTGAGATGTTTTAAATCTTTTCTGATGCTTCCAATGCCATGGAGGGTCTTAAAAATTTTCATTCACTCCCTCCCATGGATTTTCATGATCAAATGAATCCAAATTGAAAGCCAAGTGTGTAGGGTGCATGGAAGGGCAATTTTAGGACAATAAATGATGATGGCTTACTTTTAGTTAATTCTAGAAGACTAGGCATGAAAATAATTCATGGAGATGCATTTATGATTTCCATACCTTTTATTCCAATAATTATAAATTTTATTCATCATTTATTGGACATCCAAATAAAGTCAATCATGAAGACATTTTTCCTATGCAAAATGACGAGTTCCTTACCACTTTTCTTTAAGTTTGTGACTTGGATTGACACTTGATACTATTATCCTTGCATGGTTTGACCCATATCCTATTATCATGCATATATAACTTATTTTATCATCTTTAAAAGTGTTTTTTTGAACCTTTTACTTCTCTTCTTTTTTCTCTTTTTCCAAATTTATAAGAGTTGGCAATTTTGGCATTGTATTCTATGCTCCACCTAAGTATGGAAAATCCTTGATAATTTGTATACCTTTTGATCAATAAAATGACTAAGTGTTACCTCTTAGTTAATATTAATAAGTGTGTTCCACTTTAATGATAAATCTTGTTTAGTGAAGACTATAGATTCCTAGCATATGGTCTCATTTTTTCACCTTGTTTGCAGTTGGATAAGTTATTCTTTTAGGCCATGTGAATTGTTGAAGGGGATGTGAAAATTTGAGTGAGTTAGTATTCTAATTAGTTCCATTCAAGACCTCTTGTATAGTCCTCATAGATTTACACATTCATCCATGACCTCACAATGTAGTATTGATGTGAGAAGATGAAGATTGAAGGAGTGTATTTTTAGTTTGTTTCTTGGTCTTAAGTGTAGAATGAAATTGGTTAGAAGTCATAAAATTGATTTGGTGTATCATGAAATTAGTTAATATTTTAGTCTAGTTATCTCTATATTTTGTTTCACCCCCAAAATTAGTAGTATGTTTAATTCTAAGTGTTACATCAAGGGAGCTAGCCCTGTCTAGAGACTCACCTCATTCCTTAGGCTGTCCACAAGCCTAGAGGTGATTCCATTGTGCCACTTGGATGAGGAGAGGTTTGAATATCCTTAAATGGTGAAAATAAAATTTATAATAATTAATTTTTATTATATTGTCATGCCTTTTGGATTAAAAAATGCTGGAGCCACATATCAATGTATCATGACACATATCTTTCATGATTTGATCCACCATATTGTCAAGGATTATGTCAATGATATATTAACTAAATTAGAAAAAATGAAAATATCATGCTATTTATTTATGAAATATATTTAAAATACTTAGGCAATATAATGTTTTGTTTAACCCAAATAAATGTGTGTTTGGAGTTACATCAAGCAGACTCTTAGGTTACATCATTTCTTAGTGTTGCATAGAGGTTGACCCTAAGAAAATCAAAGAAATTATCGATATAACACCTCCCAAAAACTTTTAAAAACTTCAATCCCTAAAAGGCAAGATCCAAGAAATCTACCATTTTGTATCTCAACTTGATAATAAAACTCAAGTATTCATATGATTATTAAAGAAAGATACAAAGTTTGTCTAGGACCAAGCTCATCAAGATAGTTTCGATACAATTAAGAAATATATTCTTAATCCACCTATTTTAGTACCACCTATCCATTATAATCCTTTCCTACTTTATATTCTAGTAATATATCATGAATTATGAGAAATCTTAGCACAACACAATGATCAACATATCAAGCGAGCAATTTACTACATCAGTCGCACACTAGTTGATTATGAGAAAAATTATTTTGAAATAAAAAAACTATGTTTAGCTTTACTTTTTACCACACAAAAAATTTGAAATTACATGGTCAATAATGAGACTTATGTTATCACAAAATTAGACCCCTTGAATTTACCCATTATAAAACCACATCTTTTCAATCACATAGTAAAATGGGTTATGTTATTAACATAATCTGACTTAAAAATATTTATCTAAAAATCAATAAAGGGCCAAATGATTTCAGACCTTTTATATCAGCACCACTCTTGGATATAAACCCTCTTAGTGACACATTTAGATATATGATTTTAATACCTATTCTACTCATTTGAATACCTAGACCATGTTCTTTGATGGCTCTCAATGCGCTTCTGGTGTAGGGGTAGGCATTGTCTTTTTTGATCCTTATGCTCACATAGTTCCTATAGCATACTTATTAATCTTTTCCTAAACCAAAAACACCACAAAATATGAATCACTTATCTTAGGATTGTTTTCTACATAGTCCCTCCAAATCAAATGTATTCAAGTATTCAATTATTCCCAACTCATGGTCAACCAAGTCAATGATGTCTGTCAGATAAAGGGATAATATCTTATCCCATATTGTAAAATGATAAAATGTTTATCATCATAGTTCATTTAATTTCCATATAAATTATATTAATAAAATATAACTGACACTTAGATTTAATAGCAAGTTTCACGTCTTTGATTTCGATTGACATCAATAATGATGAAGCTGTCTTCAAAATTAATGATTAAAATCATCATTAATATCTAATGTGGATCTAATCACACTATTTGTCTTAGCCACTACACATAGTTTAGCCACTATATAATGTGTGTTTGACATCTATAACTTCCTAAATAAATATATTACACCAAATACCTTCTCATGAAATGACAAGTGTAAGCTACACAAACAAGAACTTTGTTATGTAATCACTAGTAAGGACCTTTTCAAATGATAATTTTATGGATAATTACTTAGATGTTTGACCTCAATATAAGCCAAAATAATACTTACATAGATACATGATAGTGAGTGTGGTGTTCACTTTAGTGGAAAGGCCATGTCCCATAAATTACTTCAACAAGGCTACTACTAGCCCACCATGGAAGAATAATGTTTACAATATGCAAAGTTATGTGATAAATGTCAATGACATAGTAACCTACAACATGAAACTTCAAAACAATTAAAACCTATCATCTCTCCATGACCATTCATGTTATGGGGATTTGATATTATTAGAAAGATTAACCCTAAATCCATTGATGGGCACAAGTTCATCATCACCACTATAGAATACTTTACTAAGTGGGTAGAATCTATTCCACTTCAAACTAATATGGGGGAGGACATTTGTATTTTCCTAATAACCCATATAATTTCATACTTTTCTCTACTCGTAGTCATCATATTTGATAATGGAACCTCATTCAAGAATAAAACTATCAAGAAATTTTGCACACAATACAAGATTAAACACACATTCTCCACTCTATACTACCCATACAGAAATGTTCAAGCAGAGGCCACCAATAAAACCATGAAAAACATTTTGAGTAAAATAATGACTATATTTGGTAATGATTAGAATAATCAACTAGTCTTTGCTTTATGAGCTTAACTCACAAGTATTCGTACACCCATAGGAGCTACTCCTTATTCCTTGTTTATGGAATAGAAGAAGTTTTACCATTGGAATTATAAATCCCATATCTTTGTGTCTTCCTTAAATGTATTCTCACTAATGACCAGTATCATGAAAATCATCTACACTAACTCAAGTAATTATAAAATATATGCATTCAAGTAGCAGAACATCTTAGAATCTACCAACAATGTATACAATGATATTAAACCAAATGAGTTAACACTAGGTAATTTGAAGTTAATGATCTCATTCTTAAATAAAATCTTTGCAATGTCAATGCCAAAGAATAAACCAAAGCAAAATTAAAGCCAAATTGGCTAGGTCCATATATCATTATCGAAAAGCTTAGCCTAAAGTGTATCATCTGTCTTCACTCAAAGGAAGGATACTAAAAAATCCAATGAATATTATGCATTTATATATATTTCATGTATAATATGTCAAGTCACACATTTTTCTTACACATAAACACCAAAAAATTTCCATTTTATGAATTATCCATGATTTACATTTCTACTTTCATGCTAGACTTACATCTACTATTCTATGCTATTGTTTGTTGATTTATCTACATTACCATTCTTCAATTGATATTTTTTGAGTGTGTGTAGTGATATCTAGATCTTTGATTTCTTCACTCTACCCATTAATGGGTCATCTTACTTCTACATCGAGACACACATCGATATACATACACACTAGAGGCATCTTCTACATGACTACACCATCCATGTTATGTCATTCCTACACCACACACTCTAGTTATCATGTTGATGTACATTACTTACTTACATAGATTAATCTATATATACTCACTAATATATAACACTTGTGTATTTACTATCATATACCTAATATTTTACTAACATGTCTTTCATACTTTACCTATTTCTTTGATTAGTTATATGTGATTGTACTTTTAGTTCTTTACATGATTTATTTTCTTGATTAGTGTAGCTTTATTGTTTGCATTTATAAATTCTTATTTGTCTCTTGTATGTTCCCTAGGAAATTTTCCAATGTCATTTTATTCTATTCATGTGTATACCTTTGGAAATTTTCTAATCTCCTTTGTCTGTACTATTCTATATGATTGTGGCTTCCATGCCAATTTTGCTTGTTTCAATTGTATGTGTATGTGGCATTTAAACATGCCTTGTATGATTGCTTTCCATTTTAAGTGGCATGTGCCCATGTCCCTTATTTTATTTTCCCCTTGGCCACCCTTATATGATTCTTTCTTCTTTCCTTGTGTGCTTATTTTCTTCTTTTCTTCTCATTGTTTCTAAAGCCATGATCCACGTCATGCATTTATCTTGCTTTCTTGGATACCATGATGGACATCATGCTCCATCCCTCTAACTAAAAACTAACCAAACTTTAATTTTTAGTTTATTACATTACACATGTTCTTATATTATTATATCCATATAGGCATACCCCTATTGATCTAATAAAATCTCAATACAAATCATGATATATCTTGTCAATTATCATTGCTATATCATGTATCTTTACAACATAACACACTTGTAGAGATGTTTATTATTTGGAGGGTCTTCATTCCTACCCTAAAAAGAGGGGGAAAAAATATGGGTTTTATCATAGAGATCAAAGCTCCTAATAGTAAAAAATATTGAATTAAACACACCCAAAATAATAACCAGACATTAAAACAATTAGAATAGATGAGGTAGATAGTCAAGAATCTAGAACAGTTACCAAATTTAGCCATGGACAATAGTGAAAAACTTTGAGAAAATCATTGATGCCATTATTGTCCACTTTTGGTCCTCCTATCCAAATAGAAAAAAAATCCAATTTTTATAGAAATAGACATAAAGGTAAGATCAATTATAGTTTTGTCAACTATAGTTTAGACCAAAATCAATAGTTTCAATATAGTTTTTCTCAAATAATCTAGATATAGGGGATATCATGCACAGAATAATGGCTCTCACTTATAATTTTAGATAGGGAATTTTGTATAACTTCCAGGTCAGAATCCATGTTTTAGACACTAGTGATTGAGGGTAATGTGTGTGGCACATTTCTTTTCTTTTCTTTTTGAGTTTAACATTACCCAGGCATTCTCAACTATTGTGTGCCTTATTCCATCTATAGATGTTTGGAATAATTTTGAAATGGATTTCATACAAGCCTAACTTCCCAAGTTCTTGATTTCCTGAGTTTTTGATTGTCTTTCATATAAACCTAGTGCACCAGTTTACAGTGGCTTTCATACAATCCTAATCTCCATCTTTTAGAGTGGCCAAAAATGGCCTAGTTTTTAGTATACATTTGGATATCCACATTAACATTATTAGATCATAGTAAATTCATGGGCTTTAAGATCCATCTCATATGACATAAATTTCATACCAATATCAGTTCATAAATTCACCTCATGAGGAAATGATGGATCCAAAGGAATAAATAGCCTTTGTATTCTTGAGCCACATATTCAGAGGGATTGAAAACATAGTCCAAACATTGATCAACACATGTATGATCACCTAGCTTCACTTAGTGAGCAATGATGGAGAAAAATTACTAGTTAGCATTTGTATTCTTGAGTTACCTATTTAGAGGGATTAGACACATAGTTCAAACATTGATCAACACATGCATGATCACCTAGTCTCACTTAGTAGGTGATGATGGATCCAAAAGGATAGCCTTTGCATTCTTGATTCACTTTTGGGAATTTGAACACTGATCTTTATTTATGATATTAATCTTGGTAAAACACCTTCTAACATCACTCAACATAATCTAACATCACTTAGCATCATAACATGTTTTATATTGGTTCATGTACCTGATAAGCTATATTTATTCCTTTCTCTTCCTCTCTCTTAACTAGTTTTATACATTAATTTTTTATATATATCATATCTAGTAAGAACTAATCTAATATTTGTTTTTTTATAGATTCATACTTCACAACATGCTCTCTTTATACACACTTAACATCACATAGCTTCATGAGCTTTACCGTTGTAGGTAAGTTTAGCTACACTTTCTATTTTTCCTTTATCTTAGTATTTCAATTTTTTGCATCACTAGAATAAAGTGGGGTAAATTTAGTGATATAAAATGCAAAATTTTTTAGCTTAACCATGGCTAATGACACCCAACCCTTTAGGTCCCTGTTGCTTACTTTCATGGCCCTCTCAGGATTATTTTCACTCATTTCCAGTCATCCATAGCCTTCCAAACTTAGTCCCAACCCACCCAAATTGATATTTCCAAGACAAATCAATCCCCCCAAGTCTTATCTACTCAAGATAGTAGTGCCACACTTGGACTATAACATTGGTACTACTACTATCTAATTTTGATACTATTGTCCAAGCCCATTTCTATCCCCAACTGTCAACTTCTTTTAGTTCCCCATCCTTTTCCTTATCAGCCTAATGTGAGTAGATTCAAACCATGACCAATAGATCCCTATAAAAACCCATTCAAATATCATTTGGAGAGGGTTGGAAAATATCACTAAGTAAGCAAGACTACTCAAGTAAATCTTCCCTATTCTATGCATATAGCAAGTCAACACACTTACAAGATCACTCAAGTCCTTAAACCAATCCCTAGCCACCTCAAACACATCTTGTTTATAAATTTGCATCTTCATATACATAATTTCATAAATCACATCAAGTGGGAGAACTACATATGGCTTGATCCCTCTTTAGAGAATTGGTATGGAGGCAACGTATCCACACAAAGGGTGTGAAGCACACCTAACACATATTACACACACTAACCCCCCACTCTTACTCAGAATTTAGGCAAATCAAAATGAAATATAGGGTTTTAATAAATAATCTACTCTAAAAGGAGATATATATACTTTTAGCTGATGAAACTTCACAGATAGAGTCACACAAATATAATAAACAAAACCTAGAAAGCTCATATCTTGAAGACAATAGTGTCAAAAGTGTACTATATCATCAATACTACTACTTTATAGTTCTAATGCTCCTATCCAATCACAAAATTAATTTTAGATCTTAGTTTGTGATAGTGTCTCAGTCCTCTATAGTGAATTCTAGCCTCTATCTCAATCAGTTTCCAGTTACGTTTTATTTATTTTTAATTATTAGTATATATAAAAAATTTAAAATTGAAATTAATTTAAAAAAATTATTAGCTTAATTATTGTCTATGCATTTAATAATTTTACTCCTTATACCCTTTAACTAAATTAGGAATAATACACCAATATTCCCAAAATTGTTAAATCAAGCACCTAACGATAACTCTTTATGTTTTTATACTCTACCAAAACATGAAGTTTGGTTTGGTGCATGGTAATTAAATACACATCAACAAACCCTATAAAATAAAAATAAGGGAGGCTTTATAGGTGGTTTTTGATCTACTAAGAATTTATACAAGGATGCAAGGAGAAGAGCATACAACACCATATCCCTCATGAGATAAATAAATAGATTAAAAATTATTAATTAACTAATTAATATTAAGTGTGAGATATTTACAATAGGAAATAATATACAAAAGAGATATATACATGACAAAATGATGGAAATAATATATACAAGATCAAATGATCAAGATGATAGAAATGATTCAAAAATGATTTTTAAAGTGCCAAAAGAGTCTTTGATAGGTGACCTACAATCACATGGTTAGTATCTTGATTTTGGCACTCAAAAGGAGGTAAATTGTAAGATAAGGATTATTAGTTTTCAAATCTATTGCAAAACTACTAATTGCCTACAAAATGATAATTATATGGTATAAAATCTCAACTAGAGAGTGAAAAACCATAAATCCAAGGCAAAACTATAAATTTCAAGTTATGATCTTACAATAAATAGTTAATCATGTTGGGAACCTAAAAAACCATGATTATAAGTGAAAATTCTTGAGTAATAAGGCAAAATCATAATTATGGAAAATTTGAGATTAGCAATTTTTTTGAAAAGACATAAAATTTACAAAAATTGAATTTTTGACAAAAATAGATTCTTATACAAGTTATGATAAGTTACCTATATTTCTAGAAATGCTTAATTATAAATGACTATGATTGATTAAAAACTAATTATGATATATCAATGTTTTATGAACATGCATTAAGTTACTTGCCAAAAATTCTATACAATTAGAAGACAGATAATGCTTACAAATAGATTCTACCTTATGGATCTAAAATTGGAAAAATACCAATCAAAATTGATTTTAAGATGGCAAAATTTGACAAAATTACCAATCACTTATCTAGATGTAACATAGCTATTTATAGAGCAAAGTCATGATTCCCAAAAAAATTTAATCTATAATTTTGTGAAAAGAGGGGAAATGGACTAAGGGCTATGTTTTATCTTATCTTTAGATGGACCTCTCTAACTTGTCTTCTCTCCTACTGCACCTGCCAACCATACGAAAAAATTACAGAGACAAAATACTTGTTATGAAAATGTGTTCAGTAAAAAAGAATTCCTTTTAGGACCCAAATGCCCTAAACAAGATTGTGAAAGAGGGGTATATGATGTTTAAATTACTACAGGCCCCTAAAAAATAAAATATATCAAGACTAAATATGTAAGTTAGAGGATAAAAACTATAAATCCAAATAATGTTATTTGCATTACAAAACTATGATTCTCAAGTAAAAACTATGACTTCAAGATTAATGGTATTGTGCCTTAGGATTAATTGACTGGATTCTAGACTAACTTCATTATTCTGTAAAGATCCTACACATAAATGATAAAAACTAGGTTTTATAACAAAAACATTTAATATAACCACTTAGAGGGTCAGAAAAGGCTCATTAGTGAATGATTGCATGTTTGTTTTTAGAGCCTACAAAGCCATGATTTTTGAAGTCAATACAATAGTTACTAGGGTGATATCACTAATCTAAGAATATCCATATTGAGTTTTGATAGTTATGCACTTAGATCTTGATTGATCCTATTTACTACATACAAAAAATTATAACACCCAATCTATATTTTAAAAATACATAATTTGGTTACATAGAGGGTTAGAAAACAATTGTTAACATGCAAAAGTAATGTTTTTAAACTTGATGTGAGACCCTTGCAAAACTGTGACGCATAATCATAATACTATGATTACCAGTGTGATATCATGATTTGTAAAATCAAGATATTGCATAATCATGATAACCTGCCAAGAAAACCACTGGTGGTTAAATGTAATATTATGACTTTCAATGCAAAACTGTGACTCTTTGGATAAAATCGTAGATTATGAGTTGAGATATTGTCTAAGGGCAAATATTATCATAGTTAGAGAAAATGGTTAGTGTTTAAGGTGGATTCTCAACTCAAAACCATGACTTATGGGGAAATATCATAATTTAAATGTCATTAATACTAGTGTAAAACCATAGATTTCACCTATAGGTGCAAAATTTCAAAAAATCCACCTTTTTTTTATCCAATTAGACCTACAAGCTACCAAAAATACTTTTTACAAGCCAAATTGTTAAATTGTGAGTGTTGTCCCATTGTGGTCACCAAAATGTAGTAGGATTTTATTTACATAATGGATTTAAATCATGCAATTAATCTAAATATACTTAAAACACCAAACTACCTGCATAAAATTTAGAGCCATTAATACCAAATACAACTAGATGAATAAAGCATTCAAATCAGCACTATAATCCTAAAGATAAATGATCCAAACCATGATTTAATGGATCAAGAATAAAAGTATGGGATTAATTACCTTAGAATCAAAATTTTGACATTATGATGGCATGATTATAGATGTTGATGATGGATTCAAGAACTAGTCTAACATGGAGACTTCATGATCCTGATAGATAGATCTCAATGGATGATTGGGTTAATTTTAATAGAGAAAGGAGGGAAGGATCAATGGCTAAAATTCAAATTTGGGTTATGGAGATCTATGGTGGATAATTAAAAAGAATTTAAAATTCTTTGGAAGCCTTTAGATTTAGAGGCTTCTAGAGAGGAAGGGTGTGAATAGAGAGGATTATAGAATTGGAAAAATCTAGAATCCTCTTAGGGACTAATTAGGATTAAGTGGGGATTATATATGGATTAGGTGAGTGATTATGGTCTAAGGGTATATGAGAGCCTAGGAATAGTCTTAGTTGGTGGGTAGGTGGGCCATGGGAGTTTAGAATTCTGAATTAATAGATAAGTGGGGATTATGATAAGATAATGGGGATTTAGGATAATTAATGAATAAATGGGATAGAATAAGGTTAGTAACTAAATAATAATGAAGTGGGGTATTATATAAATGTTTATAAAGTGGTGATAAATTAAGATGGGATTGGATGAGATAAATTAGATAAGAAAAATTATTATCGACTAATAGTGATATTAGTGACGTTAAATGAAGTGATAAAATTTACATGCATATAGTTTGGTATAACTTTTTACCCTCCCTCTATGACTTAGGCTTGGGATTAAGGGTTTAAAACTATATATTTTGGTGATATATTCCTATGAAGTTCCAAGTTTGGAGACCAAGGCCTACAATGAGGTGAAATTTTCTTGATAAGACTGTTACACAGTAGATACCCTTTGAGAGGTTTTATATGGACTATTAACTCTTGTTCAAGATCACATATGCAGACCCTAGACATCCCTATTAATATACTAAACAAGGAAAAACATTTGGAATTAGTTAGTTAGACACATGAAGTTCCAAATTTAAACATAGAAGTTCACAAACACCTTAAACAATGTTAAAGAACCTTAAACTTTGCTATAGAGGTCTACAAAAGCATTGAGAGCTAGTCTATGGTTTTTTAGCCTTGAGAGCCATAATAAGGCACATTAATTTATAAAGAGTGAAAATTTGACATGAATATAACCCCTCTACATTCTAAATAGTGTTATAATGTTGTCTAATAGCCATCACCATGAAACACTCAGTCCATATTTTGTACTAAGGGTCAACTACTTAAGCAGTTTCATTTGAAGGTAATTTATTGAAGGAGTTGAAGGTTAATTTGATAATTATTATGTTACAGAGGTAGGAAGACCTAAATTATTCTAAGAAACAATCATTCAACCTCAAACCACTACTCATTTTTAGATATATGCATTGAAGGTTCTTCATCATCAAGAAAACATTACCTATAGCCTGTAATCTTGTGACAACCTAGATTTTTCTTGATCCCATGGACTCACACATGTGGATTTGGAGTTTGAGGTAAAGTGGTGGGACCTTAAATTCTTATAATAGACATAAAAAATCAGCATTTTCTTCAAACATGTCATAAATGGACTAAAACCATTCTAATATTGACCTTGTATGGATACAAAAGATTAGTTTGATTGCCTTAGGTTATTAAATATTGTTCATAAAGCATGGTTAATCATTTTTAAAACCAATGACAAGGATTAGAAGGATATTATACCCTATTCCTCTAGACAAGAGCTTAGATCTCCATCTTCTCTCTCCTTTCCATATTGAATAAGAACCTAAGAGGTTATCCAAGGTTGCCAATGAGGATGATGGAAAGGAGAGGTCATTTTTTGAACTTTTTTGACTTAAACCTCATGTATTCCATTATATTATGTCTAAATTGAGTCCCCTATATATATACCTAACCTTTTATGACCATGACTATACTATAGTGATCTGTACATGCTTGAAAACACCTACAAGACACCACTTTCCTACATTTTCTTAGGTTTTTAGATATTGAAGTGTTATTGATGGGAAAGAGGATGCAAATGAGGGGTCAAAATTCATTAAAAATATGAAGTATAGGTGGAGGGAGGGTGAAAATCCATTATTTATCATGTGTGGGCCCCTTTAGTGGGGAATAAAAGTGTTTTACTTATTTACATATGAAACCATTGTATATTGGCATTATGGTAACAAGAGATACCTTTTAATGTGTAATTGATGGTCTTGGTGGTGCTTCAAGGGCCAAAATAGAATTATTTTCATGATTAAATACCCCTTTTGAAGGTAATGTACATGATCTCAAGTGAAAATTCAAATAGAGGTTACCTTAATATCTTATAAAAGACCTTAAAACATGCTAAAGACCTAAACAAGGTTACCAAAGTCTCCTTATACCATCGTTAACCCTCTGATCTTGCATACCTTTCAAAATATAAACATTTTTAGATGGATTCATAATAGGCCATGAACTATAATATTTGAGTCATCTTTAATGGGAGTGACTTTAGATCATTATGATTATTTTAAGACCTATTATGGAAAATTATATATAGCTAAAAACAAAATGGACACTTGAAAAATGCTCTACAAGGGTGATAATATGACCATCATGACACTCCTTGACATAATACATAACCTGAACCTACTACCTTGACTTGATGACAAGTGATACCCCTTTTAAAATACCTTAACACTTCAAGAGGCATAAGAGGATGACCAAGGTTGATCTCAAGCACTCATGGGCATAGGTTGAGCCCTTTCTAATCCCAAAGGTAGAAATAAGTCTACATTACTAGTGACTTTGATAGCTTGACCTACCTCCTAGGTAAGAGGGCCCAAAATTTCTTCCATAATAGTCATGGTTTAGATGAGAGATATATCTAACTGAGATGATACTTCATGAATAATACCTTGTATACCATAAGGACTAAAACAACATAGTAAAGACACATAATAAGAAGTAATAGAACACAACCAAAAAAACACCTAAAAATCATGTGACATAGCACTTGGAAGGAGACCTAAAATATAACATATAATATATTTTGTGATTTATAATAATAATACTTAAGGAACACCCTATTAATAGGGATAGGGAGTTACTCACCATTTAGCTTGGACAATTGGAAAACATTTTACTCTTTGTGGCTAGTAATAATGTATAGTCCACTCCAAAGACTATCAAACTTTGAGTGCTTACCTGGTTTATCTTGGTATTAATCCCACTTGAGCGTAATTTCACCTTTTTGAAAGGTCTTTAAAGAAGCTCTCTTATCAAATGACCTCTTTTAGACAGTATAAAACCACACATGATGATTCTAGATGTCAAAACACCCCTAGATTGGACCATTACCCAACCTCTGACCAAAATGTAGACACTAAAAAACCATACATGATGGTTATAGATGTTGAAACACTCCTAGATCAAACCATTACCCATCCTCTAACCATGACCTTGATTTATTTTAGCTAACTAGATAAAACCAACTCACTAACATACCCTTTTACCCCACTTAACCTTCAGTCCTTGACCATCAATGGTCACCTTAACCATTGATGATCACCCTGACTATCGATAGTTAGGTCTTCCCCATCTAAACAAAGACAACTTGAGCTGTGTGTAGGATTACATGTAAAAATTTAATATGGATGGCAAGCTAATGCATCATAACAACTAAAACCCTCTTATGTAACCTTATACCTCCACTCTTTTTGGCTATAAAAAGAGGGGAGTAAGAGGTAAGAGAGGATCCATGATTTTAGAAATCAATCTATGAACCAATAGTCATCAGGAACTCACATCATTAAGAAATTATTTATAGGTCTTCCCTTCAGCAAGTCAATAGACATAATAGAGACCCAAACCTTTGCCAAAATTATTCTTCAGGCAAAGTATTGTTACTCTACTAAAAATTATTCTCAATCTACCATTAACCATCAAGTAATAAACTAGGTACATTTCATATTTCTAGTTTTTTTTATTTAGTTTCTAACATCTTTACCTAGACCACAACCTTTTACTTATTACCCTTTGACCTTAATCAAATACCCAATCACTTATTGACCCATTTTCAACCCTTTTTTTGAACACACCCAAAACCCATAATAACCACTGATGGTCACCCTGACCACCGACAGTCACCTTCAACCACTGATGGTCACTCTACCATCAATGGTCACCTTAATTCACCAATGGTCACCCAACCATCGATGGTCACCTTAACCACCAATGGTCATCCAAACCATCGATGGTCACTATGGTAAGAAATAACAACAATCTATTTTCACCTACTTACCCTCAACCAAAATCAACTTTCTATCTCTTTGCCTATTCATAGAGTCCCCACCTATTTTTTGAAACCCAAACTAACCTATTTAGCATTAGTATCAACTCATTTATTGCTATAATTAGTCTATTTCTTTTATCAAACTTTTATTGATTCTTTTATTATCTTTCAATCTTTTCTATCATTTGATGCAAGTACTTCATCTTTATTTATTTCATATTAATTATTTTAAGAGTGTGGATTGACATCCTCTTAGTAAGCTCATGCTTCTTGGATCTAGATTATGCTAGGCAATCCACCTTGCTATCCATGTAACAACCCATTTACATTAGTGCTTTCTTATTTACAAGTCATTCTTCCCAGGATAAAGAGGATATCTTCATAATCATTTAGATCATGTGTGCACAAAAAATAGGTTCTTCTACTATACCCATCTTTAGTTTCTTACTTCTTCTTTAACTAAAAAATAAACAAAAATTAAGAGAAATATTTTGGCATGCCCGATGAGACCTAATAGCATCTAGGTGCCCTTTTCTTCCTTATTCTATGCTCATATAGATACATCAAAATTTATTTTGGGTATAAAATAAACCTTGCATTTATTGATTGCTTACATTTTTAGCTCACATAGGTAAACTTAAAGGCTAAATTAATTTAAACGTATCTTCACTTATTTATCATGCACAATACCAAACCACTTGAATCAATCAAAAACATTATAATAATTAATATAAGTCCTAACTAGGGTTTCATCTCCTAACAGATCACCTTCACCCTTTGGCTATCTTATGTGGAGGTCATTACAAAGAAGAGAAACCAAAACTCAGCTCTATGGTTTAGTCTAAACTTTGGAAATTAATATATATTGGATAATCACCTGACACCCTTATCACTGTAGTGTGTGAAGTGAAGGGGTAGGCCCCAATACCAAGCCTTGTATTTATTTCCAACACATATCCTTTAAAATCCTTGAACACCTAAAACTAACCATAGACTTCTTTTCTGGTACTTGTTTTACAAACCATGTTCTTTTTCATACTTTCCAACTAAGGCATAAGCCAAAAGCGAGGTAAAATGCACCCTAATATTTTAAATTCACTCTAGTGTATGCTTTTTATTGCCTTGATATTTTTTGTTTACTTTGTGTTTGAGTTGTGATCTTTCCTTTATTCTTTTGTATTCTTCATATGGTTTTTACTAGACAACAGTTGAGGAACCAAACTAACTAGGAGCCACCTTCCTCTTCTTTTTCCTTCATAGAGTATACCTTAGATGTTGAGGGTTCTCTCCATCCTTCTACCCCTACTATGCCTCATATATTTGTCTAAGGTGATGTGTATTTCATCACTTTCCTTGATAAAAAATCTATATAATTCCAACATTACCTCAAGACCCTCTCTTACCACACCCATACTTTAGTTCCTCCTAATGATCCACCTTATGGGATGCCTCCCCATCTTATGGTTTTCACTACCTATACCCAACCTATGATCACTGAATCATCTTAATCTAACAAAAACCCACCCAATAACTCCATCCAAACTCATTCAAACAACCCAAACAATAACCAAATGTCCCTTGAACCAACCAATAATTCTTCCAACATAGGGACAACCTCACCTTTTATTACTTATACTACCATGTGGATATCTTCTACCCATATTTACACTATTCCCCTTATCACGACCAACCCACAAATATCCACTACACTTCAAAATGTGGTGCTTTCCATACCTTCTACCCTTCCACCTATTAATACTAGAGTTACCACTCACCCCTAACCAATTAACCCATCCATACCTCCAACCCAATCCATATCAATTCCTCAATCTACCAATCTGATCATACCTCTAAACCAAACCACATCAAATCCTCAACAAATACCTATGACACCCTACCCATGATATATTCCTAATCCACAAGGATACAGAGCTACATCTTCTACCTAGCCTCTTATTTCTATTAACTCTTATGTGAGATTATCCCAATCCTCAATGACCACATAAAGAGCATGTGACATCCTCTCAACATTATACTAGTTATCCATATATTGCATTCACTCAACCACAACAAAACCTACTGTATAATTATGGAACTCCCCAACCCCAAACATATTTGGTCAAAATGTTGATGGACAAAATAACTAACATGGAGTCATTTATCTCTGGGGCTCATAACCTCTTATCTTATGACCAAATATATAATGAACCTATTCACCCTTATGTACCTATCCAACCTTACCCTCCTTAATGGGAGCTACCCAAATTTTCTAAATTTGAAAGTAAGGAAGACCCCCAATCACACCTAAGAGCATTTCAACATTCTTGCTACTTGATTGCCTATGACAATGCTCTTTTCCTTTGCACCTTTCCTATGTATTTATCTAGACTAGCATTAGATTGGTGTAGTGATATCTCCAATCACTCCATCTTCTCTTTTTCTCAACTTATCCAAACCTTTTTAGATGACTTTTTAATCAATATATGTAATAAGGTCTCTATTATCGACCTCTACTCCATCAAGTAATTTGATGATGAGTCAACTACCAATTCCATAGCCTGATGGAGAGGTCTTATCAACCAACTCTCTTTCTCTTTTCCCCAACCCAAGTTGATTAAACTTTTCTCTTGAGCTTGTGCTAAACATATTGCCCCTAATTTATTGGTTCAAACCTTTATAAATTTTGATGAGGCTTTCACCATGATATGAAAACTAGAAATTAGAGCCATCAATGAGGGGAAGTTGAAACTAAGAAATAAAAACTCTATCTTCAAATCCAATGACCCTTCCCCATCCAAAACCACCAACCAATCTAACTACCCTAACACCAAACTAAAGGTAGCTACAAACATAGTTATCCTTAAAAATGATCCACCTTTAGTTTTCAACCAACCCAACTAAACCAACTCCTCTAACCCCTCCAATCAACCAAACTAAAATTAAAACTGGGCTACCCAAAAAAATACACTCTACTTGGGGAGTCATATGCCTCAATTTTGGACAATTTCTCAAATCCAACATTATACAGCTTCCCCCCTTCAAACCTCCCAAATAATTTGATTTTTCTTGCCCTGTACCTAGTTGGTACAATGAGAATGAGCTATGTGCTTTCCAATAGATCATTGGATATGATGTTATTAGGGGTAACACCTTTACAAACATTGTCCAAAACTTGATTGATAAAGGAGAACTTGCATTGTATAATCCAAATGCACCCTCAAATTAGTCACTCAACATCTTTCAATAACTTTTTCCCAATCATGCCCCTTATGCCAACCATGATAATAAAAAATTGTAATCATCTCACACTCATGAGTTCCATACAAACAATGTAATTATCAATGAAACTATCATTAAGGAAACCATTGCCTCAACTACCTCTTCCTCCACTTCACTTATTGAAGTGGTAGAATCACCCGCTATTCCTTTAGATACCTAAACAAAGGAAGCAACCACCTCCTCTCCTTCACTTGATGAGATAACAGATTTACCCACCTCTCCTTTGATAAAAATCCCAAATGACGCAACCATTTCCATCACACCTTCCTCCCCCATCATGGAATCACCCAATCTCTCTTCATAAACCATTCCAAAAGGAGTGATTACCTTATCTACTCCTTCCATAGGGGAAACATCCTATAAAATATTGGAACCATTCAGGAAGGATAAAGGTGAAGAAATAATTCCCTTACCTCAACATATGGCTCTAATCTTTGAATCTGATGCTCGAGGAACCAAACCAATTTACAAACCCTTCTCTAGACTAGTCCAAAGCCTAGAATTCTCTTCTCAACCCAATTTTGATTGAGCCACCTTTTGGCACCACCTTGGGCTCCCCTATTAAAATAAACATGAATATTTAATGTCACTTTCATCCACCATTAAACCTATTAACACCTAAATCCCTTCATCAAACACTTCTCCCTCCAAAACCATGGGAGGACTATCCAAACCATCTCCATCCAAAATTATCAAATCACCTTCCACCTCTCTAATAAAACCTATCAATAATTTAGGGGTACTTCCTACTCTTATCATTATCTACCCATCTTTGAAGTTAGACTTGAAACTATCTAGTCCACTATAGAAAACCTTAACCAAACCAACCAAGAAGGTAGAGCCACCTAAACTCCCACCTAGAACTAGAACCATACCACCCCCTTCTCTCTTACCTTCTATCAAACCCTATCCTTCTTATATCCTAAGAGCTCATCCTTATATCAAGAAGATGAAACCTCCCAAAACTAACCAAACTAAACTTCCTCCTTTTATTCTACATTTACCTACCCCCTTAAAAACATCAAACACCCCATTATTTTTAACCAAACTATCTACCTCTACCTACCCACCTAACTCCAAACCTTCATCATCTTAATCATCCACCTCTAAATATTTCACCTTTAAAACTTCCACCTCAAAACCATCCAAAAATAAATAATCCAAATAAAACCCACCTAAAAAACCATTCTACCACCCACAACTTTCATGGTGAAGCCTAATTCTAAGAAGGCTCCCACCTCAAAAACCAAAATCCTATCACCCTTAACACCTTTGCTCAAATCTTATTCAACCATTTTATAAAGGATATAAAAACTTATTTCTTAAACATACCACCAGTAAAAACCTTTAACCCTTCAAGTCCTAAACCATCTTATTTTAATGATAATTTAATATACTCATACCATAGGACACCTAGACATGACACAGAGAACTGTAAAGCTCTCCAAGCCATTATCCATAACTTATGGGATGAGGATGATATATTATTAGATGAACCTCTTTTAAACCCATCATCAACCCAACCCCCAAATTAACCTATCCAACCCTTACGCACTCCCACCCTCTCATCCAAGAGTGAGGAGGAACGAAAGTAGCCTTCTAGCCCAATACTTCCCCTCATCCACACTATCCATATGGTCACCTGATCTCGAGCCTAGAAAAAAGATAAGGGAAAGGACAAAGTTTCCATTATATGGACATATCATTATACCCCTCAACCTTCCAACCAAACTCAAACACATTCACCTTCACCAAAACCCAAAATATCCATTTTTGGTACCTCTCCCTCCAATTGTTCTGAATCTATCTAGTGAGTAGTTTTAAAATAGCTTCACCACACATTACTGAAGATGAGCCTATCTGAACTAATCAATACCTCACCCCATCACCACCAAGAATTAATAGAGGCCCTAAAATCCATATAGGTCCAATATAAAGACCTTTAACCTCTTGTAGCCTTTGTTATATCTCTTTGACTTTCCACCCTTTTTATATTCATGGATTTAGAAATACCTTATATTCATCTTGAAGATCCTAATCTTCCCCTCTTCATCACTTAAAACATCAATCAAACCCATATCAAATGGGTGATGATTTATGGAGTAGATAGTATTAATATTATCTCCTCTTATGCTTATGACCAACTCTAATTGCCAAAGAATATCATGTCAGAAACCATAGTATTCCTCTATTATTTTATTGATACTATGGACATAACCTTAGGGATAGTCATCTTCCACATCCATTTGGGACCTCACATGATTCTAGATATCTTCTACATCATAAAAGGCAAGTTTTAATACAATGTCTTACTTGGACACCCTTGGATTCACTCCATGAGTTATGTCCCATCCACCCTACATCAATGTGTCAAGTTTGAACATGAGGGTTAGGTCATCACTATACAAGCTGGCCCTAGTCATTTTGAATCTTAAAATATGACATATTGACCCAATGATGTTCTTATTCCTTGATCATCCACCTCACCACCAACTAAAAAGGACTCCACCCCTACCATCGATGAAGCTTCAATTAGATCATCTATCCCTTTTTCTCAAATCCCCATAAAAGACCTCATAGAACCTACATTCTAATGTCTCTCATTGGGAGCGTATCATCTTTTGGCCTTGGATGCCTTCCCTAATCCTCAAGAGTATGGGAATATTAACCATAGTCTTAGTTATGATCCCAAGATAAGAACCATAATTCCTTTTAAGCTTCCCAACCACCAAACCAACTTCATCTATGGGGGACTTAATCATCCAATTCTTACTTCCTCCACCACCTCTTATACCCAACCATTTACCTCCAATTTTTCCTATTTAAACAAAGTGAAAATTTCCAAATCATTCCTTCATAGGTGTGTCTAGAAGGTATTTGGCCTTGACTACTATGAATATGGATCAAATGAGGTACCTTTGATCAAAACCTAGAAACCTTATGAGTTATTTGGCCTTGGGTTCATCCCACTAGAAGAACCCACTGATTCACCTAAACCCATCTCCACCATTGAGGAAGACATTCCATCTTCACCAACCCCATGTATTTCAAAGTTTGAGGAATTTAAAACCATCTTATATAAATTTTTTTAGTCAATATCATTAGTTTAGACCCCCTGACCTATTAAAAGTTTAGCCAAACTAAAACCTTTATTATGATTCATCCTAAAATGGTAGAGAATAATTATCTTACCATCCACACCATCTAACATCAAGAAGATTATTACATTCTCACCTATCTTGGTATAGGGGATTATTTTATCCATAAATCTCTTCCTCTTAAAAACTAAACCATGTTTAATGAATCCATTATCAATGTCAACTTGGGTACTCAAGATAAGCCTCACATTGTAAAGATTGGTTAATCTTTAAATTCCTCAAGACAATAGGATTACCCTTCTTTACTTCATGACCAAAGCATAACATTTTCTTGTTCTTATTAGGATATGCCTAGGATTAACCCTTCCATATCTATCCACAACATTATCATCTATCTTGATGCCAAGGATGTTAGACAAAAGCTTCATAGGATGCACCCTCACATCACCCTTCTAGTCAAAGAAGAGTTTTAGTGCCTCTTATCTATCAATTTCATCCAACCCATTGATTATACCCAATGGTTTTCTAACATTTTTCCCTTCACTAAACCCATAGGGGTAATTTTCCTCTATGTTGATTATCATGACCTCAACCTTGCTTGTCTAAAGGATGACTTCCCTCTAACTAGCATCGACCAACTTGTTGATCCTAAAGCCAACCATGAGATGTTGTCTATCATAGATGGTTTCTCAAGATATAAGTAGATCTTAATTGCCTTTAAGGATCAACATAAGACTTCTTTCATCACTCCATAGGGAACTTTCTAATATAGGGTCATGACATTTGGTTTGAAGAACACTAGAGTAACCTACCAACGTGCGATGACCTACATCTTCCATGATCTCATCCAAAAAGTCATAGAGGATTATGTAAATGATCTCCTTGGGAAATCCAAATACTGCAAGGATCATCTAGAAGTTCTTAAAATTATATTTGAATGCCTAATCCATTTCCATGTCTGACTCAACCCCAATAAATGTGTTTTGGGGTCCTATACAGAAATATTCTTGGCTTTATCATCTCTCTTTGAAGAATCAAAGTAGACCCTACCAAATTTAGAGAGATCCTTGACATGCCACCTCTAACCCACCTTAATTAACTTAAAATCCTATAAGGGAAGCAATAATCCATCGCTCACTTCATCTCTCAATTGTTAAATATATGTCAATCCTTTCACCATTTTTTCAAAAAAGATACATATTTTAAGTGGACTAAGGACTATCAACAAACCTTTGATTTACTCAAAGAGTACCTTATTTCTAAACCCCTTCTTATATCTATTAAAGAGGACCAATCCTTATACCTTTATATCTCTACCACTAACTATTCTTTTGGGGCAATGCTTTCTCACCATGATGAATAAAATAAAAAGCAAACTACTTATTATAAAATTTAAACACTTATAGAGTATGAGACTTGATACACCCATACCTAAAATATTTTCCTTGCCTTATTCTTTGTGGCTTATGAAACTCATCATTACCTCCTCAATCATAAAACCTTTGTCACTACCAACACCAACCCACTCAAGTACATGCACTCTAAGCCATACAAAAACTAGTGTATGGCTAAGTGGCTCATACTCCTAGCTAAATTTGACCTTGAGTTCCTATAGTAGAATTCAATTAAATGGAAAGTTATTTCCAATCAATTTGTTGAATCTCATTTTCTATATAACTAACCACTTCCTCTTTTGTTTCTAGATGAGTCCATCACGACTCTTTCTCAAACGAATGTCACCTACCAAATGACTATGTTCTTCAATAGATCAAAGTACCAGCATGATGGAGGTACCAGAGTTATTTTAATTCCCCTCAATGGTGAACCTCTTCCTCTTTCTTTAAAACTTGATTTTTAGGTTACCAACAATATGTATAAGTATGAAGCCCTAGTAATAGGTCTCCAAACCACTCTAGCTTTGGGAGTTAATATGATCAGTGTCTTTGGTGATTCTTGACTTGTGGTTAACTAGATCAATGGATCTTACCAATGTAAAAATGATTTCTTAAAATATTAAAAATGCCTAGTAGATGTACTCTTATCATCATTTTATCATTACCTTATTCAATATATTCCATGATCTACCAATAAGTTCATAGATACATTGGCTTCCCTTGCTTCCTAGATCCCATTTGTGCCTTCCAATTCTAGTCTCTTTGTTACCATTCATCACTTTATCACACCCTCTTATATAAAATATGATCTCCCTACCTTTTTTTAGTATGGAGGAATCTCCATCATATGTTTGGTATGAGTAAACCTTTGACTACCTCAACCTAGGCATCATTCCTTACAACCTTTCAAGGAATGCCTAAAGAGCCTTTGTTTAGAGTACCTCTCATTATACTATACTAGGGGGAATCCTTTATAAATGTGGTTTTGATGGCATATTTTTTTATTTATTATGTAGTCACAAAGCTTCCCATTCTATCAAATAAATGCATGATAGGATCTATGGGAAACACTTTAGTTGTCTAGCTATTGCTAAATGTATCCTTCACCTCATCTACTATTGGGCCACCCTTAACCAAAATTGTTATGATTATGTAGATAAGTGTATTAAATCTCAACATCATGACAATTTACATCATGTACTAGCCCATGGCCTTCAAGTATCTAAGGGATTTTGACTCTTCTCATAATGGGGACTGGATCTCATTAGGGAAATCAATCCTCATTCTTCATAGTGGCACCACTCCATCATCACCACCACCACTGAGTATTTCACTAAGTGGGTGGATGATATTCTTCTCATCTCTACTAAAGCTGAAAAGATATTCAACTTCATCAATCATCATATCATTTATCATTTTGATGTTTCCCATAAAATCATCACTGATAATGGCAAATCTTTTAAAAACAAGAAAATCTAAGGTATTTTTGATGTATTTGGCATCCAGTTAAGATTTTACTCACTTTACCATCCATAAGTAAATGGATAAGTATAAACCTCTAAAAAAAGCCTCAATAATATGTTAACCAAAATGGTCAATGCTTCTGGTCAAGATTAGTACTTATACATCCCTTTTTCTTTGTGGGCCTATCATACTAGCATTTGAACCTCTATGGGTGCTACCCAATTATCCTTGGTCCTTAGAGTAGAGGCAATATTTCCTCTTAAAGTATATATTCCCTCTCTTTAAATGTCATTGTAAGACATCATTTTTGAGAGTGACTATCATCAAGAGCATCTAACACAACTTGAGATACTTAACGAGTGCACCTAGATACACTTAACCATCTTCATGTCTATCAAGAGAGAATCAAGCATGCCTATAAAAATCACCTAAAATTTTGAGAATTCAACATTGGAGATCTCATCTTGAAGGAAAATAAACATGTGACCAATATGGAGACAAGAAATTGAGGTAAGTTTTCCTTCAATTGGCTTGAACCCTACATCATAACCCATAAGTATGGATCGAGAGCTTATCATTTGTCCTCTGTTAAAGGTAAACACAAAATTGAGCCTCTCAATGCTTTTCAACTATTTCTTTTCTTTTTTTAAACAAGGATTAAGATCACCTTTTTTCTAACTTAAGCTTGTCCCTTGATTTATGATATTTTGACCTTCTTCACACCTTCATCCTATCCCCTTTGAGGACAATTGATTACAAAATAGAACCATGTGATTAAACATCATAGTGATAGCCTAATCCTAAATATGGGTACCATCAATCTACCCATGACATGGTTCTCATGGATAAGTTTCATCCCTAATTAAATGGATTTACATGGTCATTGTCTCTTAAAACCACTCCTTTCACCTATCATTAACCTTCTTGTCCTCTAGGTTTTGCCGTTGAAAAGGTAAACCTCAAATCCTATATAGATTCATACATGTATAACCTAGCATCTAAACAATTTGGGATACCAAAATATCACTTGGGTTAAATATCTCTAGTATACAAACTACTCCCTTGAAGGACAATTACCCAAAATCTAAATTACTTAAAAAGATGGACTATTCCCTTAAAGGAAAACTACCAAAATGAACAAATCCAAAATTAAACCACTCTTTATAAGGATTGTTAAGTCAATTTGGTCAAAATAAATCATTTTAAGCTTTTGACACTGATAAGTTTCACAAACCTATCAAAACAAATCAGTAAAAGGACCCTATATCACAATCAGAACAAGTTATCCCAAGAAAGCTGCAATCAGCTTTCATATATGGAATTAGTAGACCTCCCACATCAATCAATTTACACCTTACATTGAAACATGGAATTTTATACTATGGTTCTTAGGTCACATATATAAGGGGGAAAATAACCCATAAGGGGTTACACTACCCTTCACGCCACAAATCACCTATCTCCCCTTTGTACGATTTACAAATCAAGGGATTCATGAGCTTACTTGACATAATGTGATCAAAACACTTTTTTACCAACCAATTCATGCTAATGTGAAGCATTCAAATGGATTATGTTCCTTAAGCCAATCTAAATTTAGTTTTGTTTAGTCCTTACCAAAAAGGAAGCATCATGACTTTTTTGTATCCTCTCATAATTGGTTCATGTATTCACTTAGACGTATGTCTCATGCTCTTCATCTCTTTTCCCACATCTAAGTTTTGTTAACTAACTTAGTTTATGTGTTATCATCAACAAAATAAATATAAATCATAAACATCACACCCATAATCATAAACCACATCACATATCCATGATCATAACCATAACCATAAACATCATAACCATGTATAAAACAAAGAATCACATCATCATAAATAACATAACCATATATCATCATAAACATCATCCATAATCATCACATGCCTAAGATAGTGAGTCTACATATCATAAGCATAATATAAATAAACATATAAAAATCAAAACCATGAATTATGAACCATAAAATAGCATCTATATACCATCATCAGATCATATACATCATGTCTCATCAAAATAAAATAGTACATGTAATAATGTACATCCATCTCTCTAAAAACATATACATGTTACTGTGTTAGTTCATAGGTTGATATCAAAATCATATCATAACCTATACCCCTAGGTCACCACTACCACCTAGTATCTACCCCCCTAAGGTGCTTGTCTATCCATGTAACAAAGTGACCCACTAACCTAGAGTCATTATACCTATACCACCTACCAAAATGGATATATACTCACTTCATTGAGGCTCCTCTAGATAATTTGTCAGGATTATGGACTAGTAATAATGTAACTCTTCAACTATGGCCAAATAATGTGCCATGGGAATGTTACATGGTGATCCTATTGGTGCTACAACTCTTCCTCTAGTCTATCTTAGGGAGTCCCTCTCCTTGGTCACCAAGGCTAGTAAATTCCTAGTCTGGTCCCTCTAACCCATCATAGTGGCTATGTGACCTTATAGTAAAGCAACGTAGCCCTGTAATGTAGCCACATACCCCTATAAAGCTATTACCTATGCTTATGTAGTGGCTAGCACCATTCCTTCCTATCTATCGATGCCACCTCCATGTACTTGTACCTATGGACTCCTACTAGTTGGGTCCACATCCATATGCTTCCTACCCCCATAATCCCATCCAAAATATACCACTACATAGAGGTCCTAATACCATGCCACATAACTATCAATAAAACTTACATAATCAATCTCTGCTTTAGCAAGTAGCTCTTTGTGATCAAGCACCATCTCCACCAATTATGTCTCTAGAAGAAAAACTCAACATCCTCCTAACTATACCTCAAGAATGGACCTAAAATCCCCTTAACTAATCCAAAATACCTATGAACCTTATCAAAATGGATGAGCTCAATCTCACCATCTCTCCTCCCAAAAATCCACTTGTAGTTCTACATTGATAAAATGTGTCAAATATAGTGGGCCTACCTCAAAAATTCAAAATATGGATTCCAAACCACATCTCCAACTAATATGGCCTCCAATGCCCTTCTAAACTAACAAATGTCTCATAAACCTCCTATAGATCCTATGAGCATGGAATCACTCCATTGCATAACACCTTCCATAAAATACATCTGGGCATATCCCTCCCATGGCAAACCCATTAGCCTTAGAACCTAGATGTGCTCATAGGCCCAGTAGTGTAGAACGAACCACACACTAATGACATAACTCATATGATATCTAAACCTCCATATCTCTATGTATATCTATACCTATAAAATATACACCCACCCAAAAATTATTTAACCCAACAACATCTCTACCAATACACCCAATAATAGATACAAAAACTCCTACTCTAATATAGATCTATAAAACATGAGACTACCATCATCATAATCATCATCATCATCATCACATCATCATCATCATCATCATCATCACCATCATCATCATCATCATCATCAAATTTTGGTTGTCTTTGGCCCTTTGATATAAAGGTTTATAGCTAAACCCATCAATATGTCACCTAGTGAACATATGATCATCACCATATAGATATTCCATCAAATCATCTCTCTTCTCTCTCTTAATGTGATATATCAGCTCCCCATGAATCAATAGTCATGTAATCCTATGTATATACTCTAACAAGATAGTCATCTCACTATTCGATAGAAAAAAGGTGTTCATGGTCAGATCTCATTTCTAGATGAGGGTCATGATCATCATTGCATCCTAAATTATGTGCTAGTAATACATCATAACTCTAAGGCCCACCTCCTCCATGTGCACCCAATCATCATATATCATCCCTTGATGGATCTTTACTAAGATCTAAGGGACCTGATCTCATATCTAGATTTGATCTCATGCCTATAAAATTCATTAAAAAACACTCTTAGTTTTTTTATAAACTACTCTACCTATGAACATTCACCTTTTCACCCTCACTCACATACCTAATAAACACCTATTTTATCCTATATAAACTACATCAACCTCTTTTTTAAAACCTACCCTCCCAACCTAGCTACACTTGCCTTAACCTTTTTATAAAAAAACTAGCCTTAACCTTTCCTCCACTAACTTTAGCCATTTGATCAACCATCAATGGTCACTATGACTACCAATGGTTGAGTACCCATTATCTTACATTATTAAACTATTGATGTTCATGTACGACCACTGATAGTCAGGTATGACCATCGATGGTCAATGTGTATGACTACTGGTAGAAAACCCCAACCCTATATAAAACACAATAACACCCAAAACCCAATCCATACCTAAAATACACCTACCTAATACTAAAAAAATCCTCCCCTAACTTACCCCACCTTTAAAAATTAATTTTCACCCTTAAATTAAAAAAAAAACACTAAACCTAACCTCAATACCTAGGGCAGACCCAAAAGCCTCCCAAACCAATCACAAATCAACAAAATTCCACTCTAAACTACCAAAATAAATCTATTCTATCAATTTATTATAACCCCTACCTCATTTCTCAATCATAATTAAGGAGGGATCTTGTGTCCCACTACCTAGCCACATCCCTATCTACTTTGCATCCTTAGTTCAACATTGGTCAAACTCAATGCAAATCTCAAACTCAACCAATTAGAAACTATCTCATCAACACTCTCACACAAAACACCAAGGATATAGGTATGTGTAAGAGTCAATAATTCAAAAAAAAATTGAGTAAAAATGACTTGCCTTTTTCAATTTTAACCTTTAGCCTTTTAGGGTTTGTCCCTAACCGTCAATGATCAGGGTGACCACCGATGGTCACATTCAAGACCCCTAACCATCGATGGCCAAGATGTTAACTTTTAAAAACTTTGGCACCAATACCTTAGTTCCCACCTTTAGATACTACCTTCTCTACCTTCCCTACCAAACATGTCCACCTCAACATTGGCCATTTTGGCCCAAACTATTACATATTTTTTAACAATCTTAGCTTGGTCATTTTTGATCATATCAACTAACATTGCCATGTTGAACATTTGAATTTACACCACCTAGTGCACACCAAACCATTTTTTATTCTTGAAAGCACTTCCTACCTTGAATACCCATGAAAACACTAACCCTATATAGGATACCTAATAGGAATAACCCGCTTAGATATCCCTAAGGTTGTGGCCTAGTTATCCCATCACTAGTCCTTCTAAAACCAACCTTTTATTTTTACCAAGTATGGCAACTTAGTCTATGTGTGATCTTAGCTATCATACTTAATAATATTTTGTGCACATGTTTGTGCTTTAAATGCCTAAACATTATCACCAACCTCATGACTTGCCATAAATCACTCATCAAACTTGCACTCAATTTGGTTTCACCTCATCCATTCTTGGTTTGAGGGGGGACACACCCTCCCATACTTAGGGAAACTAAACATTTGAATTGTAATCCATTTTTATTTTATAGATCATTGACACAAATTTCATAAAAAAGGAGAAAAAATTAGACACTATAAAAACACACACAATGATTAAATATGTTGAAACACTCCTAGATTGGATCATTACCTAACTTCCAACTAGAATGTAGACACTAAAAAACTGAACATGACAGTTTTAGATATCAAAACACCCCTAGATTGGACCATTAACCAACCTCTAACCATGAACCTAAGTTATTTTAGCTTAATATCTAAACCTAAATTAGTAACCTACCCTTTTACCCCACTTAACCTTCAACCCTTGACCATCGATGGTTACCTTGATTACCGATGGTCACCCTGACTATTGACAGTTAGGTCTTCCCCATCTTAACAAAGATAACTCAAGCATGTATAAGCTAACACATCAAAATTTCATATAAATGGAAAGATAATTGTATAATCTTTTACCTCCATCTTTCTTTTCCTATAAAAGGAGGGGAGGAGGAAGTGAAAGAGGATCTAAGATTTTAGCAATCGAGATATCAACTAGTAGTCATCAGGAACTCCTAGCATCAAAATTTATTTGTAGGTCTTCCCTTTATCAATTCGACATCCATGATAGAGACTAAAAAATTTTTCAAAAAATTCTTTAGGTGAAGTACCATTACTCTACCAAAATTTCTTCTCAATCTACCATCAACCATCAAATAACAAACTAGGTACATTTCATATTTCAAGTTTTGTTTATTTAATTTTTGACATATTTACCTAGACCACACCCTTCTTCTTATTACCCTCTGACCTTACCCAAATCCTTAATCACTTATTGAACCATTTTGTAACCCTTTTTTAACACATCTAGAACCCATAATAATCATTGATGGTCACCTTGACTATCAACAGTCACCTTCAACTATCAATGATCACCTACATATCGATTGTCACCTTCAACAACTAATGGTTACCTAATCATTGACAGTCACCTTGACCATCGATATTCATCCCAACTGCTAATGGTTATTATGGTAGGAAATAAAAACAAGCTATTTCTACCTACTTACCCTCAACCAAATTCCACTTTGTCTCTTTGCCTGTTCAGAGAGTCTCCACCTATTTTTTGAATTTAATATGACCTATTTGTCCCTAGTATCGACCCACTTATTGCTATAATTAGTCTATTATTTTTAAAAAGCATTTATTTCTTCTTGTTTTCTCTTTCAGTCTTTTCTATCCTTTGATTCAAGTACTTCATCTTTATTTCTTTCAACTTAACTATTTTAAGAGTGTGGATTTACATCCTCCTAGTAAGCTCATGCTTCTTAGACTAGCTTACACTAGGCAATCCACCCTTCTATCCTTATAAAAACCACTTTGTATTAGTGATTTCTTATCTACATGTCATTCTTCCTAAGATAAAGAGGAGCTCTTCATAATCATCTATATCATGCACACATAAATAAATATATTCTTATACCATACCCATATTTAGTTTCTTACTTATTTAAATATAAAATAAAATAAAATTAGAGAAACACTCTTTATGTAATCTTGATGGGACCACATGACATGTATAACTATCTCTTCCATACCTATTAATTCATTCATCCTTACCTCCATGGCATCACTCTCCATTATCTCAAGTTGGTGTGTGAACTCCAAGACTAGTAGTTCAAGTGATATGAGCAGCATTGCCTCTTTTAAATAAACAAAAAGGTATGGTGAATGACCAATATCCATCTTGGGAGTGATCTTATCTACGCATAAGGCTATCCTTAGCTTCGTATTCGACTTCCTCTAGTTGTCTTCCATAGTTGTCCTTGTGATTATAATTATAATCTTGTTGGTAGATTATGAAATTTCATTACCCTATGGATAGTAGTTGGAGGAAGTGCTGAGGTAGATTCCACGTTTTATACCCCATTCACTTTCCCTTGTGCTATTGAAAGCTATTTCATTATCTAATATGATTGTGGAGGGGATCCCAAATTAGGTTACTAGGTTATCATTAAACTCCAAAATTGAGTTATCATTTTCTTTACTAAGTGATACTACCTTCATCCACCTAGTAAAATTATCCTTACTATTCAATTCCCACTTATGTATTACACTAGATGGAGGGTGAATCATACCTATAAACTCTAGGCCCATTTCATGAATGGATACTCTAGTTGGAAAGAATTGAGGGGCAAGTTAGCTAGTATTTACTTTCTTATGAACATACCACATTTTTCCCACCTCTTAACCCAAGCATAGAATCCTTAAACAAACTTATCTAAAGTTATCCTTATTTTATGATCCTTACTGTTGTAGTCTTGGCTATAAATTTCCATCCTACATGCCCATAATGAAATGGGTCTAAGATCTTGTCAACTTGGTTAGTTTATACACACCTCAAGAGCATGACATCAATATCCTTTTTAAAAATCAGTCCATCAATGAAGACACAAGGGATTGATTTCACCTTATAGTAACTTTGTATTGTCTTATTCAGGCCTATATTACATTCTGACATCTAAAGGAATCTCATCATGTCTTGATTCTAGATGGAATGTGATGTAGGTGAAATTATTTTATGGTCATTTTGCATAGCTAAAACCACTTGTTGTCCTTCTTCACATATGTTTCCAAGTTTTCACATAATAACCTACCCATTACCAACTTTATGACATTCACTTATATGTCATATTCCATGCATTTGGTTACCCAACTTGCTCTCCTTTTATTCAAATCTATGTTAAGGATGAAGTCCTTGATACTAGGGTAAACTACCATGACATGGATTTTGTTATTAAACATCATGTGTCTAAATGTTTTGGGACCTCTCATGACTTCAAGAACATTATTTTCCACAAATGTATTTATCTCTTCATATCCATCCATTGCTTGAATAAATAAGGCTATGGGCTGCTCAAGATGCTCAATGTTTTGCTAAATAACCATGCCAAACATAGTATGGTTGGTCAAGACATCATACAAGAAGAATTCCCTTGAGAAATCAGGGTTGAGTAGGGTGGGTGATTGGGAAATGGCCTCTTTGATGGATTACGGTATTCTTTTCCCTTATTTAATCCATGTAAAATCTTTATGTTTTTTGAGCATGAAGGTTAGAGGCCTTACCAATTTTTCAAACCCAAGGATAAACCTCCTAATGAAGTTAATATTGCCTAAAAAACTTGAAAATCATTTTGTGTTTAGACAATGATATAGTAGGTATTTCACTTATCCTCTTAGTGTCTATACAAATTCCATATTTGGAAACTATATGGCCCATAAGTATACCCTCATAGATTGTAAATATATTTTTTTTGGGATTCAAGGATACCCCATACTGCTTGCACCTATCAAATATTAGACTTAGGTGTGTTAAGTGATCTTTGTCATCCTTGTAAAATATTATGATGTCATCAAGGTATATGAGAACCATCTCATTGATGAGTCCTTAGAAGGATACCTCCATTGCCCTTTTGAAGGTGACCCCTACATTGGACAATGCAAAGGGAATATTCTTGTAAGCATAAGCGTCCCACTTAGTTGTGAAGGCAGTCTTGTCTTGGTCCTCTGCCTTCACTAACACTTGATTTTACATTGAGTATCCATCAAGAAAGGATAAATTTTGTGAACTTATAACTTTTTTGAGAATATAATCCATATATGGCAAGGGGTAGTGCTCTCTCAATGACACCTTGTTGAGATCCCCTAAGCTTAAACATAAACTTATCTCCCCATTCTTCTTCCTTAAAAGAAAAAGATTAGCCACCCATGGAGAATTTTTTATGGTGAAGATGATGTTGGATCAAATGAAAATTTTCAACTCTTTCTTCATGAGGAGTTCAATCTTGGGGTTGATCAATCTTTGTTTTTGTCTCATAAGCTTAGTAATTACCTCCAATTTTATGGTATGTTTAGCTAAAATAGGGTCAAAATCCTTAAAATAATTTTAATCCCAAACATATATTTCTAAAAATTATTGACATAACTCTATGAATTCTTCCTTCTCCTCCTTTATGTTCACTTTACCTAGTTTCAGTAGCCTATCTTTGAAAATAGTGACCTTCTCATAGTGCTCCTCGGTTGATATTCTATCCTTGTCATTTCTAATACAACTAATACTTTAGGTATATTATATTTCCTCAATTAGATAATTTTATAATCATAATGTTGTTTCAATCTACCTTGGTTTCTTGACCAAAATTTTGCCTCCTACTACAAGAAACATGCTATTTGATTATCATTTTAAAAGACTTTCCAGATGATCTCATTATCAAGGATTGAAAGTATATAAACTACCTTCATTTGAGGCTGATATTTCATGTTCTTGACCCCACTTGGTATGTCATATTGTGATCTTATGGCTGCTAACTAGTCTACATGTTGATTGGCCTCTCTTAAGATTGAACATATTTCAAAGGCCTAAAAGTCTTCTAAGAGGTCCCAAAATCTATAATTGTATGCCTTCAAGTGTGGATTATTTACTAAATTCTAACTTCTCATCTAATTTACTATGAAATCACTATCTCTCATGGCTTGTTAGATCTTAATACCTCTCTTTCTTGCCTATTGCCTCCCATGAATGAGGCCTTCATACTTTATTATGTTGCATATGCAACTAAATTGGAACTTCATTGTAGATAAGTACCTTTTCTTGGAATGAGATACAAGAATGACACCTACCCCATTTCTATTATTTTACTTAGAGTCATCAAAGAATAAACTCCACACTCCATCATGATCTTGGCTTGGGTTAGTGAGAGCTAGTATGATAACATCTTCCTCATGCATTTAATATATTCCCAATAATAACTCTTCAATTTTCTTATATGGATCATATCCATGGTTATCTTCCCCCCATTAATCAAGAAGTATATATGTTATGACTTTAAGAGGTTGAATTAGAGCCTAATCATTGGGGTTATCATCTTTATCTATGATAGTTCAATTCATATTAGACAAATTAGGCATGTAGGGTTATAAATGAAACCTAGAAATAGGTTCAAACTTGATGGTAACATTTGTTCCATAATTGGTACTAAATACCATATAAGACTAATCAGAAGAGAGATATACTCATATATTGAAAGTGAAATGCATAAACAAACATAAGGAAAAGTAACAAGGGAGGTCAACAACCACACCATCTTGGGATATAGTAAAATTAGGACAAAAATCCAAGACTATTTTTAGATACTTAAGTACATAAATAATATTATTAGGGGCCACATATAGTTGTAATAACCCTTTATAATTAGGTTCAAACTTTAACCTCAACTTATCTACTATAAACCTTGACATGATAGATGTAATAGTCTCACTATCTATCATATAGTTGTGTACCAAGGATTGACTTATGATGATATAAATATATGAAGGAGGGGGTTTGTTAACCTTTGGTGGTTAAGACTCATTATGTTAATTAGTGTTGTTTAGGATTGCACCTACTTTTTTTGCCTGCTTTCCCAAGATTTAAAGTTTGGAAAACTCTTCTTAGAGGAGATCCATTTGTCCTAGAATTAGAAAGGTGTAACAAATAGGTATGGTGACATGTGCCTTCTTCATCTAGTTAAAAATATTGATGTGAGAGACAATATCCTTTGATTACAACTAAAAAGTAGTAGTAACACTTGAAGCTTGGGTAAATTGGGGTATGAATGGAGCTCTATAATTATGCCCTTTCCCATCTTGAACTTTCTTATTTGGTGGAGTCTTATGGGATACATTTTGTCTACCTATTACAAAAGCAACTAGGGGAATCCACATTTGCACTGAATATCATGATTTAAACCTTAGCTGTCCAAAAGATGATTTCTCATTACTAATTATTGACCAACTTGTTGATCTAACAACTATCCATGAGATGCTATCACTTATGGATGGATTCTCTAGATATAATCAAAAACTATTTACTCCTAAGGATCAACACAAGACAACATTTATTACCCCATGGGGGACTTTATATTATTGGGTCATGCCTTTTGGCCTAAAATTTTTTGGTGTAACCTACCAATGTGCCATGACCTACATTTTCCATGATCTCTTACACAAAATTATGGAAGATTATGTGGATGACTTACTTAGCAAGTCTAACCTTCATCAAGAACACTTGATGATTCTCAAAACCATATTTACTCATCTCCTCCAATATAATGTTTGATTAAACCCAAAGAAATATGTCTTTGGTGTTCTTTCTGACAAACTCTTAGGTTTTATCATTTCTCTCCATGATATTGAGGTTGATCCTGCTAAGGTTAGAGCAATCCTAGAGATGCCTCCACCTACTAATATCAAATAACTCCTTAACCTACAAGGCAAACTTTACTCAATTTGTTACTTCATTTCCCAGTTGTTAGATCATTTCCAACCCTTTCACCATCTCCTCAAAAAGGATGTCTTCTTCAATTGGAATGTAGATTTCCAAGAAGCTTTTGATGTACTTACACAATACCTCCTTTCCCCACCGGTTCTTATTCCACATAAGGGAAATAAGATTTTCTAGCTATACATCTCCATAACAAACCATTCTCTAGGTGTTATGATTGCACATTGAGATGACCAGCATTGAGAGTAGGTGATCTATTATATAAGCTACACACTTATTGATTATGAGACTTGATATAACCATACTAAAAAAATTTGCCTTGTATTGGTCTTTTCCACCTCCAAGCTTCACCATTATCTCCTAAATCACAAAACCTATGTGGTCACCCATAATGATCCCCTCAAATACATGTATTCCAAACCATATCACAACCAACATATAGCTCAGTGGCTCATGCTTATTTCTGAATTTGACTCAAAATTCATTAAAAAAAAAGTCTATTAAAGGGTAAGCAATCACTGACCAATTAGGTGTTGCCCTTTTACCTAACAATCAACCTTCAAACCTCAAATTCCCTAATGAATCTATTACAATGATATTCATTGATGACATCTCATATCAAATGATGATGTTCTTTGATATATCTAAATGTCAACATGGTGGGGGTGTGGGGGTCATTTTTATTCCTCTAGATGGCAAGCCTATGCCTTTATCATTTAAAATAGATTTTGAATGCACTAGCAATATGGACAAATATGAGGTTTTTATTATAGGACTTCAAATAGCTCTCTTCTTGGATATCTAATCCATAACTAGTTTCATTGATTCTTAGTTAGTGGTTAGCCAAGTTAATGGTTCCTACCTATGTAAAAATGAAATTTTGTGGTGATATAAACATCATTTAGATATGCTATTGGGATCATTTGACTCTTATCTCTTGAAAACTATTCCTCAATCTACAAACAAGTTTTCTAACATGATGGCTTCACTTGCTTCACACATACCCTCTTCATCCTCTTCTTCAAGAAATTATGTCACTGTGCATCGCTTAACATTACCCTCATATGTCTCAGCTAACATCCTCTTTGTCAAAAATGTAATAGCCAACCCATAAGACTTATGGTACAAATAACTCATGGATTATCTTTATTTCTCTATTACCCCTTTTTATCTTTCTAATAATGGGAAATAGGCCTTCATAAAACATGCCTCTCTTTACACTATACTAGGGGGACTTCTCTACAAGTGTGGTTTTGATGGTCTTCTCATTAGATGCCTCACTAATACTAAGACTTCCTTCATTATTAAGGAAGTTTACGATGGGATTTTTGGTGGGCATTTCAATCGTCACACACTTACCAAATGTATCCTTCGACCTAGGTATTATTGACCCACACTTCATCAAGACTGTGTTGATTACGTTCGGCATTACATCAAGTGTCAACAACATGATAACCTCCTTCACATTATTAGTCATGCATTACAAGTCACTAAAAACTTTTGGCCTTTCTCCCAATGGGGCTTATATCTCATCAAAGAGATTAACCCTCATTCATCCCTTTCTCATCACTACCACTAAATATTTCACCAAGTCAGTCAAGGCCATCCCTCTCATCTCTACTAAAGCTAACAAACTTGTTGACTTCATCAACCATCACATTATCTATCATTTTAGTGTCCCTCATAATATTATAATATATAATATCAAGTCCTTCAAAAATAAGACTATTCAAAGTCTTTGTGATACATTTGGAATCAAATTAAGCTTCTCATCACCATACTATCCACAAGATAGTGGACAGGCAGAAGCTTCTAACAAAACATTGACCAAAATTCTAATGAAAGTAGTCAATGATACGGGCAATGATTAGCACATAGACATTCCTTTTGCTTTATGGGCTTACCACACTAGAATTTGAACCCATACGGGTGCTACACCTCTTTCATTGGTATATGGGACAGAGGTTTTTTAGCTTCTTGAAGTACAGATTCCTTCTCTTTGCATTTCTCTACAAGACATAATTAATAATGATAACTTTCACCAAGAACATTTGGCTCAACTTGAATTGTTTGATGAGCACCGTCTCATAGCCCTCAACCACCTCCAAATCTATCAAGAGCGTATCAAATGTGCTTAAAACAAAAACCTTAAAGAGTGATATTTCAATATAAGATATCTCATATTAAAATAAAATCAACATGAGATGAACATAGAAAAAATCAAATGGGATAATTTTTCTCCTAATTGACTTGGACCTTATAACATAACTCACAAGTATGGCTTAGGAACTTATCGCTTGTCTTCTCTTGAAGGAAGACCAGAACTTGAGCCTTTAAATTCCTTACACCTATGATCATTCTTTTTCTATATGAGTTTCACTTTACTTTGTGTTTAACTTGAGCTTGTCCCTTGAACATCCCTATTACATTCATTTCCCTTCCTCTTCACCCTTAATCCTATACACTTAGTTAACTTACATAGTGGTATGGTTTTCTCCTCAAAATGAAAAACTCCTAAGCCTCTATAGTCTTGTGCATGAATAAAAGAAAAAAAATATGGGATATTTGAAAATTTTATAAAGTATCGGTCATGCTTTTCAACGTAGACGACTCTATTGAAGGATAACTATTTAAAATTAAAAACAATTTCTTAGACCACTCCCTTGAAGGATGGCTAAGCCAAGCTTTGTTTTCAAAGGGAAAATTAAATGAAAAATGCTTATCATAGATTTGTAGGCTAAAAAATCCAATACAAAATCCCATTGTAGGCTTCCCACATTTATCAACTTACACAACAACACAAAAAAAGCTTTAAGTCATGGACTTTCCTATAGTATCTCTCAGGTCACCCACAAAAGGGGCATATCATCTCTAAATTGTAGGTTATGCTACCTAGACATTTTTTCCTCATTTTACCCTTTTTCCCTTCATACTCTTTTAAGGGACTGTGAATCTCACTTAATATAAGGTGAACATGATGCTTATCTAACAAACATAATGGTTCAAAGATATAAGGAATGAAAGAGGCTCATTTTCCTTAGCCTATTTATGTTATAAATTAATACTTGAGAATTTTGCATCTTTACTTTCCCATCCACATCACATGTTGATATCTCTATTTAAGATGAAATAAATAATGTAATACTAACACTAACAAAGCCTACTCAATTTATTTTATGCATACACCATCACAAATATGGAAATATACTAAAATAAACTAACATAACCAATCTATTCATTTTAAGCATACACCATCATGAAATATGGAAAAATGCTAAGATGAAACTAATCAAAAAACTATGCATATACCATCACATATATGGGAAAGGATAGTATAACTCAACTAGCATGATCATCATTAATATCAAACTAACATAACATAAGATAATAATCATCATCATCATCCATAATCACATCTTAACATAGCAATAAATAAACATCTCGTGTGTGTGTGTGTGTGTGTGTGTGTGTGTGTGTGTGTGTGTGTGTGTGTGTGTGTGTGTGTGTGTGTGTGTGTGTGTGTGTGTGTGTGTGTGTGTGTGTGTGTGTGTGTGTGTGTGTGTGTGTGTGTGTGTGTGTGTGTGTGTGTGTGTGTGTGATTAAAATAATCATCATCTACATCATCATAAAATCAAATCTCTCTCTCAAAATATACATCTTGCATCTTTAGCTCACATGCCAATATACGTATAATAAATATAATCAAAACTAGAAAACTCTGACACTCAAGTCCTCAAGGCTCTTTGTATGATCGTGAGGAGGTAGTGTCATCACCACTCTCTACCCATCTAAATTTGCATGATCTAGAATCCATCACACATGACATTGACTTTTCTTACTCTTTGAATTTTGAATATCTCTAAATCTATAGTAAATCTCTAATCACCCTCTCATAATAGGCAATCTCATCTAGGGTAGTGAAATATCTCACCATAGACATAGTTTATGGAGGTCCCATAGCACTAGATGATGGCCCAACCTATACTAGTCCCTATGGTGGTGGAGGAGGAGTAGTTTGGCTTGCTACTCTCAAACTATCTCTCTTTGTTGTCATTGTAGTCACTTGACCCTATAAAATAATAACTTGGCCTTGTAGTGCTACAACTTGGCCCTATAAAGCCCCAATTTAACCCTAAAACATCACCACCTACCCCTATAAGGCTAAAACCTATGCTTGGGTTGTCTTTCAAGCCTGCACTACTACATCTCGAGCCTACACTACTATATCTTGGGCCTGTACCACTACATCCTTGTCTCTAACCAACCCTTATAAATCTAGTGGTGGCCTCCTAACCTCTGCCACCAGATGTAACCCTACCTACCAAAATATATAAGTTATTATGTACCCTGGGTCTCCAAGACCTATCCCTATTATTAGCTCCTCAAAATCTGATCCATCTATCTCTTAGGGTAATGGTAGGAGTGCCTCTATGTCATCCCTCTTATATCGAGGGAAGGTACATAGAATATCCTATAGTAGACCAAACTACCCCTGACCCATGCCATGGGTATCATCTCCAACTCAGTAATGCATCTCCCCCTGACCCATAGTGAGCTTTTCAACCTAACAAGCTATTGTACCTATCCCCTAAAAACTAGGTATGCTAGATACAATCTCCACAAAATATCTATAAGGATTAAGCCCTCAATCATGCACCTATAATAGGTAATGTCTCACACCACACTATCCACTTGAGTATGTGCCATGCCCTCTTTCCACCATCTCAAACCAATTTTGAAGCTGGCTAGTATAGTGGTAAGTAACCCCAATGGTCATGTCACCACGATGTGCTCATACACCCAATAGTGTAGTAGATAGCTAACACACAAACTATATCACCATTATAGCCTCAAACCCCATAGCTCTCTATATAAGTACACCAAAAATACTAGACTCTAGACAAAAATGGTCCATTGATCAACTAGTTATGCAAGAACACTTATCAATGCAATAAAAAATCTCTTGTTGTTTGTATTTGGTAATGCATACACCATGATCCCAATCATCATTAGGATGATCAAATGATGTTGATCTTCATCAACCATATAGAGTGGCTCGTATGTGAAACTCGCAAAGTGGTAAGTCACCTCATTGACATGCTCTCCATATAAAGTGACCATGTTTATATCATGCTCCTCTCTCAAGCATGCAAAAAGTTCCTCACCCTAGAGCTGTATCCATAAAATCCTATACACATCCTCCTCAATCACTGTCAACTCTATGATCAATAAATGGAAGGTGTTGGTGGTGTGATCCCACCTCTCAATTAATGCTATCAATAGGGATACATCCCAAGAAACATGACAATACCATCACACTCCTCCTAACCCCATGGCTGCCATATGCTCCCACTCATCTGGATTGACATCCCTCCTCATGCATGTTAATAGCCTCAATAGATGATCTCATAATATTAGTTCCATCCTCACATGCATATATACACACATAACTCAAGTCACATACCTTTTAATTTAATCTATCATTTCCTTTTTCCCTTCTCTTTATGAGAACTACATTTTTATGAGGCCCTAAATCAAGCTATGTAGGTAACACTCAGTCAACATAGGGTCTTTTAAGGTTAGCTCAGCCATATACCCACCTCACTAACTACTCTAGGCTTCACTACCTCTCTCTCTCTACCCTAGGATTTATTTCCTCTCTCTCTCTCTCTACCCTAGGCCTACCTACCTATCACAACTCTAAGCCTCATAGCATATATTCTTGAATCTTGACACTATGACCTATATTTTAATCCTTAGACCTCTCAACATATCTCAACTTACCTTTTTACCCATTTCCCCTATCACAACTTTTTAGATCTTTTTTCTTAGGCTCTGGGAGAACTACATTGGCCTGAGGCACTAAACTAGACTATGTAGGAAACACTCAATTAACATGGGGTCTTCTAAGGCTAGCTCATCCATTAGGCTAGTCAAGTACTTTTACTAGGGATCCAAACTCACCTTTTTTTTATTTTCTACTTTTTTATAGTCATCAATGTTAGCATTAATACCAACACTAGTGATTTATAGGCCTATGTATCAGCTAACATTGATAGGCACCTATCAATCTCGGTGCCATGTAAGTTGACATCAGTGGACCTCACTGACATTGGTGACTAGTTCAACCCCAAAGTTGAATGACCAGAACCCAAACTAACCCATTTCACCTAAAAACCTACCCACAAAATCCCTTAACTTATCCTACAACTACCCTACCCTATTTTATACCCCTCCACTAACATTTTCTACACCCCCACCTCTCAATTAGCCTAAAAATTACAAATACCAAAATCAAACATTGAACCCACTAGTAGAGGCTCTTACCTCATCTCTTTGTCTCCTCCTACCTAGCATGTGTGGTGGTGTACCTTCTGTTGGGTCCCCTCCTTGAGCTACCATCTCAAATCACTCTACAAGCTTTATTTCTTCTCTCTAATCACAAAGTTACAAATGAGTTTGGTTGGCCACTAAACCCCCTTTTGTCAAGTTTGGTTAGCAACCAACATTGGCATTCTTTATCTAACCTACCAACATTAGCAACATTGCCCTAAGTTTACCGATGTCAGCAATTTCTATTACCAATATCAGTAGATATAACCAATGTCAACACCATTCCTATAATTTTTTCCCAACCAAGCAAACCTAACTCTTCAAATTTTACCCATACACTGGGGAAATTGGAGATCACATATATCTCCCCCAACCATGACAAACACCATTGGAGATCACTTATATTTTCACCCACGATGACTTTACTTAAAGATCACAAATATCTCCTTGCTCATTGACCCTTTTACACCAACCTTGCATTACTTGTCTTGAGCACTTATGATATTCTGCTATAGTTAGCTATTATGTGCATGCATGTATATTAGGTGTTTTAGATGGAAACCAAGCTCATCTTGTCACCTTCACCCCTTTTGTGTTTCCTAGGAGCACTTCCTACCTTGAATACCTGGGACACATTGACCATTAGAGATACAACTTTGATTGTTTTGACCTATTAGCTATCACTTATAAGTTGTGCTTTGGTTATTTATATCAAATTCCTCCTTAACCATGTTTGTTATAGACTTTTTTGGCTATATCTCATTTTAGTATATGTATACAGAGAGATACTCAATTCTCCATCATTCATCTAATTACCTTTTTATCAAACTAGTACCCAATTCTAGTTTCTCCTCCATTGATTCCCATTTTGAGGGGGGATACCTCATAAAATACTTGGAGCATATAACTCCTATTTTTCTCTTACAATGTTCCATTACAAATTACAAGACAAAAAGTTGCAAATGTAGACACCAAAATTATGTCACACACATGTGTGTAACTCCCTATGTCAAAACCCCCCTTAAGCTCATTTCAATAATAATAATTAATCTCCCTAACCCATAATTTTACCCCTCACACATTTAATAAATTTAAAATACTTAATTAAGTTAATTAAAAAACCCTATTACCACCTTACCTAGCCACCTTACCTTATGAATAATTCTTTCTTGATGAGTCACCTCAAGACTTGGTCACCTCATCTTAACTACCCAAGACTTATTCCCACTTCCAAACTAAATTCCTAACCAAATACCTCCTTCCTAACCCCTTATTTTCACCATTTTATAATGGGTGTCACACTTGGCATGAATAAAAATAGAAAATAGGCCAAAACTAGTAAGGTTTACCTATTCTAGGGTCACCAACACTAGTCAACCCACGACTAATGTCGATGGGATTGTCAACATCGGTAAGATAAGACAAACTCCAACCTAAAGTTTAGGTTAGTAGAAATTAATAAAATTTATTTTTACTCACAATCAAGCTCTAGGCATTTTATTTTCAACATCCTGGCTTACAATCATCTTATGTAAGTCAATCATGATCAGCTACTACGCTCTTGTGGAATAACAACACCCACTTATTCTCTTTATTTAGGCATTTAGGTTTAGGCTCCCTAATAAGGACCATCATCATTCAGTGACCACTATAGCTAAGTACATCACTTATTTTGTATGTTTTTAAAACATTTATTTTGCTATCACTTTATATCTACTATTTATTGCTTTATGCACTTCTAACCAAACCCCCATGAGGGAGTTACGAACATTTATCACTTGTTTCCCTTAACTTGACACACCAAACCTCTGACTAGATCTATCCAAGCCATAATCTCTCTCTCATAACTCTTCTAACTTTCTAGACCTAATCTTAATGATTTCTTAGACCTAGAAAAGCCTTCTATAAGTTCCTTGAAAATTATTTCCCCTACTGACCTTGACAACCTAAAAGACATCAGTCATCTCACTACCGACCTTGGCAAGATAACTAATATTGGTCACTCCCCTATCGATGTCAATTGTAGATTCCCTAGCCTCTTCAAAACCTACCCAAATAACTTTTAAAATATAAATAGAGTACATCACCTACATCTTATCACTCTCTGTTACATAAAATTTGTTAATAATGGTAATTTTATCTCTCTTTCACTCTATCTTTACCTCTCTTTTAGTTATTTATTAATCTTTTATCTCTCAAAAGTGGACTGTCATCTCTAATGAAGTTTCACACTTCATAGAACAAGTGTGTAGCTTGGCATCCCATTCATTTAACTACTAACAAGCATCTTGTGTTAGTGTTTTCTTTCCTATAGGTAGTCCTCCCTATCTAAAGAGGAGTGCTCACAATGTCTAGATACGACATGTAAACAAAATATGGGTTCATTCTAATCACTTATCCCTATTCTTCTTTATGTTTATTTTAGACTTAAAATAGACAAAATTTAGTGAAACATGTATCTCATGGATCTAAATTCCATTGGCTATTTCATCTATGGGATCTCAAGATGATTTCATCTAATATATTTTAGATTTAGTAGATTTACTCCATGTGTCATGAATGGAGCACCTTTCCTTCAACCAATGGCATAGCTTGAAGTTATAATAGAAATAACCTTGCCTTGGATGAGCACTAGGTCATCATGTGGAGAGCTAACACTAATCTTAGGTGAACCAAGAACATCTTTGTGATAAGTGAGTGTCAGGATACCATGTGTTCATAGCATAAGGAAGCCAAAACTTAAGTCAAAATAGACCTATGTACATCTATTTTGGGCTCGGTCATAGGTAGGGAATGCTTGCATAGACTTTACTTGAATTACTTGGTATTTTTCATGTGAACAAACCTTCTATAGGGACTTGGTAAGCCTCAAACCAACTATGGTGACTTATAAACTCAACACTTTTGCTGACCTCTATGGGTTGTTTGCTTGCTAAGTGAGAATCTAGTAGCATTTGAGTGATTCATTGGGCACAAAGTATTTATAACTTCTAGTCTTTTCAATTTTGAACAAAATTATCTATATACCTTTGGATTTTTGAATGAATTGAGACTTCACTTAGAAAAATAAGAATTCTACCAAAGGCACTTAGAGTAAAAAGACCTAAGCTAAGTGAAACACTGCACACAAGTGCTTAGAGGAATTGAAACTAATCTAAAATAAGGTGCACAAAGTGCTTAGATAAATGAAAAACATATAATATAATTATTTACAACTATACAAGGGTCAATGGAGATACTTCTTGATATGAATCTTATTTATTTGGATAGGCAGCTCCTCTTTATTTAATTTAAAAATTTGGAAGATATTGGATTGCTTACAACTGGTTATGGTATATGGGTTGCTCCATATTGCATCAAAATTAGTATGTCTTCCATATTTGAATCTATTTGGATCCCATTTGAGCACTAAATATACTTCTTGGAAACTCCTATCAATAGCTCTCTTGATAAAAACCCTCTTGGTCTATGCCTATTAGAACTCTATCATGCACATAGCTTGCACACTAGTTTCTTCAAGCTCCATTATCTCAATTAATCCTACTATTATGGGATCATTCTTGAGTAATTCCAAATAATAAATGAGTTTTAATAAAGGAAAATTGAGGGATGTGATAAATCTAACCTCCTTTCCATAGACTAACATGAATATGAAATTCCCCAACACTTTCTTGGGTATGATTCAATCAGCCCAAAGGGTGGTTCTAAGCTTCGTATGCCAAGCTTGTTGGTTATTCTCTAGAGTTATTTTCACTATTTAGATAAAATTCTTATTTTTGGACTCGTCTAGACCATTACCTTGAGGGTTATAACTTGATGAAGTTCTTAGATATAAATTATGCTTGACAACCCATTCACTGGTCCTAGTTCCAATGAAGGCTAGCACATTATTAGAGATAGTGGTGGTAGGGATGCCAAATATTGTCATACTACCTTCATAGAAGTTGAGTATGAATGTTTCATTAGACTTTTTGAGTGTGATCACTTTCATCCACCTTGTGAAATATTATGTGGTTGTGAGAATCCACTTTTTCCCATCATTTGATGGAAGGCTAATCATGCCTATGAAAACCAGGCCCCATTATGCAAAGGGTTGATCAGCTTGTATTAGGCATAATTGTATGGTTGATAACATTTGTTTGCCTATGAATAAGGTACATTTATTAAAACTTCACACATATGCATGAACATATTTAAATAGAGTTATCTAATAATAGCTAGCATGCATGATTTTCACATCAGTAATCTTAGGCAAATAATGGCCTCCTATAGGACCATCATGGAATTCTTGAATAATTCTACTTCTTTACTCTACTTCTATGCACCTTAAGAGAGTTCAACTAAGATTTTTATATAAAATCACCCCTTATATGAGTAAATATTTAATGTATTACAACCTAAAATGCCTGATCTTATCCTTAGTGAGGCCAAGGGGATACATGCTATGTAGAAGGAAGGCTCTCATAACTTGCACCCAGTTGATCGAGGCTTTTGGGATTATGTACTCTCCCTTGTGCATCACTAAGACTACACCATCTTCTATTTTTTCCACTTTGGCTAATTTATCATAAATTTCTTTTCTTCGCACTAGCGTGGTGACCTAGATGTCTACATTATATTCCATCACCTTTATGATCTAGCCAACCCTTTTCTCACTAATGTCCTTGTTGAGCAGAAACTCCTTGACACTTACATGTGTGACTATGAGTTAAATTTTATTGGTGGAGAGCATATATATTATTTTTTTGAGAGATATCACAATAAATAGGGTATTATTCTCCACGAATCTTTAATTTAGCTCATAATCCTTCACTGCCTAGCTAAAACAAGCAATTGGCTACTCTAAATGATCATTATTTTGTTGTGTAAAGATAACTAAGATAATTTTAATCCCACCAAATGCATAAAGGATGAAATACTCACTATAGTTAGGATTTATTAGAGTGGGAGCTTATGATATGGTGTACTTGATGGCCTTGAAATTATCCTTGCCCTCATGAGTCTAGCTAAACACAACATTCTTCTTTAACATCACAATGAAGGGCTTGGTTAAGGTGGAAAAAATAGGCATGATTCTTATGACAAAGTTGATTCTTCCTAATAATCTCTAGAGACTCTTCTTGTGGCTTAGAAGAGGAAGAGATGATATATAATAAATGTACTCTGGATAAATTATGAGTCCTCCTTGGAAATAATGTAGCCTAGGAGTGCACCTTTATGAAATGAGAAGATGCATTTTTTGGGGTTTAGAGTTATTCCAAACTCTTGACAATTTTGAAATACTTGCTCTAAATGGAAAAAATGATCTTATATGTACTAAGAGAAAATAGTTATATCGTCAAGGTTTACTAAGATGATTTTATTGATGAGTTCTTTGAATGCCATATTCATAGATCTCTGAAAGGTTGTGCTTTTGTTTTTCAAACCAAATGGCATGTGCTAGTATGTAAAGGTTCCCCACTTAGTGGTGAATGCAATTTTGTTATGGCCATAATCCTACATGATGATATGGCTATATCCTGAATAACCATCCAATAATGAAAATATTTTAATGCCTAAGACCGTTTTCAAGATTTCCCCTATTGGTGAGAGAGGGTAGTGGTCTTTGAGAGAAACCTTATTCAGGTCTCTAAAGTCTACATAGAGGTGTATCTCCCCATTATTTTTTTGCACTAATATCAAGATGGTGACCCATGAAGAGTGTTTTATTAGAATTATTATACTAGACTCAATGAGATTTTAGATCTCTTTAGACATCAATGGCTCTATCTTTTGATTGACATGTCTCTACTTTTGGTGTACAAGTTACACATCAAGATGGAGTTTTATTATGTGTTGCACTAATCCTAGATCAAATCCTCTAAGATCCTTATATATCCATATAATTATGTCATCATATCTCCTTTTGAGTTGAATAAATCTATCAATATTTAGTGGGGAACATTCCCTACTAGATTTTAGTGTCTTCCCTTTTTAAATGATTACAATCATAGAGATATCCTCCTTTGTGGTCATGATACATCTCTCACCTTTTAACTAGTCATCAAAATTTAAAATTATTTCTAGGGCAATTAGACATTTTGGTATCTTTTTTCCCATTAATTGGATGACTTTTTCTTCATATTTGTATTATAGCTACCCCTAGTTAAGCATGTAAAACTTTGACTCATCTTGGAGAAACCTGATGGTTTACTTATCAATCTTAAATAATTGTCAATTATTTTCAATATCAATAATTACTAGTCTAACAACAAGTTTGATGATTTGTTTAGACTCCTTCATTATGTTTTGTGGGATATCATACTATGTGTCTATGATTGCAAGCCTATTTGCATCAACATTCTACACTCTTGGTATGGTAAAGATGTTTAATGCATTAAATCTTTCAATCATATCCAACACTCTATGCTTGTAGGATTTAATCAATCCATTTGTTGTCTTACTCTACACTCTAATCTAGTTTATAATTATTTCACTATCACCTAATGTTTGTATGCCTTGATTCCTTTATTTTGTGTAAGCTAAAGGCCTTAGATCAATGCCTCATACTCAGTAGAATTATTCATGAAAAATAACTATAGTCTATAGTCATGGAAGTGTTTCTCCTTATGGGGTGAGACTAACTTAACACCAGATCCTATGCCATCTTTACTTTGGGAGACATCAAATTATAATTTCCATGTACCTCCAAGATTCTCATGCATTTTCATGATTTCAAAAATCCTAGAATCCTCCTTCATGATATAATATGTGCCTAGCCATGTCTATGCATTATCATATGGATCATAATTGAAATGTTCACATGCCCATATATCTATCAGGTCATTTGAGATCTCCTCTATTAGTTTTATGACCTCTTGGATAATCAAATTCTCCACTTGGTCAAACATTACACAATTTTGCTCAATTGGGCTAGGAGAGTATGGCTAAACATGGATTTTGAAAATAGGCTCTACCTTTATGGTTACTTTTATCCCATATCTAATTCTGAGTAACATACATGACCAATCTAAAGATAAATACCCACCCATCTTTGTCATGAAGTCTCAAGCGAGACAGATGGTGAAGTAGGGAGGTAAGTTTATGATGGAAATGTCTTGTGCAATGGAGAGTCTTGGTCATGTATGTAGTGTAAGATTTAAATATTTGATGAACACTAAAAATTTTACCATCATTCCATCAAGATAGACCACTCTTTTTAAAATATGGGAATATGTAATTCCTAATATGTCCATGAACTTTTTGGGCAGCATCGAGCTACTTGTGCCTGAATTAATCATGCAACTATGTACCAAATGTTAGCCAAACATTAAGGAGACATAAAATGGAGTTATCATATTTCTACTATATACTTTTTATTCTTCTATTTTTGGTTGGCATAGACTTTTATAGGTAGTGGGTGATAGTTTGGGTACCTTACATTCTTGAAAATATTTTAGTGTATCCTATAAAAAATTTCATTAAGATGGAATAATGAGCATATCCTACATAGTTACATTGAGGTTTGTCTTATTCATATTCTGGACTATGTTAAAGGGAACTTGAGATCCTTTTGGTGGTATCCTTGAGGTAATAGTCTCTTTTCATGTTGGTGCACTAGTTTGATGTGGTCCCTCCTTCTATATAGCCTTTTCTAGGTGTAAAGGTTGTACAAGTGCCTTAGCTTACATGCCTACATAAGTGATTTGTGGCATTGAATGCAAGGGGGAAACAATTGGTATGGCCTCTTTTTTAGCTTTCCTCTTCAATCTCATATTGAAATAAACTAGAGTGATTCCTTAATTAGGTGTGATACCTTAATTTACATAGTTAAAGTCCTCTCATCAATTGATGAAAGTAGACATATCTTATGGTTGAGATGGTTCCTAGACTTATCCTATATGTGGAGTTGTGATACATTTTTACTCTTGTGATTGAGGAAAAATTTTCACCATAAACACTTGGTTCATGATTGCATTTATGCATGAGTTTATTCATGTGTTTGGATATATGGGAAGCACCATTTAGAATCTTACACTAAATTTTTCTATATTAGGATAAGGACTGTAAAATTACTAGTAGCATCAACCTTTTGTGTATAAGGCACTTTGTTATATGTGAGTTTATTTTAGGTTTTTTCACCAATTTGGTAAGGAGGTCTATTTTACTATTACTATTAATCAAAAGGTTGATGAAATATAAGATACTACACTTTCTACCTTTTGATAGTAATAAGTTCATTCCCAAAACATTGCAATAGTGATTTCACTTTGTGAAATTCATTAGAAGAGATAGTGGATAAAGTAGGTGGGATTTCTATGGTAGGGATAAGAACTAGAATAGGTTGTGTATCTACTTGGTTATTAATATGATCCATGAATATAGCCATAGGGGGTCTAGGCACAATCTTTCCTACTTGGATCAAATAATTTTTTGAATGTATCACAACTTCATAGGCATCTAGGAGGACTGCACCTCCCATGGATGGAATCATTAATACTATATCACTATTAAGAGGTTTTAGAAAATAAAAGAATGCAATGTTTAGAGATTTCTTATACAAAGGTGAGATTCCATCCCAAACTCTCTAAAATCTGAAGTTGAAGTTGACCATCATCTCATGCAAGGTTTGATTTATGGTCACAAGTTTCTCTATCAGGGAAAAGTGATCACTCTAATATTCAAACTACTTGCATAAAACTTCATTAAGCTCATCTTAGCTATGAATGAATTTTGGTCTCAAGACTTGGTATCATTACAAGGCTTTCCCCTTGAATGAGGAAGCAAGTAAGCTAAATGCAACATTATCCTTAGTGACATGGTGCACTGAGTAGATATTCATGATATCTTGAATATATTCCATTAGGGAAGTTGAATTTTCACCCATGAAATATGAAAATATTTTGAGGGATACCACTAGAATGTCATCGTATTACATGAGAACTATAAGAATGCCTCCATTAAAAGGAACAAACACTTGATTCTTTGGTACATCCATGAATGGGATTGGGAATAAGCCCCTTCTAGGCATGGTGAACCTTCTGAATGGTAGGGCGTATTACACTCTAGAGGATGACCATCTTGTGTTGTTCCTTTTGACAAGAGACAAAGATTCTCTAACTCTTTTTTTCTAGATGGCACAATAAACTCAGTGACATGGAAACCAATGCCTCTTATGGATGATCTTGTCTCTCTTGGCACATATATATGGGCTAATATTTAAGGACCAGAGATGTTTGGAGTCATCACGTACTCTTATTAGGTGTTTGATACACTTTTTAGCTAAATAAAATACCAATTCCTTGGCTCTTTCTTCAAATTTTGGTCCTATCAAGCATGCCAAAAACTATTGTCATTAAAAACATGCACCTATGGATGTTCTTTAGTATTGGGGAGGTTTGTAGTGGGGCACTAAACATGAAGGACTTTTATGAGGAATGAGAGTCTATGGTGTTGAGAATGGGAGTATTATAATTCAACTAAATGTGTTAGCATTGGTTATCTCATCGTAATGATGGGAATGTCCCCAAGGCATGAGACCCTTGCACCTTTTGGGATGAGCCTCTAGAGTAGGCCAAATTCCTTCTATTCTAAATGCACCTAGTTTAAGACTAGTGTGTAGGCATAAAGAGAAGAATGGTAAATCTACCATTAGCCTAAACCTCAAATTTTAATGGAAAAGGGGAGGGAGAAGGTAAGAGATGTTGAAAGTAAAAGAGGTGATGCACCTAGAATAGAATGAATGCTCCTACTACCATAAATGCACTACAAACCTTTGAGAATAAGATGTCTCCACATAGATTTTTCTGAGAACACTAAAAATGCATAAATTTTTCACATAAATGTGTTGGAATGTAGTGCAACACTGAGAGGGATGAAAAATGATCCATAGATAATATCAACATAAACTTGAATGCACATAGTATATGAACTACAAGTGAGTTTCAAGTTCAATGAGGAGTGGGAATATACAATGATGAGAGGGGTGAACATTACCCACATCTAAGGATCAAAAACATAAATAACACATAGAACATCAAAATAATGGAAAGAAGTAAGCTTTATCTCATTAGTCTACAAGATTTAGCCAATACAAGTGCTCTTGGAGGGAAAATTATAGTAGTGTGAGGCTGTTAAAAAATGTTCACCTTTTACAAGTGAAGAACTAGGATTTTATAGTGAATAAGCCTATTTTACAATAAATGCACTAGTTAGGGTGATGTTACAAAAATTCATTTGAATTCTATCTAGTAGATTGGAACTAGAGTTGGTGGTATGATTCTATTATGGTACACATGTGCATAGAAAAATGGGATATTTCCTTAACAATGTTAGAGAGTGGTGTGTACTCATATTTTGATGTCTAACAACCACTTTTTCATTTATTAGCTTTGACATGTCTTCCCCCTCAATCAACTACCTCTTGGCACATGATATGCCATGTCAAATCTAGCTAGGCATTCATGGGGATTAAATATGACTAAGCCACTTAATCAGATCAAGTCCAAACATGTGGTACTTTTTGATTGGTTTTAGGCACTTTGGATGTAGCTTTGTGTGTATGACTCATTGTTCCTTACCATGTTACACCTTTTGATTACTCTTAGGGACCATATTGATAGTTATCAACAACTTTATATTAATTATGTGGCTTGGATGGGGACATGCATCATCTCAATGGGCTTTAAAAGGAGTCCTTTGGATTATCAGCTAAGAATAGTGTGGTCATGACATGTGTCCTTTAGAGAGACACTTGTCACTCTCAAAATTATTTTTTAATAGTTATACACCATTGAGTCTTAGATCAGATAGTCTAAGTGATTATATTTGATAGTCTTGAAAGGATCTCATGTTATGCTTGGGACACATGGCATTATCTCATGGACTATTATAATATACTAGGATGAGTGGCAACTTCAAATTGAATAGACTTGATCATGAGATGATGGATTTATACATGTAGCCCATGGATTTGAATTCTAATGGATATTTCATCTATGATATCTTAGGATAACACCACATGGTATCCTTTAGGTTTGCTATATTTGATCCATGTGTCATATGTAGAGTGCCTTCCCTTCATCTAATAGTATAAATTAAATTTTTGACAAAAATAATCTTAACTTAGATGAGTACTGGGTCATCATGTGGTGAGTTGGTGCTACTCTTGGGTGAAATGATAACTTCTTCATGATAAGTGAGTGTTAGGATACCATAAGGTAGTAGTGGAAAATAACTATAAATTTAGTCAAAATAAACTTGTACCCATTTATTTTGGGCCCAAGCATAGGTAGGGAATACCTATGCAAACATTACTTAAAGTGCTTAGGATTTCACATGTGCACAAACATTCTATAGGAACTTGGAAAGACTTGCACTAACTAGGTTGACTTAGAAATTCAACACATCTGGCAACCTCTATAGGCCACTTTCCTACTAGGCAGGAATCTAGAAGCCTTTGAGTGATTCATTGGGCATGAATTCCTTAGAACTTATGGTCTTTCTAATAATGAATGTGCTTAGCTATATACATTAAAAAAATTTAATGAATTGATACTTCACATATCAAAATAAGAACTGTACCAAATGCACATAGAGGAAAAAGACCTACATGCAAACATTTTGAGGAATTGAAACTATTATAAAATAAGGCAAGAAAAGTGCTTATGGAAATGAAAAACATATAATCTACTTATTCACAACTATAGAAGGGTCAATGTAGATAGTGCTTGAGATGAATCCCATTAACTAAGATAGACAGTTCCTTTATATTTAATTTGGTAAGTTGGAAGGCATTATATTACTTATAACTAGTTATGGTATATTGGATGCTCCATATTACATAGAACTTAGTATACCTTCCAACTTTCACTCTATCTAGATCCCATTTGAACACTAAATCTATTTCTTGGAAAATCCTATCAGTGGCTCTCTTGTTGAAAAACCTCTTATTTTATGCCTATTGAAACTCCATGGTGTGTGCAACTTGTGCCCTAGTTTATTTGATCTTCATTAGCTTGGATAATCTTACTATGAGGGGATCATTCTCGAGTAACTCAAATTAATGCATGAATTCCAATTAAGGAAACTTGAGGGATGCTAGAAATGTGTCCTCCCTTCCATAGACTAGCATGAAGGGAAAATTTCCCAACACTTTATTGGGTGTGATTTGATCATCCCAAAGGGTAGTTCTGAGTTTCATATGTCTAGCCTATTGGTTGTCCTCCATATTCATTTTTATGATGAAGATAAAATTATTTTTTATAGACTCAGCTAGACCATTACCTCGAGGGTAATAATATGATGAAGTGATTAGATAGATATTATGCTTAACAGATCATTCATTGATCTTGGTTCTAAGGAAGGCTAATGAATTATAAGAGATAATGTTGGTAGGGACACAAAATCTCATCATAATGCCTTTGTAGAAGTTGTGTTGAGTATGGAGCCCTTTAGGGTTATCACATAAACATGATGGTACATTTTGGGCGATTAGAGAGCTCCAAGGATATGGGGAGTACATTTTACATTTACTCCTCATATGGGTGAATATTATTAAATGCATATTTAATAATTTTCATGTGGACTTCCATATTTATTGGAAGTGGGATTGATTTCCTTATTTTATGGAATTAATTGAAAAATATTTAATTTCCATAGGAGGAGGAAATTATTAAATGTTTTATTTTATAATTTTAGAAGAAAAATTTATTAAATGTCTTATTTAATAGTTTCTATGATGTATTATGGAAATGGTTATCTCTTTGCATTGGAAATTATACACTTGAGAGGAGGTTGACATGTTTTTCCTAAGGATCTTGTGGATAAGCATTAGCTTAGGTGGAAATGGCATGTTCTTATGAGGATAAGGCCATCTTGGACTTTGTATGGCATGTTTCTCTTCTTGGTGGAATTTATATCATATTTCCTTTATATACAGGTGGAGATGAGGCTTTGGACATATGACAAGTTAAGACAGGATATGGTAACATGTTTTGCATGAGACAAAAAGTGGTGTTATTGTTGTAGACACCAAAATCATGTCAACTCTCCTGGTCATTCCTCGTCTTATTCTTCTTCGCTTATTTAACCCTTGTCGATCACTTGTTCCACCAACCTTGACCCTGGCAGCATGTAAAAATGAGCACAGATCTAAAGCTAGACTCTATCCCCATTATGCATCTACCGACGACGGTCTTTACCCGATCGATGTCGCTGACGTCGGTCACCTATCGGCCGATGTCGGCAATCCTGCCGACGTCGGTCACCTTGCCGTTATCCATTACCAGTTATCATTCGGTTTCCTGAAACGGTTGACGAACCGTCTCTGGAACCGTCTCTCACCTTCATCAACCTCCGCCAACCATTCGAGACCCGATCCCGAACGCTATTCAACCATTTTTTTCTGATCAATCGAACCCGAGCAATCATTTAATCAACCTATGAACTCCGACATCAACACTCTCGCGATCAACACTCTCGGCATCAACCAATCTGCATTCAATGCGGCACTGCACAGACAACTTCAACTATGGCTTTCATCGCGTCTTTTGGCAGGTAAGTATTTATTCTGTTTGTTTTATTTCTTCCTTGGTTATTCTTTATCAGTTCTGTCATCCCGATTCTTCAAACCTCAGACCCAACATCCCTTGTTTACATCCCTGCCTCTGTCCAGATTAAAACCCCCAGCCTCTATCCTGACTCTCTCAGACCTTGCCCAGACCCTGTCCCGACTCTCTTAGACCTTGCCCAGACCCTGTCCTGACTCTCTCAGACCCTTTCCCGACCCTGTTCAGACTCTGTCCAGAACCTGCCCCTACCGACGCCGGTCACTACCCCGACCGACGACGGTACCTAAACCGACGTTGGCACCTTCCCTAACCGACGCCGGCACCACAGAGACCGACGCCGGTGACTGTGCAGAACACAGTGCTGCATATCAGGTACGCACTTTATTTTCTGTCATTTATTTCTTTCATTATTATCTACTTTCATCCAATATTCTGCTTTTTTATCAGTGGGTTGATATCCTTCTAGGAAGTCTTTCGTACTTCCGGGATCGGGCGTTCGCCTGACAGCCCACCATATCTTTGACTAATGTTTTTTCGTGTTTTAGCCTTTTCTTCGCAGGTGTCATTCCTCCACAGCCAAAGAGGAGAATCTTCCAACGTCTGATTTCGGTGCGCATGACTTTATCAGGTACTTCTTGCCTTGACCATTTCTTTTAGTTTCTTATTTCTTCTTTGAATGTAGAAAGCAATTTTGCATAGAAACATTCTGGCATGCCCGGTGGGACCCTAGGTCCTCCTTGGGTTCTTTCTTTCTTTCGTTCATTTAGGTGCATTAGGTTCATTCCTTTTCACCTCCTTTCGTCTCTTCTTAAACGACATCATAAGCAGAACTAAAATGAACATTTCTTTCTTTCTTGCACTTCTAGACTAGCTAAAACTCATACTCTTTGACTCTTTCTCCATTCGTCTTCATACGAACAAACATTTCGACTTAGGCATTAAAACACTTTGCATTCATTTCTATTTGCCTGCATCTCTTAGACCACACATAGTAATTAAACCACATATTGAATTAATCTAGATCACTTGATGTTACACGACCAGACCACCTGCACAAAACAAACATTTTAACTTACCTGAGACAAGGCCCGACTGGGATTTCATCCCCCAGCGGATACCTTACCCATCCTGGTAACCCTACTTGGATTTCATCACCAAGGGGGAAGCCCACTCCGTTCTCTGGCAGAGTCTAATCTCTAGGCGAGATATATCTTGGCTAAGCGAAACCAGCTAACCACTGGAATCGTGAAGTGAGGGGAGCTTGCTCCTTAGCACCAGGCCGCGTACCGAACCTAACACAGACTTCTTCAGCACCATAACAAAACCCGAAACCATCCATAGACTTCTTCTCCTAGGACCTGACTCACAAAACCAACCTTCCACTACACATATTCTAAGGCATAAGCCACTATAATCCTAATAATTTACTTCTAGGGTTTTAGGATCTGCTTATGTCTTCATCTTTTTAGTTCTTATCTGCTTGTTTGAGCTTGTGAGGACGTTCTTCCTTGCCTTGAATGGTTCTGACTCGTAGCCAAGCCAAGGCTCTAGTCGATCACACGAGGCATCATCCTCTTCCATCTACCCCACCTACAACCAACCCTATAATGGAGTTCTACTCAAAGACCGAAAGAATTCCTACTAGACTATCTCCAACCCAGACGCCTATCATCCCAGAAGGGGACCAAGATTTTGCAAAATTCTTGGACCTCAATACCGCAGCCCTCCAAAACTATCTCGCGAGAAAATCAATGCGGGACCTTTCGGACGACGTGGCGACGACATCAACACCATTCGCCACCCAACCTTTTACGACTCAACCTTTTGCCTCAACCATTAACCCGACCATGGCCTATACGCAAAGTTCAGCCTCCTCGTCTATTTTTAGACCAACCTCCACCGGGGTTTCGGTACCCCCTCAACCACTTGCAATTCAACCAAGTTCTACATCATACCAGAACTTGATTGTCTCGACCCCACACACTCTTACACCTATATATGCAGGAGTGCCTACCTCGCCCTTTGTCAATGCCATCACACAACCTCCTTTGGCGGTATCTAGTCAGCCTATGCCTTCTACCTTCATAACCCAACCACCCTTAACCTCTATTTCTGCCCCTGCACTAGTCATCCGTACATTGTACAACCGACTATGTCACACGCCTCTTCTAGCCTCTTTCAAGCGCCTTACAACCTAGGGGGCACTCAAACCACCAATCCGTCAGCGGACGTCATCAAGATGCTGATGGATAAAATGTCCAGTCTCGAAGCTTCTATCTCCGGTTCAAGTAATGTCTCTTCATATGACCAGATTTACAACGAGCCCATCCACCCTTCTGTCCCTATTCGACCATACCCCAACCATTGGGAGCTTCCTAAATTCACTCTCTTTCAGAGTAAGGAAGACCCACAACAACATCTAAAGGCATTCAGACATGCCTGTTACCTTATCGCCCACGATGATGCGTTACTTCTACGCATGTTTCCTATGTCACTTTCTGGCCCTGCCCTTGACTGGTATAGTTCTCTTGCCAGACATTCTATCTTTTCATTCATCCAACTCGCCCAACTATTCGTTGACCATTTCTCAATCAATATCACTAAACAAGTTTCGATCACAGACCTTTACTCCATCAGGCAGTTTGACGACGAATCGATAGTTGATTTTGTTGCCCGTTGGAGAAGCTTGATTAATCAGCTCTCCTTCTCCTTGCCTCAACCTGAGCTCATTGAGCTCTTTTCCTGAGCATGTGTCAGTCACATCTCGTCCACCTTGTGGGTTCAGACATTCCACACTTTCGACGAGGCCTTCACCATGGCCTGAAAGCTTGAACTCCATGCCATTGAAGAAGATAAGGTCAAATTATGTAACACTAACACAAGAACCAATGACCATTCTTCTTCCAGACCTTCTTCTACCCACTCTCACTCCAAGGAGTTGGCAAACACTGTCATCTTTAGACCATCATCTTCAACAATAACCAACCGCTCATCATCTTCAACATTAGACTACATCAATAAACATTTTCAACGTCAATCCTTACAGCGTCAATTCACTCCAATTAGGGAGTCATATGCCTCTGTCTTGGATAAACTCGTCAAACAGGGGGTCCTCAATCTCCCTCCAATCCGACCACATCAATTCGACCCCTTAACACCTATCCCTGCATGGTACAGGGAGAACCACTTTTGCAACTATCACCGTGTCAAAGGCCATGACACAGATCACTGTCAAACCTTCAAAAACATCGTCCAGGACATGTTAGACAAGGGGAATCTTATTTTAGATAACCCGAATGCACCGCCCAACCAAAACCTTGACATCTTCAAGCAACCCCTTTCTAATCACCCGCCTACTCAAGACAACATCCAAACCATAATCAATGACCCTCAAGACCATGATATACACACAGTCGACACTATCTTTTCTCTTATCCCTGACCAACCTTTTTCACAGGTGGAAAACCCTTCTTCCCCTATACCTCCTCCACATGGTGAAGAACTTTCTTCTCCTACTTGTCCTCCATCAACTTCTCCCATATTGAAGGACGCTTTGACCACATCAACACCAGCTGCCTCGCCTTTATCCTTTTTATCATCTATAGACGATCATACCTTTTTGACTCCCCAACCACACACAGAAGCCATGACTACTCCAGAGCTCTTTCCACTTAAAGAGCCCACACCTTTAATCTCTTCTCCATTGAGAGAAAAACCGTCCACATGTAAGTCCAAACCCGCGCAGGCGTCCATCATGCCCAAAGAGATTAAACCTCTTGGTGTTCGCCCCACATCTAATCTTGCCTCGCACAAAGGTGGCCCTCAACCCAAACCAAAGAAGGCTACTAAACCACACCGAAGGCCTCCTCCCCTATCTTCGTCATTACCTTCAATCTTGGGCCCACATCCGTCTACTTTACTCAGAGTGCTTCTCACTCCCATACTTCACAGAGGTAAGTCACCTCCATTATTCTATCAACCCGTCAGACATACATCTCATCCAAACCATCGACCAACACCTCTTACACCTCCCAAACCAACGTCACCAACCCTCTCTGCAATAAAACATCCCGACCCGTTAGCAGGTTCATATGCCTTGCTCTTACGGCAATTGTTGCAGTCCTCTCATCTCTATCTCCCGCCTCTTAGACCATATCACTCTCTCGGACCAAAACCACCATGGTTCGATGACACTCGCATTTGTGCGTATCATCGCACGCCTGGGCATGACATGGAGCATTGTCATGCCCTCAAGGTCGTCGTTCACCAATGTTTGGAGAATGACACCTCCCTTTTCAACCACGTTATCAACACACCTTCAACACCACCCCACTCATCAACTCTCGGATCAAGGCCATCTTGGTTCGACAACTCTAAATTCTGCCACTATCATTACACTCTGAGACATGACACCGAGCGTTGTTGCGCTCTTAAAGCTGTTATTCGTCACCACCGGAAAAAAGATTCCTTTCTTATCAAGGATCCTCTTGACCACCCCTTTCACAAATTATCAACACCAACCCATACCTCTCCAACCTCGTCATCTAAATCAGGATTTCCACAACAGACTAGGGTCCCTTCACTGCCTTTAACCCCTTTATTCGACATCAACACAGTCCATCTGACCACTAAACCTCAATCGACCTTAACCAATTCGTCAAACATTCTCCCTAGCCGCTGGGGGAATTCAACCTTCATCCAAACTTTGACCAATTTTTCAACACAGTCTCAACCACATATCAATCACTCTTTCAACTTAACCTCAACCAGACTAGCAACCAAATATTTAACCTGACCTCAACCAAACATTCGACCCAACCAAAGACCAAATACCAACCAATCAACCCTCGACCAACCATTGACCAACTATCACATGACCAAATCTCAACCAAACATTCGACCCAACCTTTTTATCAAAACATTCAACCTTTTTTCAATCAATCAACAACCATATCAACCAACTTCACATTCACTCATCAATCAACACCTGACCAATCTGGAAAGAGGCAAATGGGGCAAGTTTGCTCCTAATTGGCTTGAACCTTTTATTATCACGCACAAGTATGGATCAGGGACTTACCGTCTGTCTTCTCTTGATGGCCGATCAGACCCTGAGCCTCTTAATGCGTTGCGTCTGCGACCGTTCTACTGCTAGTCGAGTATTCATCCACTTGACACTTAACTTGAGCTCATCCCTTGAGCAATCCCCATCCTCTTCGTCCTACTTCCTTTCAACCCTATTCCTCTTAACAATTCCTATAACCCTTTTATGATGTATGGATGCTTTGTCCTAATAAAAGGGAGCCCTTGACCTTCTATAATCTTGTCCATGACTCACATTTCTATAAAAGCAAATCAAGATGTCAAAACATATCCATGGTCACTATATCAATATCAAAATCAAAAAAATAGACTGCTCCCTCGAAGGACAACTGTACTATCATTGATGTAATAAATAGACTGCTCCCTCGAAGGACAGCTATTCAAAAGCCCTTATATTAATCAAAATCTAGACCACTCCCTCGAAGGATGGCTATGACTAATCTGGCAATAAACAACATTATTTTAGAAGCTTCCTGCATTGATCAGCTTCACAAACTGACCACCAATCACATGACATCTCTATGCAGGCTTCCTGCATTGATCAGTCTGCGCCAAAAAAAAAAAAGAAAAAAAAAAAAAAAGAGTCATGGACTTGACTTGTAGTTGTCTCAGGGTCTCTTATAAAAAGGGGCAAAGTTATCTCTGCTCTTAAAACAGGTTACCCTCTTTCCTCCTCCTATCACCTGCTCAAGGGACTTCGAGCTCACTTTAATGTCTAAATGATTCGATTACCGCTCTAACATAACTATGGTCAACGACGTCACGCATGAATGGGGCTCTTGGTTCTCATAACCCCTATCTATGCTATATTTTTGGTCCTTGTCAATGAAAGAGCGATTCGCCTTTCATCTCTTCTTCTGCACTTTGGTCACATTCACCCTCATCACTTGTCAATCGACTTAGCTCAACTCTCTTTTCAGACCATCAACATGACGTTGCCTATTCACCCTAGTTTCTATGGACACCAATACACATGGAAACTATCGACCCGCCGCAATTTATGTTCAGCATAAACCAATACTTGCTGACGCATAAATAGACCTCAATTCATTTTTAGCATACATCCATCACGAATATGGAATATTGCTAGGGATGAACAACCCCTCAACCAATGTTGTAGAATCCACCATTTGGAAAAGGCTGCAACATCTTTTTTTTCCTCATCATTTCATCATAACCATGACCAATCTATCAACTATTTTAACCACCTGTCTACCACTCGGACCCTTTGTCTGAACTACATTGGTCTGAGGCCCTTCCATAGGGGCTATGTAGGCAGCACTCAGATGACACGACTGTCTTCTGGGGTTAGCTCAACCATTCTCGTTTGTTCATCTCTCTGATGGACAAACCTTCTTTCCTTCTTTTAACCATAACCTTGCCCTTCACCACGACCCATTTCCATCCCTTTGACCCTTCCTCCCTTCTAGGGAGAACTACATTGGCCTGAGGCCCTATCACCAGGGCTATGTAGGCAGCACTCAGTTGACGTGGGGTCTTCTGGGGTTAGCTCGGCCGCATCCTTGCATCCTTTCATCCTTTCGTCCATTCATCCATCCATCGACCACCAACCATTGGAGATCATGCCTATCTCCTCCGACCTCGACCACTTCCAAGACATTGTTGCCTTGGTTGTTTTTGGATGTATGCTACCTCATGACTGGTTAGCAGAATTGTGCGCAGACCTTTTGGACCCTCACAAGTATAGGATCGCAAGCCGGTTGATCCACACTACTTGTGACTTTTTCGTGTTTCTAGGAGCACTTCCTGAGCCCGGGATACCTAGAACACGACGACCCATTTGGAGCTTCAGCTTAGATTGAGTGACCCGATCAACAGACGACTAAATGCTGGGGCTCGATTACTTCAATTTTGGCACTCCTCGACCCTTGACCTGCGACACTTTGACCTAACCTTCTCGTGCAGTGGTATGCACGCAATCATGACCTTTGCCACGTTCACCCTCACCCCTTTTCCATTCGCTCTTTGTCAAATCAGCACCCGATTCCCGGTTCCCTTCCCTCGACTCCTGCTTTGAGGGGGAATACCTTATCCATACTCAGGGCATTCCGCTTCCTATTTTTGTCTTGCAGTTCATTCGAACAACCAACAAGATGAAATCAACCTTATCCCTCACCTGGGGTAATCACTCCTATTTTTGTCTTGTAGTTCATCCAGAACAACCAACAAGACAAAAAGGGGCAAATGTAGACACTGAAATCATGTCAACTCTCCTGGTCATTCCTCGTCTTATTCTTCTTCGCCTATTTAACCCTTGTCGATCACTTATTCCACCAACCTTGACCCTCGCAGCATGTAAAAATGAGCACAGAGCTAAAGCTAGACTCTATCCCCATTATGCATCTGCCGATGACGGTCTTTACCCGGCCGATGTCGCCGACGTCGGTCACCTATCGGCCGATGTCGGCAATCCTACCGACGTCGGTCACCTTGCCGTTATCCGTTACCAGTTATCATTCGGTTTCCCGAAACGGTTGACGAACCATCTCTGGAACCGTCTCTCGCCTTCATCAACCTCTGCCAACCATTCGAGACCTGATCCTGAACGCTATTCAACAATTTTTTTCTGATCAATCAAACCCGAGCAATCATTCAATCAACCTGTGAACTCTGACATCAACACTCTCACGATCAACACTCTCGGCATCAACCAATCTGCATTCAATCTGGCACTGTACAGACAACTTCAACTATGGCTTTCATCGCGTCTTTTGGCAGGTAAGTATTTATTCTGTTTGTTTTATTTCTTCCTTGGTTATTCTTTATCAGTTCTGTCATCCCGATTCTTCAAACCTCAGACCCAGCATCCCTCGTTTACATCCCTGCCTCTGTCCAGATTAAAACCCCCAGACTCTATCCTGACTCTCTCAGACCTTGCCCAGACCCTGTCCCGACTCTCTCAGACCTTGCCCAGACCCTGTCCCGACTCTCTCAGACCCTGTCCCGACCCTGTTCAGACTCTGTCTAGAACCTGCCCCTACCGACGCCGGTCACTACCCCGACCGACGACGGCACCTAAATCGACGTCGGCACCTTCCCTAACCGACGCCGGCACCACAGAGACCGACGCCAGCGACTGTGCAGAACACAGTGCTGCATATCAGGTACGCACTTTATTTTTTGTCATTTATTTCTTTCATTATTATCTACTTTCATCCAATATTCTGCTTTTTTATCAGTGGGTTGATATCCTTCTAGGAAGTCTTTCGTACTTCTGGGATCGGGCGTTCGCCTGACAGCCCACCATATCTTTGACTAACGTTTTTCCGTGTTTTAGCCTTTTCTTCGCAAGTGTCATTCCTCCACAGCCAAAGAGGAGAATCTTCCAACGTCTGATTTCAGTGCGCACGACTTTATCAGGTACTTCTAGCCTTGACCATTTCTTTTAGTTTCTTATTTCTTCTTTGAATGTAGAAAGCAATTTTGCATAGAAACAATTGTATAGGGTGTGGTATTACATCTTGTGAGGTGGTTTTATGTAGGTACAAGTGTGGTAGATAATTTGTGGAGAATTGTTGAGAGATTTCAGATTTGGATCAACAATTTAGAGAATTCATTTGTGAATTCTGAAGGAGATATTCTATCTCTAGGAGAGGACTTTGTAATCTTATTTTATTATAGATTTTATTGAGGACTTTTTTGGTGGATATAGCCCACATTGGGTGAACCATGGTATATCTATGTTATAGTTTTATTGTTGGTTTTTTCCTCTCCATTTATGCTTTCATTTAAACTACGATTGAAGGAATTGTTTCCACATAATTAAATTTGATTTTCACACATTTAAAATATGGTTTTATGATTTTATGGTGGATTAAATATGGTTTATATACCCTTAATTCCTAACAACTGATATCAAAGATTTGGTGGTTTTTCAGCTAAAGTGGTAAATCATAGGAAAGGTTATTAGCTTGAGTGGGAGCTATGGGAGAAGAAATCAAATTTAGAGTTGAGAAATTTGAAGGTAAGAATTTTGGTTTGTGAAAAATTTATATGGAAGATTACTTGTATCAAATGGAATTTTAACTCTCCTTGGAGGGGAAAGGAGGACAACCTACAACTATGAGTGATGTAGATTGGACATTGCTTCATAGGAAGGCATTGGGAGCCATACAATTATTCCTTTCATCTTTTGTTGTATTCAACATTGTAGATTAGATGACTACAAAGGATCTCATGGATAAACTTAGAAAGTTGTATGAGAAACCCTCAGCTTTAAATAAAAATGTTCTTATGAAAAGATTGTTTAACATGAAAATGTCTAAGAATGGTTCAATTGCTAATCATTTAAATGATTTTAATATGGTTATAAGTATGCTCACTTTTTTTGGAATTAAGTTTGATGATGAAATTAGAGATTTGCTAATTTCATGTTCTTTGCCAAATAGTTGGGATAGTTTGGTTATGGTTGGGAGTAATATAGTTCGTACCAAGGGAATATTTAATTTTTAGGATGTTATAGGTGTGATTCTTAGTGAGGAAATATGAAGGAAAATCACTGGTGAATCATCTTCAGGTAATGCTTTGTTTATTGATACTAGAGGGAGGAAAAATGACAAGAGCAAAGGCAACTATGTAAATTCAATAGGTAGATCTAAATCAAGATCTAAAGCCAAGATGATATGCTAGCATTATGGGAAGAGTGGACACTCAAAGAAGGATTGTTGGTCACTTCAAGATAAGAAGGGAAATAAGGAGGAAACAAATGAGGTAATTGTAACATCAAGTAAAGCAAGTTAGTATGCCTTAATTCTTTTGATGGATAATTTTTTTGAGTCTTGGGTATTAGATTCAGGGGCTTATTTTCATGCCACCCCATATAGGCATTATTTTTATTATTATGTTAAAGATAATCTAGGACATGTATATCTTGGTGATGATGAACCATGTGAGATAGGAGGGAAAGGTTATATTTAGGTGAAAATGTAGAATGGGAACATGTGGCAACTTAAAGATGTCAGACATGTGCCTATGTTGAGATGAAATTTGGTTTTAGCGAGGTAATTGGGTAGTGAAGGATGTTCAAGTATGTATACTAAAGATTCTTGGAAAGTTACCAAAGTATCTCTTATGATTTTGAGAGGTAATAAAGTTGGTACCTTATATTTGACTGGTAGTGTTGATTCTTTTGATTTAGTTACTATAGATGGAGATGAAACTATATGGCACTACAGGATCAATCATGTGAGCTATAAGGGCATGGAGATATTAAAAGTTAATTTGCTTGGATTAAAATATAGATATAGACTTTTATGAGAACTATGTGTATGGGAAACAAAAGTGGGTTAAGTTCCTAAAAGTTGGACCAACAAAGAAAGAGCACAAGTTAGATTTGGTAAATTCAAATATATGGGGACCAAATTAGGTATTTTATATTGGTGGTTCCAATTATTATGTCATTTTTATTGATGATGCAAATAATAAAGTTTAGATTTATTTCATTAAAAATAAATCTGATGTATTTGATACTTTTAAGAAGTGGAAAACCTTTGTTGGGAATGAAACATGTCTCAAATTGAAATGTCTCAGATCATATAATGGAGGTGAGTATTGTATTAATGATTTCTTTGATTATTTTTCTAACAATGGAATCCATAGGCAAAGGATAGTTCCAATAACTCCATATCAAAATGGGGTATCTAAAAGGATGAATAGAATAATAATGGAATGTGCTAAGAGAATGAGGTTACATGCAGGTTTGCCTTTATAGTTTTAGGTAGAAGCAATTGGCATGGTAGTATATCTAATTAACAGAGGACCTTTTATGACTTTAGATGGAGGCATTCCTAAACAAGCTTGGTCTGGTAAGAATTTTGATTATTATTTTCTTAGATTCTTTGGATGTGAGGATTTTGCCCTCATGAAGAAAGAGGATAGGACCAAGCTAGAGGCTAAATAAAAAAATGCACATGTGCTAGATATGGTGAGGATGAAATTGGTTTCCATTTATGGAGAAATAAAGATAAGAAAACATTTTGGTCTAGAGATGTAGTCTTTAGTGAAAAATTCATGTATAAGGATCAGTAACAAGAACATGAACAAGAACAAAAAGAGTACATAGTATTGGATGACATTACAGATGGAAAAGTACCTAATGAATCAGTTTAGGAATATTCTACACAAGGACCCCAAACTCTTATGGTAAGAAGATATTTTAGGGTAATAAAAGCACCTAAATGCTTTTATCCTTCTTTGAATTATTTGTTACTGACAATGGAGAACCAACGTGTTATGAAAAACCAATGCAGGTAGGTGCTAGAATGAAATGGGAACAAGTCATGGATGAGGAGCATAGATCTCTCATGAAGAACCAAACATGGTATTTGGTAAGGCTACCCAAGGGAAAGAGTGCATTCCCAAACAAGTGGATCTTTAGAATAAAAGAAGAGGATCAAGGGAGAAAAAGGTATAAGGCTAGGATGGTGGTCAAGGGGTTTGGACAAAAATTAGGTATTGATTTTGACGATATTTTCTCTCTTATTGTAAAAATGACTTCTATTAGGACTATTCTTAGTTTAGTTGTAGTCAATGATTTGCATTTAGAATATTTAGATGTGAAAACTACTTTTCTTCATGGTGATTTGGATGAAGAGTTGTATATGAAGTAGCCATAGGAAGATGAGGTCAAACGGAAGGAGGACTTTGTGTGTTGACTAAAAAAGAGCTTGTATGGCCTGAAACAAGCTTCATAACAATGGTATAATAAATTTCATTGTTTTATGTTGGAACAAGAATATCAAAGGTGTAATTCTAACCATTTTATGTACATCAAACATTTTGATGATGCTTCCTTTATTATTTTATGCTTGTATGTGAATGACATGTTAGTTGCAGGAAAGAACATACAATATATTCATATGCTCAAAAAATATATTAGTGACTCCTTTTTTATGAAGGATTTGGTTTCTATAAAGCAAATATTTGGTATAAGGATTACTCATGATAGGAAGGAGAGGAAGTTGGTTTTATCCAAATCAGAGTATGTGAATAAAGTCTTGGAAAGGTTTAGTATGTTGGATGCTAAATCTATTGGTACTCCTTTAGTAGGCCACTTTATATTATCAAAGGAGTAGTGTCTAAAGATAGAAGCTAAAAATATTAAGATGTCCAAGGTACCTTACTCATCAATATTTGGTAGCTTGATATATGCCATGGTTTTTACTAAGCCAGCTATTGCCCAAGCAGTAGCAGTTGTGATCAGGTATATGAGTGATCCTGGTTATGAGCATTGGCAAATAGTGAAATGGATTCTTCATTATTTAAGAGGAATCATGGAATTTTAATTATGTTATTGTTGATTAGATACCACTTTGTGTGGTTATGTGGAATCGAATATGGTAGGGGATATTGATAGTAGGAGGAGTACGATAGGATATATATTTATTGTTGGAGATACAAAGGTTAGTTAGATTTCCAAGATATAGAAGGTTGTGGCTTTGTCAACCATAAAGGTAGAGTATGTTGCTACCATAGAGGCTAGAAACGAGATGATTTGGTTATAGGATATATTTCAAGAGTTGGGGCATGAGTAGGAAGTTGGGAGACTACACAGTAATAGTTAGAGTGCAATTTATTTGGCAAAGAACTCCATTTTCCACTTGAGAATAAAACACATTAAATTACATTATTAATTCATCAAGATAGCTTTGGAGGAGAACTTGGTGAAGATAGAGAAGATTCATAATATCCAAAATCTTGTGGATATGATGACCAAGGTGGTCACATTGGACAAGTTGAGACTATGTTCAAATTTGGTGGGTCTTAGTGATTATGGAGTAGTGATAGATTCTGCTCAGGTGAAACGGTCTCCAAGTGGGAGATTGTTGAGTGTAGATCACTTTGGGGCTATCACATGACCATGATGGTACATTTTGGGGGCTTAAAGAGCTCCAAGGATGTAGGGAGCACATTTTCCATTTACTCCTCATATGGGTGAATATTATTAAATGCATATTTAATAATTTTTTTGTGGACTTCCATATTTATTGGAAGTGGGATTGATTTCCTTATTTTAGGGAATTGATTGAAAAATATTTAATTTCCATAGGAGGAGGAAATTATTAAATTTTTTATTTTATAATTTTAGAGGATAACTTTATTAAATATCTTATTAAATAATTTCTATGATGTATTATGGAAGTTGTTATCTCTTTTGCATTAGAAATTGTGCCCTTGAGAGGATTTTGGCATGTTTTTCCTAAGGAGCTTGTGGATAAGCATTGGCTTAGGTGTAAATGGTGTGTTCCTATGAAGATAAGGCCATCTTGGACTTAGTATGGAATGTTTCTCTTCTTGGGTGGAATTTATATCATATTTCCTTTATATATAGGTGGAGATGAAGCTTTGGAGATATGACAGGTTAAGATAGGATATGATAACAGGTTTTGCATGAGACAAAGAGTGGTATTATTTTATAAGGTGTGGTATTAAAACTTATGAGGTGGTTTTATGCAATTACGGGTGTGGTAGAGCATTTGTGGATAATTGTTGACAATTTTCAGATTTGGATCAATAATTCAAAGAATTTATTTGTGAATTCTAGAAGAGATATTCTATCTCTATGAGAGGTCTTTGTAATCTTGTTTTATTATAGATTTTATTGAGGACTTTCTTGGTGGATATATCCCAAATTGGGTGAACCATGATATATCTATATTATGGTTTTATTGTTGGTTTTGTTCTTTCCATGTATACTTTCATTTAAAATATGATTGAAGGAATTGTTTCTTCATAATTAAATATAATTTTCACACATTTAAAATTTGGTTTTGTCATTTTATGGTGGATTAAATCTGGTTTATATTAACTTAATTCCTAACAAGTTGAGCATAGATGTATCATTATCCTCTTTGAGTGCCATCACTTCTATCCACCTTGTGAAATAGTCCATGATTTTGATAATCCATTTGTGTCCATTTTATGGTAGGTTAATCATGCCTATGAAATCGAGGCCCCATTGCACAAAGGGTTTATCACCTTATATTAGGCATAATTTTAAGGATGTTAACCTTTTTTTACCTACAAAGAAGGTGATTTTATTGCAAATTCACACATATGTATATGCATCTTTGAATAGGGTTGGCCAATAATAGTCAGTTTCATGATTTTCACACTAGTGGTTTTAGGTGAATGATGGCCTCCTACAGGGCCATCATGGAATTATTGAAGAATTATGCTTGTTTTCTTTGTTTCTACACACCTCAAGAAAATTTCATTGAGATATTTTTAAAAAAGTGCACCTTCTATGAGCACATAGGGAATGGACTTCAACCTAAAATGCTTGTGCTTTGTCTTATCGATTCCAATATAATATATGTTGTGGTAAAGGAAGGCTCTCATATATTTCACCCAGTTGGTTAAGGTTTATGGGCTTGCATACTCTCCCTCAAGAATCACTAAGACTACACCATCTTCTGATTTTGACACTTTAGCCAATTTCTCATAGAGTCCCTTTCCTCACAATAGTTTGGTAACCTAGATGTCTACGCCATAATCCATAACCTCTATGATCTAGCCAACCCTTTTTTCACTAATGTCCTTGTTGAGTAAAAACTCCTTGATGCTTGTATGTAAAACCATGAGCTAAATTGTTATTAGAGAGAATATGTATAAATTTCTTGAGTTATCTTACAATAATGAGGTTATGCTTCTCCATGAAGCTATAATGTAGATTGTAATTTTTTAGCACCTAGCTAAAGAAAGTAATTGGATACTCTAAATGATAATTATTTTACTACATATGGATAGTTGAGATGCCCTCAATCACATAGAATGCATAAATGATGAAATCCTATCTATAGTTTGGATTGATCAGAGTAGGAGCTTATATGATGGTGCACTTGATGGACTTGAAACTCTCATTGCCCTCATGAGTCCAGTCTAACACAACATTCTTCTTTACCAACACAGTGAGGGGATTGTTTAGGGAGGCAAAACTAGGAATGAATTGTATGACAAAGTTGATTCTTCCTAAGAATCTATAGAAATTATTTTTGTGGCTTAAAAGAGGAAGAGATGAGATAACATCAATGTGCTTTAGATCAATTTAGAGTCCCTCTTTGGAAACAATTTGCCCTAAGAGCGTGCCTTCGTGAACTACAAAGATGCTAGTTTTAGATATTGTTTTAGATATTGTTTTAAGAGTCTAGATTGTATTTAGAAATGAGATAATGTGTGAGGTGATCTCAAGGAAGATAATATAGAGAGATCACATTGAATGGAAGTGAGATATATGAAAGGATGTGACAGGTAGAGTCATAAACTCTCATAAAGTTATAGGTGTTGATCAAAGATAATAAATAACAATGGTGTTTTGGCTTGAAAGCATATTTTTTTATTATTTGTGATTAATTCATGGGAGACAATATTAATAAAGTTGGTGATTTCCGTGTTTTATTAGAAAGTGAATGGGAATTATGTAGGTATCAGTTACAGGGGTGGACTATATATTAATGGTAAGCAAGCAAGATTTAATCTTTATGATTAATAAACTATTATTATCATGTATTTAAAATACAACATATTATTTTTATGTCCTTATGATAAATAATTTTTGATGAACTCAAACAAATTTCATGTGTTTCTTGCATTATGAGATCTAAACAGGGGACTGTGAATACATGTATTTAAAATGAGGACCATGTAAAAGAATAGTTGTAACTCTATCCATATTCAACAAGATTTGTTTCCATTAATTTGTTTTTCTTAGTGAATATTTGTGAGTGGTTTCATATTTATTCATGGACTAATTTGAGCATAAGCTTTCTAAATTTTAAAATCTTCACACAAGTAGTGTTTAAAGTGGTTCACATGCTCTATAGAATTGTTAAAGAGTGATCAAAGAGTTTTAGGTGGAGTGTTAGGATTAGGCAAACCCCATAAGTGGATTAATATGCATGATTAGGTAATCATGTTTAGTTTATATCTAATAAAGGTCTCTTAGGTTTGTGAATAGGATTGAAACCCTAGAACAATAACAAAATAGCTTTTTTTGTATTCCACCAACTAAAAGTATTAAATTTGTTAAGGAAGAGAGATTATGAGTTGTTAATGAATGATTATAAATGGTCATAACTTGCGTGGTGGTATTTAGGAAGAGAGAAAATGTTGTATGGACAATGTTCCTATTGAAACCCTATCAAATGAGCCAGGGTGTTGTCAAAGTGAAGAAATAGAGTAGGTTGGGCATTGAATGAGATACTTTTTTATTAGAGGAGTTACCTCAGGTTAGTAAAAAAAAATTCCTAAGTTATAAATGTCTTTAAATTTCTAAGGAGTTAAATTTAGAGATATATTGAAAGGTCTTGGCCATGCACAAGCCTACACAGACCTATCCTAAGGTTTTAATTTCAAATGTGAATATCTTGAGATTTTGCCAGTCAAATTCCATAAAATATGGTAATCTATTAGGAATCAATGTGTTTTAAGAATGTTTAATTATTTATCCTTGTATGGACTTACTTTTATGGTTTACAAAAGATTATGTTGTGAGTAGTGGTCATTAGGCATAATGAGGACTAATAGAATAGAAGAATTGGAGAGATAGTGGTGAAGGAGAAGGATTTTGATCCTAATTTTTTTTGAAAATATGATAAATGATAAAGGGTATCTAACAAACTATTTTATTTCCCAATAAGATTTTGTACATTTTTGTACACAAAGAATTTCAACAAAAAAAGGTTACAAGGATTGGTGAAAAGGCAGGCAAAGTTGTATAGAGGTGACATAATACATTGTATAAGTTTTTGAATGAGATAAGAGGTATAAATATATTATAAGAAGCACATACAAGTTTCCAAGAACCATGAACCATTGTGAGGAACCCTATAACCATTGTTTCATGTTGTCTTAAAGGACTATGGGTGAATGAATGAATCAGGGAAAAGGGTAAAGTGTTATAACAGTGAGTTTAACTCTTTATAATTTGGTATCAAATCAATCTTGATTATCTCTCTCTCTCTCTCTCTCTCTCTCTCTCTCTCTCTCTCTCTCTCTCCATCTCTCTCTCTCTCTCTCTCTCTCTCTCTCTCTCTCTCTCTCTCTCTCTCTCTCTCTCTCTCTCTCTCTCTCTCTCTCTCTCTCTCTCTCTCTCTCTTTGTGTGTGTGTGTGTGTGTGTGTGTGTGTGTGTGTGTGTGTGTGTGTGTGTGTGTGTGTGTGTGTGTGTGAACTTGAATAATTACATTGTTATAGTGCATTGTTAATGATATGTGATATGTTAAGAAAATAAAACAATACATAATATGGTAGCAAGCCCTAAAATAAGATAGCTATTAACAAGCTTAAGAGAGAAAATCTCATAAACAGAGCTGAAGAAGGAGAAAATAGTCTTATTATGAAGGACAAGAGATCGAAAGTCCCTAGTGAGGTCTGAGATATAAGGGTTCCAAGTGTGAACCAAAATAAAGTGGTCTAAGTGAGGCCAAAAGGAGGAATATTATGTATCCAAGTGAGGTACTAAAGATGAAAATGAAAGGAGAGGTAGAAAGAAATGTGAGAAACAAGGTTAAAACTAATTTCCACAGTGAGATAATGATGGAGATAGATATAAAATAAATGAAGGATACATTGGCAAGGATGGAGAGAGAATTAATATATATGTGTAATGTATATAGTTTGAAATGTGGAATCAAGATCAAAAAAAGGTTAAGTGTTGTTTTAGAGAAAGAATGGAAGAGCAAGAATATAGAAAGTAATGGAATGTGTGCAAAACCAATGGAAGGAGATGATTAAACAATTGAATTTTATGGAAAAGAGAGAGGAAATTAGGCCTCAATATTTTTAGTCTAACATTGATTTGACATATTTGAATTTAGGTCAATAAGTGGGAAGTGAAGAGCATGATTGGGATGAATGAATTGATTGGATAATAGTCTATAGGGAAGAAGAAGTTGATGAATGGAAGAGTGAAGGTACAACTAAAGAAAAGGTGTTTTTATACCCTAAATATGGTGAAACATTTGATAAATAAGAGTAAAGAGTTGAGAAATAAACAACAGGTAATGAAGAAAATTTAATTTTTGAGGACTATTTTGAAGATGAAGATGATATTTTGTATAAAGATACAATAGGTTTTTTTGAGGAGTTCATTGGATCAGTGAAGAATCAAGAAGAACATGAAGTGTTTAAGGAGATAAATGAATAGGTTAAGGAGTATGATATTGATTTAATAGTCCATGAAGATGAGATGCAAAGTAATGAGTTGACTAATTTGATAGTTAAAGAAGGAGAACCTATAGTGGAGAATATGAATTGGATTGACTATTTGATTAATGATATGGAAGACAACAAGGAAAGTATAGAGTTAAAGAAGAATTAAAACATGGATGAAGATATGAAGAAGCAAGAAACCTTGAAATGGTCACCAAAAAAAGAAAAGAATATAACATGAACCAGGTATGTTGATGAAAAGGCCTAAACAATAATATTAGATGGGGAAATAGATATATAATAGAAAATGTTACTAAATGTCTTTAATATTTAAGAGTATTATTAAAGAAGACAAGAAATAAAGAGAAAAAAATGATAGAAATAAAGGAATGACAAGCAGAGACATGAAAATAAAAGCATGAAGTGGATGGAAATGAGGACAAAGAAGTCAAGATATAAGTGTGTTATTCAATATCACACACACTTATATGAAATTTTGACTGAGTAATAATATGGGTGTCAGTTTCTTTTCTACCTTTGGGAGTATGATGCAGGGGCATCTTAGGTATGCTCAAGGTTGGTCTAGGGTGTGTTTGAGAGTCATAATGAGAGTGAAATTTGAATTTGGGTTGAAAACAAGTTTCCTACCTTTTGTATAATTTGAATTTTGGAATTTTTAATGAGAGCTTAAGATTTTTTTTGGGTCTACAAAATCATGTAAGGGACAAGATTATATGAGGGATTCTTAAATGACCTAGGTGGATAATATGAATGTGTTCTTTTGAGAACTTTACGTTAAATCATTTTAATGAATGAGGTAGATGTTAGAGTGACCACCAACCTACATAGGTATAGGGATTTTTAGAAGTTTATTAAATCAATAAATGGTTTTAGATATTGTTTTAAGAGTTTATATTGTATGTATAAAGGAGATAATGTGTGAGGTGATCTTGAGGAAGAGAATAGAGAGAGATCATAATGAATAGAAGTGAGATATATAAAAGGATGTGATAGGTAAATCCATAGACTATCATAATTTTATATTCATTGATTAAAGATAATAAATAACAATGGTTTTTTTATCTTGAAGGCATGTTTCTTGATTATTTATGAGTCATGCATGGAGAGAAGATTAACAAAGTTGGTGATTTCTATGTTTTAGTTGAAAGTAAATGTGAATTTTATAGGTGTCAATTACAGGTGTGGACTATATATTAATGGTTTGTAATCAAGAATTCATATTTATGATTAAAAACTCTTCTTATCATGTAGTTATGTTACGATATATTATTTTTATGTCCTTATGATAAAGACTTTTTGATGAACTCAAACAAAGGTCATGCATTTCTTGCATTCTGAGTTTTGAATAGGGGACTATGAATGCATATATTTAAAACAAGGACCATGTAAAAGAATAATTGTAACTCTATCCACATTGGAAAGGATTTTTTCCATGAACTTAGTGTTATTAGTGGATTTATGTGAGTGGTTTCATATTTATTTATGGATAAGATTAAACACAATCCTACTAAAGTTTAAAATCTTTAGACAGTTAGTGTCTAAAGTGGTTCACATGCTCTAATATAATGATAAAGAGCTAGTTAAACTCTTTGATAATGTTGATTATGTTGATTATTTATTTGATGAGCCTACTACATGCCTATGGTTATAAGCCTATCTGCATCAAAATTATACACTCTTGGTATGGTAATGATGTTGAATACTTATAAGCTTTCAGTCATATCCCACACTATATGCTTGTAGGCTTTCATCAATCCATTCTTGGTCTTTCTCTATGCTCTAACCTAGTTGACAACTAGTTCACCATCACATAATGCTTATAACACCTTGATTCATTTTTTATAAATAAGGTTAAGGCCTTGAATCAGTGCCTCATACTTTATAACATTTTTCATGCATGTAAACTATAGTCTAAAGGCATGGAAGTATTTCTCCTTATGGGGTAAGACCAATATGACACTAGCTTCTATACCATCCTTACTTTGGGAGCCATCAAAGTATAATTGTGACATACCTTTAGGACTCTTGTGTACCTTTTTGAGTTTAGGAAGTATAGAATCCTCCTTCATGATACAATATGCACCTAACATTATCTTTGCATTGTTATATAGATCACACTAGAAATGTTCACATGCCCATTTATCTAGCAAGTCATCTAGGATCTCCTCTAGTAGTATCATAGCCTCGTAGAGAATCAGATTTTCTTCTTGGTTAAACATTACATAATTTTTCTCAATTAGGTTGGGAGATTATGGCTCAACATGGCTCTTGAAAATAAGCTCTATCCTTATGGTCACTTTTGTCCTATATCCAGTTCTTAATAACATATATGACCAATCTGAAGATAAATACCCACCTATTTTTATCATGAAGTCTTGATAGAGGTAGATGGTAAAGTAGGAAGGTAAGTTAATGACTATGATGTCTTATTAAATAGAGAGGCTTGGGCATGCATGTAGTTTAAACTTCAAATCTTTTATGACATCTACAACTTTGACCATCACCGAGTTGCTTGTACTTAAATTGATCATGCATTTATGTACCATATGTTGGTCGATGATTAAGGAGACATAAAATTTAGGTGGATTATTATTTTTTTACACTTATGTTTCTTCTATTTTAGCTGGCATAGACTCTTATAGGTGGTTTTTGATAGTTGGGGTGCCTTACATTCCTTAAAACCTTTTAGCAAATCCTATAACAAATTTTGTTGAAATGAAATAGTGAGTGCATCCCACAAAGTTATATTGAGGTACATCTTCTTCATATTATCTACTATGTTAAAGGGAACCTGAGATCTTTTTGGTGGTATTATTGAGTTAATGGTCTCTTTTGTTATTGACACACTAGTTTGAGGTGGCACCTCCTTTTGTGCAACCTTTTTTGGGTGCAAATGTTGTATGGGTACCTTAGCTTGCATGACTACATGAGTGATCTAGGGTGTGGAAGGTAAGGGGGCCATAGTTGGTATGGATTCCTATGTATCTCTCCTCTTGAATCTCGTATTGAAATAAATTGTAGTGTTTCCTATACTAAGCTGATAGCTTGATTTATATAGGTAAAGTCCTCATTTTGTCAATTGATGAAAGAAGACCCATCTTATGGTTGAGATGGTTCCTGGACTTCTCCCATGTGTGGAGATATGCTACTTATTTTCTCTTATGACTAATGAAAAATATTCAACATAATTTCCTTGTTCATGAATACATTTGTGCATGTAGCTTGATCATATATTTGGATGCATGGGAAGCACCATTCAAAATCTTATGCTGGATTGTTTTCTACTAGGATAAGGGCTACGGCTGTACTGGAAGCATCAACCTTTTGTGCATAACTCACTCTATTATATGTAAGTTGATCTTGGGTTTGTGCATCACTTTTTTAGGTAGGTATTTTTGATGGGTCGTATTGAGTTAAGGGTTGATGAGATCTGGGATACTATGCTTGTTGTCTTTTGAGAGTAATAAGTTCATTCCCAAAACTTTGTAGTAGCAATTTCACTTTATGAAATTCATTAGAAGAGATAGTGGATGAAGTAGGTGGGCTTGCCATGGTAGGGATAAGTTCTATCATAGGTTGTGAATTTTCTTAGTTAGGAAGAGGATCTATGAATATAGGCATAGGGGGTCTAGGCACAATATTTCCTACTTAGATCAAACAATTTTCTACATGTACCATAAACTCATAGGAATCTAGGAGGATTGTGTCTCTTATGGACTAAATAATTATTAATATATCACTATTAATATCTTTTAGAAAATAATAGAATGTAGTGTTTAGATATGGATTACACAAAGGTGGGATTCTATTCCAATATCTCTAAAAGCTAAAGTTAAAGTTGACCATCATCTCATGTGGGGCTTGCTTTATGGTCATGAGTTTCTCTATCAGGGATAAGTGATCACTTTGATTTTTGAACTGCTTGTATAAATCTTCACCAAGTTCATCCTAGCTATGAATGGAGTTTGGCCTCAAGCCTTGATACCATTTGATAAATTTCCCCTTGAATGAGGAAGCAAGTAACCTAACCATGACATTATCCTCAGTGACATGGTGTACTAAGCAGATATTCATATCTTGAATATGATCGATAAGGGAAGTTGAATTTTTTCCTATGAAATATGATAAAATTTTGAGGGCTACCACATAAATGTCATCATACTACATGATAGCTAATGTACTACCTCTATTAAAATTCACAAACACTTGATTCCTTGGTATAACCATGAATGGGATCATGAATATGCCCTTTATAGGTGTGGATAACCTTACTAATGGATGGGTGTATTGCACTCTAATGGATGACCATCTTGCACTACTCCTTATGAAGGGGGAAAATATGCTCTAACTCTCTTTATTTTAGATGGTGTTGGAAGCTTAGTGAAATGGAAACCAATGCCTCTTGTGGATGATCTTGTCCCTCTTGACATGTAGATATGGGGCTGATCTCTACAGACTAGAGATGTTTGGAATGACCATGTGCTCTTATTGAGTGTTTGCTACACTTTTTAGCTAAATATATCACCAATTCCTTATCTCTTTTTTTAAATTTTGGTCCTACTGAGCATGCTAGAAACTATTTACATTTGAAATATGTACTCATGGATGTTTTATGGTATAGGGGAGATTTTTGGTGGGGTGGTAGGAGGGAAGGCCTTACATAAGACATGAGAGTCTATGGTACTAATCATAGGAGTATTATCATTTAGCTTCATGTGTAAACATCAATTATCTCATCGTAATTATGGGACTACCCCCAAGGTATGAGACCATTGTGCTCCTTGGGATGACCCTCTGGAGTAGGTCAAATTACTTATATTATAAATTTTCTTGGTTTAAGACCAATACATAGGACTAAATATCAAAAAGGTAAATCCACCACTATCCTAAACCTAAATTTTTGATGGAAAAGGGGAAGGAGAAGGTAAGGTATACTAAAAGTAAAAGAGGCAATGTGCCTAGAATTGAATGAACACTCCTACTACCATAAACACACTACAAACCTCTGATAAAAATACATCTCCATATATATTCCACCAAGGACACTAAAAATACATAATTATTTATCATAGAGTCATGAGAACAAAGTGAAACATTGAGAGGGATGACAAAATATCCATAGATAATATCAACATAGACCTAAATGCACATAGGATACAACCTATAAGTAAGTTTTGAGATCAATAAGAATGGAAAATAGTGAGAGGGGTGAACATTACCCATAGAAAAGGATAAAAAAACATAAATAGCACAAAAAACATTACAAGAATAGAAAGATTTGAACTTAATTCTCATTAATCTATAAGATTTAGCCAAGTCAAGTGGTCTTGGAGGGTAAATTTTAGTAGCATGATGTTTCTAAAAAAGGTCCACCTTTTACAAGTGAAGAAACATGTTTTTCTAGTGAACAAGCCTATTTTAAAATAAATTTACCACTTGGGGTGATGGGTGAAACTTTTAATTCCTTTGTATAACCATGATCATGCCTTTGAATTTTGTATGGTAGAACATATTTAGATCTAGTAGCAAGATTTTTTTAGGGTATAAACATGCATAAAAGAATAGAAGATTTCACTTATAAGGTTGGAGAGTAGTGTGTACTTGTATTTTGATGCCTGAGAGATGATTCTATATTTAATACTTTTGACACATCATGGGCCTCACTCAAATACCTCGTGATATGTGGCATGCATCATTGGATCCAGATAGGCATTCATGGGGCTTCAATTTGACTAAGCTACTTAATCAACTCAAGTTTAGACACATGGTATTTTTTGATTGGTCTTGAGTACTATAGATGTGTCTTTATGTGGATGACTCATTTTTCCATACTATGTGGCACCTTTTGATTAACCTTAAAAACCTTATTGATAGATATCAACAACTTTATATTAAATGTATATTGATCCTTTATATATTTGTCATCACTAGTCACTTAGTGTCTTTTTATGTCCTTAGTGTGCCTCATATTTCCTAAGGTCTTCCCATATGATGCCTATGTTATGATTATTACATTCATTATTTCATTCACTACCATCCTAATATTTACCCTTGATAAATATTGTTTTATTTATTGATCACTCCTCCTAGGAATCACATTTGTTAATTAAAGGGGAAGACCATGGACATGACCTAGCCTTCCTAAAAAATAATCCCAATACCCACATCACAATGATATTACATGTGTAAAATTTGAGATAAGTCATGAGTTATTATGAGTTACACATCATTGACATGCTTATCATCTTGATTTATTATGTTTTATACTTAATTTATTAATCTTTCATGTTTATATTCTTATTTTCTGATTGCATGCAAGAATCCAACCATGTCTCTAAAGTTTTTCATATTTCCCAACTTGAATTAGTGTGATTAATTGAAGTCCATTTTTTCAATCTTATTTATCTTTTATACTTACCAACAAGATTTATTGTCTTAATTGTTTTGTTTTCTACCATATGTCTTTCACGTGCTCTCCATTTTATTACATTATTTTCATACTTTCCAATGTGATTGAGTGTGATTTTTATTGTTTTAATTTGGTGCCAATGTTTTTCATGATTTAAAAACATTTTTTCATCTTGTTTACCACCTTTTTGGTTTATTATACTTAGTCATATTTTGTTATTACACATTTCCCATTGTGATATAGTGTGTAGTGCATTTATTTTTAATTAATTATACTTTTCCAAATCCTTTTTGCCTATTAATTTTTAACCATGCATGTGTACTACATAATGATATAAAATTAAAAAATTCCACATATATTTCCCATATCATATAAAAAAAAAGAAAAATACATGTGCTAGAATAAAATATATCCATGCATTCACAACCACAACCAAAATATAACTCATGATATGAAAATCCAACTATCAAAACAATATATCTCTATATATCATGTGTTTCATACAATGGTAAAAAATAAAAAATAATGCATCACTCCACCTCTAATAGTGGGATACATCATTCCTATATCATAGCCTAGACATGCTTCCCATAGATTCTTAGGACTATCCCCTCTTTATCATGCATTGTATTGAGGTCATCCAAGATCTCAACCCTACATGTGTCCCTATAGGTTGGCCACCTAGGCCTGTACCTATCCTAGATGAATCATGATAGTCATGTGTGCATCTCTCTCTTAAACCAAGGCCTATGATGCCTATGCTTCTCTTGCTCCCACCCATGTCTATAAATGCAATCTATCCCCACATGCTTGTAGCTACCTCACGTCCTCCCCCACTAGTCTAAACTAGCCTGCCTTAGTTGGGGTAGATGGTACCATAGGATTATACATAATGGTGGGGTTTTATGGTGATAGAACCCCATCCAAAATGTCATGGTGCACAGCCATGACTAAGGATCCACTTTTTATCTCCTTTATTAGAGGGTCTATAAAAACTAAAACCTAGATAAATATCAAATCATATTTTTGATATATATATATATATATATATATATATATAAATATATCTATCTACAATCATATAAAACTAGTATTCTATCATAAAGACTAAAAATTACAATATTTATTATTTTTCCTGATGTCACAAACCACCATCTCCCTATCTACTCATCTATCAAGCATGGTATTTCCATTATCCCATCCCTTGAGCACCTCATTCATGGGTCACATACCTATTAAAACAAATCTAGGAGTCACCACCTATAAATGTTGTAGGCCTCTCCTCAGAGGTGCCTCTATTGACTAGCTCTACCTTGAGCTAATAATTGGGTCATCTTGTGTGACCACCCTCTGTGTTTAATCCCACCGATGGCATCTCTATCAGTGATGCATTTGAGATGGTCATTATTCCTCCTATTATATTACTTATTATGGTACCATGTTTACACCTACATCCACATCCATGCCCTCTCCTCCTTTGGCTATCAGTTATCACGCTTGACTAGTCCATGGTCTCATATGCCACAACCTGATCACTAGTCTCTCGAATGGTTCTCCTCCTCCTCCTCTCCCACTTATCTCTTTAGCATGTTGTGCCCAAAAATTAAGAATTATTAAATGAGTCATTGGGTATGGGAATTTAAAATACCCTGGTAAGTGTGCCACTAAAAATGGATCTACCCATCAATTATAGTGGTTTATGATCCACACTCAAACCAACCTTGGTGTCATAGTTACCCAACTAGGCCAAATAGTAGTAATATGTGTGTAGGGATGCCACATGATCTCTCCTTAGGTGACTATCTATAACATTAGCATGTGGGGCACTTTATACACTACATGGTCCTATCTCTATATAATGACCTAAGGTAACCTATCATCAACCACATAGAGCAACCTAAATAGATGATACATCAAGAGCCTTTCATATATCTATGTACTCAACAACACCATTAGTCCTATTATATTCTACCCTCTAGATAATCCCATACATATCATGCATGAACTAGACCTAGATGATATACCCAAAATCATAGAATGCCCCCTCATGCAAAATGGACTAGCACAAGGATATCACCTATAATGTTACTTTGCCATCTAACTTATGAAATAACTTGTGCTATCACAAGTGAAATCATAGCCTTCTAGATGTCCAAAATATACATAATATTTACATCAAATAAGCTCACCCACATCCCTTATTTCCCCTCTAAATCATTTGATGTTCATGTGATCACTGGTGTCCCTCCTATAGGAAGTCCAAGTAATGCATGGATGTCCTTGAGTTTGATACTTACCTCTATGGTATCCCCATTCACCACCCATCAAAACATGTTGGTCAACCATTCCCATGATCTAAGGAACATGAAAACAAGATCAACACTCAGTAGGATGTGTCTCATCTCCATGATGCCTCCTAGACCCAATGTAACTAGTTTTGATCTATCCACATTTGTCAAATGTTCTAGAAAATCTAGTAACCATGATGCATCAATTAATCACCAATATATCTAATGCCATCAAAAAATATCAAAAAATAAAATATGTATTATATATCCATGTCATTCATAATCATAGTACATTATTACAAATTTCACACAACTCAACTGGTTTAATTTAGTTTATTCATTTTTTACAAGATTGACCTATTACAAACTAAATCGGCCATATCCTTTGTCAGGGATACTAGATCATCTCTATCAAAATTATACTAAATTATCCTCTACACCAATAAGTCAACCACTTAAAAACAAAATTAAGTCAACCCACTATTACTAAGTCATCCCCCTTATTCAACCAACTTGGCAAAATACTACTAAGTCAACCTATTTATTTCCTTATCTTTTGCAAACTAAGTTGACCTAGTTGACTCTATTCATCACTTGTGATGAGATTTTAAGTAATTACCATTAATTCCTTGAGCATTTATTGGTTTTAATCCTTCCTATCCAATACCCCATTTGACCCCTAGTGTCCCTAAAAATTTCCTAGGGTTAATTATGATGTCTAGATTTTGCCTAACATTCAATTTTATATAGTTCACTCAATTTAAATTCTAAATACTAAAAAATTTGTAATTTTAAATTGCTTACTTTTTTGTACTCATTATACCTGCTATGTATCCTCCCCATCTCAAGTATCATCTCCTCACCGTCCTAGCTCTCTGAGATCTCATTAGGTCTATTAGAGATCTATTTTTCTCAAAAAATTAAAAATACCAACTAAATTATTTTTCACCTTGTTTATATTTCCTATTCAAAATTATTTACCCTTCAATTTTTTTCATTAGATTTCAGATTTTTCTCATATCTTTGTCTCCACTAACCCTTTTTCTTAAAAATAAAATGTTCTAGGTTCCTAACATTTTAGAGAATCTTTCAACTATTATATATCTATATTTCAAAAAATTCATTTTTTGTTCCTTATCACTAATCTATATAGGTTCACCTACTGTTTCCTATGTTAGGATAAATTAAAACCCAAATCTATCCCCAAATAATATATAAGAGAAACTATGAAACAAATTAATCAAACATTTAGAAAATCAACATAAACATGCACATAACAAGAGATGCTAGATTTAACTTGGTTTACCCAAGATGGGATACATCCACCAAACTTGTCTAGTATATTATTTACAATAATATAAGGAGAAAAAACATCCTATAACAAACCTTGTTACACCTTTGTACCTTTTCCACCTCCTCTTTAAGTACAATATTTCATTACATTTTTTCATACTCATACATCTCAGCCATATATCCATACATTTTAAGTTAAAACCCCTAAACACAACCTCTACCATCAGATCTAGAAACCTTTAATTAATGACCTAGATTGACTACAAAATTATAATTTAACAAGGTAATTTTAATAAAAAATTCTCTAGGGCATCCAACCCTCAAACCCCTTGCTAAGGGGGCATCCCCCTAGACCCTACAAGGGGGGTCTATGGATTCAAATAATTGGATCCAAACCCAGCTAAAATAATATTAAAATTTTAACCTCTGATCTTGGAAGACAATCAGCCTCCACACCTAACAATCTCCCACTTGGAGATTGATTACAACAACTCCACCATTACTACATCCACTATACTATCTAAACCTAGACAAGTTCTTTAATTTTATTATCATCCATGAAGACCAATTGAATGTTTTTGGTTACATGGATTGCACTCTAACTATCACTATATATTGTGCAAACTTCTTAACTATGTCCCAATTCTTCCATCAACCTTTGTAACCAAATTATTTCCTTGCTTTCTTATGTAGCAGTAACATATTCAACCTCTATGGTTGAAAGTGTCACAACCTTCTATAACTATGATACCTAACTAGCCATTATACCACCTACTATAAACACATACCCTTTAGTGCTTCTTCAACCATTTAAGTCACCTACCATATCTAAGTTAACATATCCCTATAATGTCACATCTAATCCACCATAACTTAATACTATATCTATGGTCCCTTTAAGTAATGAAGGATCCACTTTACTGCCTTTCAATGTTCCTTTCATGGATCACTCATGAACCTACTCAACACTCCCACTACATGTGAAATGTTCATCATCGTACACACCATTACATACATTAACTACAAACTAATAATGAGTATGGAATTTTAGACATCAAGTTCTTTTCTTTTTTTGTTTTAGGATATTGTTCCTTAGTTAATTTAAAGTGTGTAGCCAAAGGTGTCCTATTTGATTTTACATCCTAAATATTAAATATTTCTAACACTTCTTTGATGTAATCTCTATATGGACATTTCCAACTTCTTATTCTTTCTATCTCTATTATCTGCATACCAAGGATTTATTTAGTTATACCTAGATCCTTCATAGAAAATCAATCACTTAACTATTTCTTGAGTACATTAATATTGTGCATGTTGGAACCAAATAAAAGTATATCATATGCATATAAAATTAAAATAATATATCTACCATTTTCAAATCTTTTAAAATATACACAATGGTTTGAATGACATCTACAATAACCCTATTCTATCATAAAATTGTCAAACTTAATATACCATTGTCTTGGAGCTTGTTTAAGGCCATAAAATCTCTTCTTTAATGTATACACCAAATTTTACTTACCATTAAATTCATAACCTTATGGCTATTCCATGTATATTTCCTCCTTCAAATCCACACAAATGAAATTACTCTTTACATATAACTATTATAAGTGTAAATATTCAATAGCTACTAAGATAAAAATAGTTATAATTGAAATCATTTTTAAAATTGGAGAAAATATCTCATCAAAGTTTATAGATTTCTTTTGTGTAAGACCTTTAATCACCATTCTAAACTTGAATTTATTTTTACCTGCATTCTCCTCTTTTATCCTATATAACCACTTATTCTACAATGCCTTCTTTCCTTTGGGAAGCTCCACCAAATCCCATGTCTAGTTTTCCATTAGAGCATCATACTCCTCATCCATAGCTTTATCCCACTTATCCTTGGCATTAATTTGCACTACTTCATCATAGATCTTTGGATCACCACCATTAGTAAGTAATAAATAATATAAAGAAGGAATAAAATGATCAGGTGGTCTACTTACTCCTATATATCTTCTAAAAGTGGTTTGAGGTACCTATACCTATTACACATTTTGATCAAGAACCTTTAGGATTTGTTTTTCTATAATGTCTTCTAATATTGTGTATTCCTTTTTGGATTCTTCTTGCTTCTTTTCCTATAACTGGTCCCTATACTTGACTTTTTCATTGAAAACATATCTACCCCTGATTATTCTCTTATCTTCCATATTCCACAATCAAAATCTAAAGTCATCATTTCCATAACCAATAAATGTACATTTCTGAGACTTAGTTTCTAAATTATTCCTATGATCTTTATCAATATAAGAAAATGCCTCACAACCAAAAACTCTTAGAAAAGAATAATCTACCTTATTTCTAGTCCATGCCTCCTCTAGTATTCCACCATATAAATCACTCAAACTTCCTCTATTTATTATATAAACTACTATAGTTACAATATCTACCCAAAATTTAAAGGCAAACCTACATGCAATCTCATGCATCTAGCACACTCCATAATAGTCTTGATCATTTTTTCTGACACACCATTCTATTGTGGTATTCCTGAAACTTTTTTATTTTACAAATTCCACATTATAAATATTAATTGTTAATAGTGTTATTATAATACTCACCTCCATTATCTAATCTAATAAATTTTAGTTTTAAACATGTTTAATTTTCAATTAAAGCTTTCCATTTCTTAAATGTATCAAAAACATTAGACTTCCTTTTTATATATTATACTCAAACCTTCTTAGTTGCATCATCAATAAAAGTAACATAATAATATGAACTACCAAGTAAATATACCTAAGCTGGTCCCCATACATCCATATGCACAAGATCTAATTTTTATTCCTTCCTAGCTGATCCAACCCTAAGAAACCCCACATGTTTTTGTTTTCCATATACACAATGCTCAAAAAAGTTCAAATCTAATTCTTTCAGACCTAGTAGTTTATCCTTTGCATGTAGGGTCTTCATTCTCTTTTCACTCATGTGGCCTGTTGGGTGAATATTTTGTCAGCCAGCTAATTGGTGACCAAAATAGTTCTTATCACCACAGCATAGGGAGATCAGTCGGCTAGATGTGCAAGTTTATTACATCAGCAGGGGACAAATCTCTCCTCTCATCAAGGGGAGGTTTCCTATTAAATATTTATACGCTTGATATACGTATATAATTTAAGTAGAAAATAACACATGGGGTGGTATCACAACATCTACTTCTCTTTTTTTAGAAGTAATGTATAAAGAACAAAAAAGGGGGAAATCCTAGTCTGCAGCCAATGACATTCCTCCTCTTTCAAGAACAGTATCAAACGTGGAGTAGAAAATCACCTGAAGTGACAAAGTTCATAAGAACACTCATGCAAGCACAAAGTCTTGCGTAGTCTCCTTCACTGATTCAGAAAAAGTACAATTATAGAGTGAAGTGAAACACAAAGTCTTCACCTAAAACTACAAAAGAAAACTGAAACTCAAAGATAAAATCAGCACAAAGTCTATCTTTTATCTTCTAGAAATGCCCTCAGATAACACTAACACACCCACTTTGCTTATTAAATTAGATAAACAAGATATTATCAAGAAAAAGGACTTAAGAACTGTCTCCTAAACAACACAGACAATCTCAACACAAAGTTTGAAATGAACCTGCTTCTCATTCATTTAATAAAATATGAGTTACAAAAATGAGCACAAAGTCTCAAAGATTGCTTCAATTACAGTAGAGTTGTTTTGCTTTTTATTATCCAAGATCCAATTACAAATGAGGTCTCCACTATATATAGGGAGAAAATCCTCAAAAATAGAAAATAATAAAATATACAAAATATCTTGGTCAAACATGACTCATCTTTGACTTTTAGATATTTTTCCAAAATATTTACATGTAATTACAATTTTCAAAATTGCATACACTTTGCACAAAACTAAAGTGCATAAGGAGAGAAGAAGAATGAAGGAGAGAGATTCAGTTCTTGCTGCCAAATTTCTTCATGTGTGCATCAAACATTGTGATGGATGCCTGAATTCTGATGATGTCTAGCGCAACTGTGTTCTTAGAGATGATTTTAGCTCTGATCAATGCGTCCTTCAATGCTGTGATGGCTTTAGCATGGCCAGTTAACCTAGATTTTAGATTCTCCAAAGTTAACTGAGCATCTAGAATGCTATCCACAGTAGACATCGAGAAGGATTTTTCTTCAAAATCTCTCTGAACCATCTCCTTGAAATTTTGAATCATTTCTTCTGCCAGAAGGAACTGATTGTCCTTAGAGGTCAAGTTGCATGGCAGCTCTTCTAGTTTATTTAGCAGGCTCAGGTCACTCTTCTCAATAGTCTCCTTGAAAGCTTTGAGATCATCAATTAGATCTTTGAGTACCTGAATCCTGAAGATTAGTGACTCCTTGATTTCAACATAGGAGTCTTTGTTGGAGATGACACCGATAGATATCAGGGTGATTTTATTTAGATCTTTCATCTCCTTCCATTTACTAAGGTCCCTTTCTGAGGTATCGATCTCTTGAGAAATGAGGGAGACAAAGTCATCTAACTCTGCTTTTACCTTCTTCATTTTACCCATCCTTTCTGCAACTTCTGTAAGCAGAGAAACTCCCTAAGTATGCATCTTTTCAATGTAGTCCTCCAGGACTTTTCCTTTCAAATAAGTCTTTTATACTTTTTGAATGATTGAGTCATCCATGGAAAAGGCCTCTAGAGTTGCTGCTTCCGAAGGAAGAGTGAACCTTTATATTACTGTCGTTAGCTGTTATGCTTTGGCCTTGTAATAATCCTTCATTTCCTTCTCTCTATCAAATTTCTGGATCATAATGTTTATGGTAGCCTGAATATCACTCTTCGCACCTTCGTGAGTGACCTTGCCAAGTTACACACAAGAGATGGAGTAGCTGCTCATCTCAAAACCCTCAAGGGTCGCATCTTGGGGAGGCCTGGCCATTTCCAAAAAATTCTGCCCTTTCTCCTCTACCAATTTTGAGAGGATTCTTGGCCTCTTAGGAGCCTTTGCTTTCACCGGCACTATTTTGCCAAAGTCGAATTCATCTAGGGAGATGGCCATCTTCTTTCTTTTCGATGTGAAAGTAGACATCCAAGGTGGGAGAGAAGTACCCATTATGGTAATGGTTGTCTCTACTAGTGTTACTATAGTAGTTTCCATACTACTAGTGGTGATAGTAGTTGTAGTTAGAGTAACTGGCAAAACTGCACCAACTAATGATTCTAGCTTGGGTGCAGGGCTTGCTGGCAAGTTGAAGGAAGGAGATGATAGACTTAGAATGGATCTAGAAAAGTGAGGGGAACTTTTAGAAGGGCCTTGAGGATCACCAAATACGACACTGGAAGGAGAAGTAGCTCTATAAGAGGGAATACTGATAGGGGAGATGGGAGAAGAGGGTACCACATGAGACTGAGGGGGAGAAGGAGATACACTCTTGATCAGCTGCACTTGTTCCTATGAGAGTAGAGACCCAGTGTTAGGTTACCCTGATGGCTGATCATCTTTCTCCATGGGCTATGCTGCCTATGCTTGAGGGCTTTGTTCCTCAGTTCTTTTTGTTATCACTACAGGCTCTTCAGTCACCTTAGGTTTCTTGGATACAAAGATGATTCTAGGCTTGTGAGGCCCAGAAGGAGAAGGGACATCACCTTTGTTTTTAGTCTTATTCTTTGCTTTCCTCTTCAATTTTGCCTAGTATTCAACCTCTGATCTCGTAACAAATTCCTTCAGGGTGATCCCTTTGGTTGCTAACCAATCATTGGTGTTAGCCAATATTGGTTCAAATCTTCTTCTTAGAGAAGTCAGCTCCTTCTGAGACCACTGAATTGGAGGAAGAGGGGAACCAGCAACCTTCTCTACCAAATACCTACTATTGATGATGTTTCCATCATCGATTAGACCAGAGGGGATATATGCAAGCCTCAGATATTCAATCTGCTCTAATGTCAGCCTGAAATAGTCAATTTTTGTAATCTCCTTAGCTATTTTGAGGTCAACCTAGATATCCTCAATCATGGGTTCATGGAATTGGGTTTTCCTCTTGATCTTTTCCTTGACTCCCTTATAGTAAATTTTTTCTCGTCTTTTGAATGGTTTTAAGGTAACCATCTGCATTTTGGTCTCCATGACCTTGGCTTTGGCTGATGTTGTAATGGAATACCTACCAATATCAATTGGAAACTTGAAACCTAGTCTCTTCAACTCCATCTGTTTGGTATGCACGACAATCAATTGTCGGCAAAGTTCCATTAGCACTAGCTTATCTAAAGGAAACCTAGGGAGCATGTAGGGGTAGCCTTGGTAAAAGTTGACCCATAGATAGCAGAAGGTGGAGAACTAAAGGAACATGTAGCTAAAATCATTGACCACCATCCAGGCCTCGTATGATATTCTCTTTTGCTCAAGTTGTGGGTCGAAGAGACATAAAAACATGGTGAAGAAAGCATCATTTACTCTCCTGAAGTGATAGGTTGATCCTTGTAGAGTCATTTGTGGGTAATATGAGTGTACTGAGGTTGTATTTCTACCCCCCTCCATGGTCAAGCCTAGAAAATTCCACATTGTGGCAGCTATGTACACAAGGTATGAAGTCATGTAGAACCTGTGAGAGGTCTGCACCTTGGTCAGCTACTCATGGAGGGCGTTGTTGATCTGCTCTCCCCAAAAGATGGCTTGTTTTCCCTGGAGGATGATCTTGATGAATGGATACATCTATTCATGGAATTTTGAAGAAGACGAAAGGCCCCATACTCTGCTTAGAAGGGTGATCAAGTCACCAACTTCTTCAATGAAATCGCTCCTCAAATTTTTTTTTGGCCATCTGGAGAGGCTGGTCCTGGGGGTCTTTAACCACTTATAGTTCATGACCTTCTTTGCCCTCTCAGGGTCTTGATCATACTCCTTCTACATGTCCATAAAGTTGATCTTAATTACTTCAATGGTTGGAGGGCACATGAACACTTTATCGATGAATTTGGGGTCCAACTGAATCACCGTGTTACCGCTGGCATGTGAGACCATCCTAGTCTCTTTATTGTAGAAGTGCGCACATTGGAGGACAAATTAAGTATGATGCACTGCTATTAGGAAGGCAACCACTAGGTGGATGTTGCTCTCGATGATCTTCTTAATCTCGGTGCTGGGGTTCGTTGCCTTTGTGCAGGTTAGGAATTCGGCCATGTCCACGTGGCCAATCTCTGTGTCCCAAATGTCATCGACATTTGAGGAGACCGATGTGAGTGGGAAGATGCCCTGATACTTGTATTTCATCATTTTTGCCTTCTTTGGGGATGCTTCTATCATCGGGAATGATCTCAACTGGATGGGAGTGGTGTGCAAGAGTTCATTGATTGAACTGCAGTCATGATCACCAGATTAGATGAGAGTGGATGAGAGGGGGAAAGGGAAATTTAAGTGATATTGGTTACTGGAGGTCACTTAAAAAAAGATTGGGTGGAAGAAAGAATAGAAAATGAGAAAGAAAGGGAAAGAAAAGGACAACTCATAAAATTCTTGGGAGTTAAGGAAAATCTGAGGGAAAGGTGCAAGGGTGGCAAAATTTGCCGCCCCTGCATGTAAAGATAGAAAAGTGTAAAGGTGGCAAAATTTGCTGCCCGTGCAGGAATGGGCTGCATAAGCAGTGAATTTCACCGCCCTTGCAAACTATAAAAATAAAAATTGTAAGGGCGGTGTAAATCTCTGCCCTTGCAAGGAGGGAATCAGGGCGGTGAATTTCACTGCCCCTGCAATGAGGGCAAGGAGAAAGTAGGGGCGGTAGATTTCACCGTCCATACAAGTGTGGAAGACAAAGGGTAGCAAAAATTGCTTCCCCTTCAAGGGACTTATTTAGGAGAGGACATGGGTGGCAAACTTTGCCACCCTTAGGGCTAAATGCGGCTAGGAAGAGGGAAGAGAAAAACCACAGGTGAGCATGAGGAAGAAAACAACGCCCGCGGCAGGGTGGAGAGGAAGTGCGCGGGCAGGGAGGGAGAAAAGATAAAAAAACAAAATGAAAAAGCAAAACACAATTAACACTAAGGAAAAATAAGGGAAAGCAGTGAAACAAATGCCTAAAACAAACCCTACCTAAGAAACTATGCATGCCACGAGGTTGAATCCACTAAAATGCACTTTGACTCGTCAGCTGGGTTGCTTAGACGCAAGAGGCAGAAGGAGAGGAGGAAGCAATGAGGAAAGATAGGCTCAAATCAGCTTATATGGGGTGAGAAACCCACCCCAACAACCCACCACATGTGGCCATAAATGCCCTACATGATTATCGAGATGTGTAAGGGCAGAAAAATTTGCTGCCCTTGCATGTTTTGATAAATCTGTGCAAGGGTGGCAAAATTTGCCACCCTTACATGCCAGAGTGCAGGGGTGGCAAAATTTTCCACCCTTACAGGAAAACAAGGGAAATGCAGAGGCAAAAAATTTTGTTGCCCTTACAGGGAAAGGAAGAAAAGACTAACTCTTAGAAGAGGTAGTCTGAAAAGGGGACTTGGTTCCCAGAATGTTTCAAGACCGTAACGGCCTTCACTTTTTGGGAAGACGTGTTTCACAAATTTTGGAAGTTCTAGGCAGACCAAGACAAGAACGAGAAAAACCCACCTCGAAAAAAAACTTAGAGAGATGAAAGATGAAACGGACAAGTTTCATAGGGGGTTGTTCCCAAAAATGAGCTGAGCTAATTTTGGAAACAACATGGCCAAGTCTATAATTCCATAAAGTTGCATCTTTATCTATAGTAGCTACAACACAAGACAAATTAGCATTATTTGTAGACAAATATAAAGTGACTACTTTCTTACCTTTTGTAACAACCAAATAACCCTTTGTAACCTTCCATGATTTGGCTATAAATGTGACCATATAACCCTCATTACCCAACTTCCCTATAGAGATTGGATTTCTCCTTAAGATTAGAACATGTCTGACATCTTTCAATACCCAAGAATTTATATTCTATAATTTAACCTGAACACTTCCATTTCTAATAATGCTATAAGATTCATCATCACCAAAGTAAACATTCCCATAGTTACCTTGAACATAATCTATAAAATAATGTCTATGAGGAGTAGCATGAAAAGAAGCACCTACATCTAAAACCCTAGATTCAACAATATTATCCAAACAAAATATATGATCATCTTTTAATACATCACTTTCTACATTTTCTTCTCTATTACCTTCTTGTTTGTCCTTACTTGATTTATCCTTTTGAAACCAACACTCTTCCTTTGTGTGTCCTGGCTTGCCACAAATCCAACATTCCATCTTGCCTCTTGATTTAGATCTTATACCCCCTTTTGATTTTAAATAGCTACCTCTTCCTCTATTCTTCTACTTTCCTCTATTATCCACTGTTAATGTGTTTCTAGATATGGATGTTTCACATGTGATTTTATTTCACATTTCCTTGCTTAGGATAATGACCACCACATTTTCAAACATTAGTTTGGCATTGTTAGACACAAAGTTGCTTACTTCCATTACTAATATATTCCAACTTTCAAGCAAGGAACAAAGAACAAGAAGATCCCTAACTTCATCATCAAAGCTAATATTTATTAAATGTAATTGACTAGTAACTATGTAAAGCTCATTTAAATGAGTTGGTACTGAACCATTTTTAGACATATTCATATTAAAAAATTTTTTCATCAAAAATATTTTATTTGAGGTAGAATGTTTTTCATATAACTTGCCTAATGTGATCATAATACTTTCTATTATCTTTTATTTTGATATGTTAAATGATACAAAAGATTGAAGGCAAAATCATATGGTTCCAAAGGATTTTTTATCCAATAGTTCCCAATCTTCATCTGACACTATCAATGGCTTCTTGGTTTTCCTTCCTAATGGTAAATAAAGGTCCTTTGGTAAATATAATCCTCCATCTACATCTTCCATAATCCAAAATGCTATCCATTGAACTTCTCCACCATAGATTTATTTCCATCCACTATAGATCCAATCGAGGTTAAACCCTTTTCTTCCTGCAATTTAAAATTATGAAAACAAAACCTTTTCTCTAATACCACTTGTTAGGATAAATTAAAACCTAGATCTATCCCCAAATCACATACAAGAGAAACTATGAAATTAATTAATCAAACATTCAAAAAATAAACATAGACATGCACATAAGAAGAGATGCCATATTTAACGTGGTTCACCCAAGATGGGATATATCCATTAAACTTGTTTAGTATATTATTTATAGCAATACAAGGGGAAAACAAAATCCTATAACAAATCCTATTACACCTCTCTACACTTTTTGCCTTTCTTTATGTATAATATTTCATTATATTTTTTCAAACTCATACATCGCAACCATATATCAATACATTTTAAGGAAAAAACACCTAAAAATAACCTCTTATATTAGATATAGGAACCTTTAATTAATGACCTAGATGGAATATGAAATTAAAATTTAACAAGGTAATTTTAATATAAAAAATTATCCAGGGTGTGTGGCCCTCAGACCCCCATTGGGGGGTCATCCCCCTAACCCTGTAAGGGGGTTCCAACCCTTTCAACCTCCTATTCCATCAAGGATTAAAATAATGGCATCCAAACCTGGTTGAAATAACATCAAAATTTTAACCTTTGATCTTGAAATACAATTAGTCTCCACACCTAACATCCCACATTAGATGCCTTCACATTTTTTGCATCTCCTTATTTATCTAAAACACTAAGGTAAGTAAAGGTATGTGTTTTTCAATTCTATCCTTTAATTTATCTTATTTTCTCCTTAATAAACTTTATTTAACTTTAACATATGTGTTTTTATGTTCTTTTCTTGAAGCACCATCTCATGTTACACCTAGATGACACATGATGAGCTTTGAGTGGGGAATATGTTTACACATCATATTTTCAAACTTTATCAATTACTAATGCTTTCTATCTTGTAATAACTTATTGAGTCTCAATATACTTGAGTGCTTTCCTTAAGTGGTGCACTATGAAAGGGGTGAGTAGACCATTGGTGCTTCACAAGATTGTTGTCCCATTTTTACACATATTATATACACACTTTTCTCCTAAAACCATTCCCCTAAGCTTTTCCTCCTATTTTTCACCCTCATCTTTCCATTTACCACCTTCATTATCCATTCCCCTAACCTAGAACTCCCTTTTTGATGATTTACATTACATATATATCCCCATCAACCTTGTACTCTTATTGATAAAACTTATTAGGGTCTAGATCATCCCCTAGCTAACCTAGTCCATGACCTGGTTTATTTTTATCAATTATGATACTAGGTCAACTAAATCAACCTTATCAGCCTAAAATTTTGAAAGGGATTAAGGTTAGATCCATTTATATAAACAAATTAATTTTTTTAATTTATAATATAAGAGAAGAAGTAAGATATATTGTGCATCTACTTATCCACCATTCTACTTGAGGAGAAATCTTAAGGTTTCATACTTTATTTTGAGATATATATATATATTGTCTTGTGGATAACTATTTTGGATGCAATAATAATATGTTTATCCTAGATATAATTTATCTTTATCATCCTTACATACCACAACAACCTCTTATGAAGCAACTTGGACAAGGGAGAGATTGAGGTTTGATAGGTTCATCTTCAAAGGTAAGTATTCCTAACTTTGTTCCTCCTTTGTAAGAGTAGATTGATATGCATTTTTACTTCTCTTCCATGTGATAGGATTATATATACATTGACATGGGTATATTTATTCTATGCATGTTTAATTTTAATGTTTATTACCCCCACTCTTTGCCACAATATTTTTTGGTAACTAGATTAGACTTTGATTTACTTGTTATTAGTTTAGTGAATATGAAAACAAAGAACCTAGTTAGGGTTATTGTGTAGTTTTTCTTGATTGGAGGCTTCCGAACCCTCCCTAGTGATATTATCATGGTAGGAAATCCCTTGGCTAGGTATAGTGGATCCATCTTGGTCATGACTCTAATTATCTAATGTATCCCCAATTGGAAGTGTAATTTTGATATATCTTCTTCAAACTATGATTGATTTATAGATATGTTGTGTTTTCCATTGCATAAACACACGAATATCTGAAACCTATGTGCATGATCCAAAAAAAAATGTAAAAGGTTATAATGAACCCTAATATGTGTATGTGGATTTTATATTAAAGGACCTATATTTTATACATGGAAAAAACTTCAGTTTTTAGATGGAAGCATCAATGATAATGTCCCTATTTATACATTAATCTCCTATCTGGTAGAGAGTTGATTTCCATGATTTAATGGATAATATTTGAGCATCATCCTAACTATTCATTTACCTACACATCCTATATCTAATTTCACATCATTAGCTAAGTTATGTATTACTCCTTATTCATGTTTAATAAATAAAATTTACTATTTATATTTAGCGTATTTCCATAATCAACATTGTATCATAATATATTTTGAATTCAAATTATTTAATTGGACTACTTTTATAATAGTTATTCCTTAGTTTCTAAGGTTTTTATCTCTTATAAATCTTTCCAAATAGAATAAAACTAATCATGAAATTATGCACAACAAAATAATGTGTGATAGAATCATGTCCCCAATCTTAGTAAATAGTAATATATACACACATAATATCGTGATCTTGGAGCACACAAGCACCAAAGACATGACATAAATATGACTTGACTTTAACCAAACATATACAAAATGTCCATGAAATTTGATATGTGATCCTCTATCATGACTGAGACACAATGGTAAAAATAATCAATACATTCATATAAACATGCAATATAACACACATCAATCATCACACAATGTAATAGTCAATAACAATAAGCATGTTGAAAGAAAGCAATGTTATTCCACATAATCCATCAATTCCATCATTGAATAAAGTAAATAATGTTATACATATAAAGTAAAATAAAATTATATGCAGAATAAATTCATATACAGATTACTATGATCAATAGATCATTATATAAAGATATAACCTAATAAGTGTGCAAAAATATTTCTAATGTAAGCATGTCCCTAATGTATAAAGGTATCCCCTAAGTGTAAATAATGTTTGGAATTTGTCTTTTCATGTATCATATGTATCTTATATTTCCTTCATCCCACTTTTGTATACTATGAAAACCATGTGTGTATAAAATAAATATCTATTTCATGTTGTATATGATAAATAACATCAATCAATCATGTAACTAGAAAAGCATGTGAGGCATATGTGCTGATTTTGAAGTTTTGAAGTTTTTATTTATTATTTCTGGATTTGTTGTATGATATCTTACTATGCCATAAATGTTATGCTCATATGTACATCCTATATCATACATGTTAGAATCATCAAGTTCATTTTCATATTCATCTATTGATATGTCATCCAAAGCATATTGTTTACTTGTATTAGGGTATGAATAACCCATTGTGCCATATTTTAGAATTACTTTATTTTGTCAAAGTAGTAGTATTTCCACAGTCCATGAGATAAAATTGTGAGAGTTTATGGAAAATTTTGTATAAGAGTTTTTCAACCAGATAACAATAGGAAAAGTGCAATTAAAATAAAATAAATAAATGTAAAAAATTGTGTAAGAGTTTTTTAATCAATGATTTAGTTCAGTCTCCATGAAACATCATTATAAAGAGAGAAATGATAAGTTTACAGACTTAGATGTTCATTTTATAGATATTACAATGAATCATGGTGATGTCAATGAGTCAAATAATGGTAAACCAACAAAAATAGTTTACTTTATGAATTTTTTAATTGAAAACAAATTAAAATAAATGTATAAATTTTTGTTGTTTAAAAATTATAAAACATTAAGATAGAAACCAAAAAGAAAATAATGAATAGAAATTTGGATTAAAATTTAAACTAAAAATATTTTATAATTTTATAATTAGATTTAAGTTTTAAATATTTTACTTAATTTTATTTTATTTTATATTAATTATATTCTTCATAATTAGTATCATGTACCTTATTTACACTCATATGAGGAGAATGATTAGATATAATTTTATGATAACTAGTTGAAGAAAAAGGTTTCCCTTGCACTTCTTTATTTGGATACATTATATCCATTGAAATATAAATAGTCCTATATTTGATCTAAAATTTAATATAATTGTGATTAATATCATGCATTTCATCCATTATTCTTATCCGTTATATTCCTATCATAACATTATTTTCAGTCATAATAGGGGAAATGTTCAATATAATGGAACATAATTTAAGACTGAGATATATGTGTCACTTAATAGATATGATGTGCAATTAATATGAAGTAGTATTATTTAAGTGTTTAATGTCACATCCAAGATAATTAAAAATTTTCATTCTATAAACATTAGTTTCACAATAGATATCAATCATAAAATCGGTGTATTACTTGCATCTATGTGAGGGTTACTATGAAAGTTTCCAACAATCATGAAGAGTTTGTGATTTCCATATTGGAAACCATAATTTTAACATTATTCATTTTAGATACATATTTATTGTGATTTTATTTCTTATCCACCACTTATTTATGTATATTTTATTTAGTTAACCTTTATTATAAAAATTCAGCTTTGGGAGATTGAACCTCAATTTTAATAGGCTTATCAAATACAGAAAGTGTGATTGAGTCAATGTTAATTTAGTAGATGTATATAAATTAATACCACCACTATAAATAATATATTTTATGATTTTTTTAAATTCCCAACACTTATGTGTGGGATGTCCATGAACTCTATGATAAACAAAATATTATTTGTATCTTCTAACATGATTCCTAAGAGGTAATGTGATCAAAATATTTCAAAGAATACAAAAGTTCTAACTGAATATGTATTGAGCTTATTCCATATTTTTGATGCATTATTCATATATGTATGTTGTTTCTAAACCCATGTTTGAGATGAAATATTTTTAGATATAAATCTTTTGAATGTAAAGCCAAAGATGAAATTTATAATAATATGATTAGTATTTTTAGCATGTATAATATTATAATCAACTAATGCACAATATACATAATAGTAAACACTTATATGTAATGAATAATATTAAGCATATTATGAATAACATTGGTGACATTATTAGTATATTAATTTAATTGTTGATATTTATCATGGATGGTCATAATAGGTATACAATTATTCATGGGTTGGTGAATATTTTATATTTATATCATAAACTCTATACACTACATCTTCGATATTAATATAAAATTATACAAGATTATGCACCATAAATTTTGGTGTTGTGATAATAATTATATAATATAATCCTTTCTAAAAATATAAGGGAGGAATGTTATATATCACTACCTTGAGGTCCAGGGTAAGTGAAACAAAATGAGTCACACATGGATTGTTTTTAGAATCAACATTTATGTAATATGTGTTTCTATGGGGAGATAATAACTCATGTAATATGTTTCATAGAGGAAGTATATAATAACTCAAATACTTGAAATGAAGATTCTAGGTGGAGCCTAGTAGAAAAAACTTGTTCATGTTATGTGACAGATTTGTAGGTTTAAGACCAGTTTGGGTAAGATGACAGAATGGTGAAAGATATATGAAAGAATGGAGGAATTAGTATAGAGGTTTTGGGTGGGTTATGGTAGTAATAATCAGATTGGAAGTACTATTGCATCATATTGGTAGATCTACAGGGCTTAAAATGTGTTGGGCATAGACTTGTAAAAGCTTAGGTACATGTTTTACCTTGAGTGGAGATTTATCCATTTGGAAGGTAGAGTATTATTGTATTTTCTTTATGATATTATATATATATATATATATATATATATATAGTTAGAGAGAGAGAGAGAGAGAGAATACTATGGGAGCCTATTTCATAAATTCTAATGGTTATTCAATTGTGTTCCTCTCATATTTGGAAAGGGACAAAACTTGGTTGTATTGTCTATCTTCATCTACTTCCTACCATGTACCAAGATAAAACTAGTCTATTGAGGGTTTGACTATCTAACTTTGAGATCCAAATGGAGTATATTTTATTTTTATGTGATGTGAGTCCCATGACTTGGTACAGAGTATCTATGGCTTTTAAGGTGGATATTGGAGGGCCCTTATTCAAATCTCCCTGCCTTCTTAGGGATAAAATGTTGTGGGTTTTGAGGGATGAAGTTAGAGTATTTATACTAAAAATGACTTGGGTTTGGGTGGATGATATATGAATCTACCCCTTACTTCTTGTAGTGTATTTTAGAGGATTTCATTATGTTGTCTTTTCAGGAAGGGTGGATGTTGGATAATTTTAACCTTGTCCCTTTTGGTTTATCAAGTGTGTCTTAAAACCTAAATGCATTACTTGTTGGTTGGTTGCCCTATTGTGAAATGGTTATCCAGACCACCAATAGGAAGAGTAATTATGGTAGACATATTTTTAAATATTTCTTAACCAAACTAGAGGAAAAGGTAATTTATGATGTGCTAAATATTCCTAACTCATATCAAGTTGCTACTATATTATTGAAAATGATTAGACATTTATTTTCTATAATTTTGTTGTTGTTTGGATCAATAGATTTGAAATACCACTAGTTGTGATTTGGTTGGGTGGAGGTTATGCATATATCTTGAGGAGATATAATATTAATGAAATACTTCATGTTCTTGGTTCACTTTTATTCTGGAGCATAAGCTTCAGGGAAGATTTTGAGAAGTGTGAAAACTATTATGTATATTTTATATTTGTTGAGGTGTTACCTTTATTGATTTACTAAGGTTATGGGATCCTTAAAGCCCTCTTGATGATATGGTTATGGGATTTATCAAACCCTTTTCTTATTTGAACTTATTTGGTTGTGGGCTCCTTTAAACACTCATTTTGTTGTGATTTGGTATGGTTATGGGAGCCATCAAACCCTCTTATTATGATCTAGTATGGTTGTGAGGGCCATCAAACCCTCTTTTTATGATCTAGAATGGTTGTGGAATCCTTTAAACTCTCTTTTGGTTATGGGACCAGTAATAAAAAACCTCACTTTTCTGGTGCATAGCTACAGCTTCAAAAGAATTTATCCTAATCAAATAAAATAATAATTCATCATTATTAACACCATCCTTAGTTTTAGTATATATAAATTTAACCCATTGCATTAGATTAATTGGAAACATATTCTACTTTTTAGTAAATAAACATGAAATAAGGGGAAATCATAACTTAATTTAAAAAATATAAACTATCAACATTCATTATATCTATGTTAGGTGTTTTCTTAGATAATAAGGGGAAATTTTAAATCAGATTTGAAAAATAATGAAAGATAATTATAAAAACCTAAGAAATAAAAATAAAACCATAAGGGATAGACATTTAGGGTTTACCATGGTCAAAATATATATTTGATTAACCATAACATTTTATTTTCTTTTAGATTTAATCCATCTAAATAACACTAAAATATTGAGATTTATATTTTATAAAATACTATATAAAACATAAAATTATCAATTTATAAAGGGGAATTGATTGCACATCCTATTTATAGAAATAAAGAAGAAAAGGACTTAGATAATGTTCTGGTTTACTTTGCTTATTTCTTCTATCACTAATTTGGAGAATAATTTGTATTGTATTTGTAATTTCTTAGATAAAAAATCAAGATCTCTAGATATGCCAAGACACTATTGGTGATGTTAAAATTATTGCAACAAAAAATATTATATTTTACCTACCAAAATTATTCATGTTAAATGTGCTAGTTTATTCTACCATAGAATTGTTGCATATGTATTTGTAGATGATTTCTATGTATTTGATTTCCCTTGATCATGTGCATAGATTCAAATTTTTATTTTATTTTCCTTAAAACCACAACTTGACATTAAACACTATATTGACATTTAATTAGGGTTGTAAATATGGTTTGGTAAACCCCAACCATTCCATGTTAGGTGATTTTTATTTTAATATGTTATAATGCTCTAAATATGTATCAAATCATATTTATATTAGGAAAATGTTCAATAAAGAGGAAGAATAAAATAAAAATTATAAGAATAAATATTTCATAGAATATTTTGGGTATTAAATTGATTTAATAATATTTCACCCTCCATATTTAATAAGCTAACACATGTTTTACCTACAAAACCCAACAATCTAATTAAAAACTAACTACATTCATTAAACTAACATAATTAAATTAACACTAAAAATGATTTCCTTATATAATACTATTTTTACTTGTTTATTGAAAATGTGTCCCATTAAGAGATGCATGTCACAAACAAAAACTCTAACAACTAACAAATTAATAAAATGCATTTGGATCATATGACCCAAAAAACTCCCCTTAATCTAAAAGTGGCCAAAATATGATATAGAGAAGATGACTATGAATACATATAAAAATATGTTTTAATAGTTGAAAATTAGCACTTTATACATCATTTTATTCATCAATTGATGGTTTTTTATTCAAACCCTATAATCTGGGCACAAAAAGTATCACTTATGCAAACCCTGATCAGATCATGACATGAATGATGAGTATCATACTGGTAATACTCATGCCCTTTCAATATATATACTTGTACTTAAATCTAAGTATCATCATTGGCATACTAAAATACCTCAATTCATATCTCAATGATAATTTGGTACTCGCTATATGGCATGTCTACACTGATGCCCAATAACACTAACCATTTTTCCTTAACACTATTAGTTCTAGAAGTCCATGTTAATGTTATCATAATTTGGTTTAAAAAAACCTAATATGATAAAAAAATGAAATGTAACTCATCTACTAATATATGGAATTTAATCATACATCTGAATATAAAATATTAAAAATGATTACAATGATTTCATAAGTGGCATATGTCAAATGCAGTAAGTACATAAAAAGGATAAGTACTTAATTTTTTTTATTAAAATTATGACTTTGACTATATTTTGAAAGTTTAAATTAGATAAATAAGGCTTGTTATTCACCTAGATCTTGAACTATACTTATATCTATTTAGGTTCAAGTGTATTGATATGGGTTTGTATCACTAATATAATTTTAACCTATATTGGTTACTATTGACATATGAAAAAAAATAAATGACTATGACTATAGGGTTACCTTCTCCTACCTTTGCATGTTTTTTATGTGTCACCCTAAAACTTGAGAATGCATGAAACTCCACAAATCATTCTCCTTCACCTTGTAACCCTAGGTGTGCTTGTGAGTAATATAAACCTAAATTTTTTGGGAAAGTGTAATGGGATAAGCTAACCCCAATCACCCCCACTGATCATTGAACACAACCTATGTATATAATATTCTAAGGATAAAAATCAATTGACACATAGTTACCCCATATTATGTGATTCTATAATTTTTATCTTGCACTATATGCATACATGTAATGATTTGGTTTTGATACTTGATAATGTTTGATTTAACTTATCGTTAGTGTAATTCAAACTTGGCTTGTGATTGTTTTTAGCGATACATTAGCAACTTAAGAAAAATATGGCATAATTTTTCAATCTGTAATAGTTTAATTATGTGTACCTAATAAGTGCCAAGTCTCTTTTGAATTACACCTTTATTTTCTTATAGTTGAGCATAATTGGGTAATTTTACATAACACCAAAACACTAGGATAATGGATCAACCTTAAGGAAAGTTTTTTTTTTAAATATAATTACTAAGAGTTTTTCATTTCCAACTATATCATGTCATTATCGATTGATGATATTGATATAAATTGAAAGAACTAACTTGTGTATAGGTGGACTAAAGTGATGGTCTATAGATGTATATTTAGGATATTTAAATAGGGTTAAGATAGACTTTAAGGTTCTTAAAAGCTTTTAAGAGTAGAATATAAGTGGAAATTCATAAGATAGCATGAAAGTGCGATAGAACAGAGGGTTATGATCTTGTTTATGCAATCATTTCATGCATGGAAAATTTGTGGGAAGCATGTCATTTTAAAGTTATTAAGAATTTATTTATATATTTAAAAATTCCCCTTTTATTATAATAATGTAATTATTAGAGTAAAAGGTTAAAATGTACCTTTGTGTATACAACACAGTTTTTGTTTATTATGAATCTAAAATTGTACAATTAATGCAATAAGAAACCTATAATCATGTTTAAAAAATGTCCATATATTGAAATTTTTATTTTAAAATTTATTTTTGAAAACTTTAAAGAGAAAAAGTAATAGTACACGTGTTGGTTAAAACAATGTTTCCCTTACAAATTTTTAAAGATGATGCTTCCTTGTTGAAGAATTGGAAAAACATGTGCTTCCTCTCTAAATCACATGGAGATTTCTAATCATTGTGATCCAAACTTATGTAACTATTAAGGATATTGGGTTGGGAAGACAACATATCCTAAGCCTTAGGAATGTGGTGAGAATTATGAAATGTACTAACCCAAATAAATATGCAGGTAAAAGAAAAAACCACATGATGGGTTCACTCAAATAAATTGAATAAACCACTACATATGAATTATAAACTCAATTGTATATTTTTTCTCAAGTTCTCTCAAGTTCACTCCATGTAAAAAAAATTTCATGTTTGAAAGGGAATGAAAAACGTCCATGCCCCCATCATGAATGAATTTTTGATTGTATAGTTTCACTAATTTTACTAAATGTAGAAATAAATACATGATTAAAATAGAATGAAAAATGTTCATGACCCTATCAAGACTATAGATTTGATAAGTGTGAATTGAAATGACAACCATTTGAGATTAAATTATAAAATATATTTTTATGTATGTGCATGAACTAGTATCAAGCCTTATAAATCTAAAAGTGTGTATATGTGTATGAATAACTATCATTGCCTATGAATTTTTCAAAATTGATATAAAATTTTGTATATTTATATGCTAAATTTGATAATCTATATCTCAAATGTATCTATATGTGGATACATGTAATTCATGTTAGTGTAAAATATGTGATATGCCCATGAATATGTATGAATGTGTCCTCAAGTCTTTATAAAGTGATTGAATATGATTTAAAAATGCACCTGTAATCTATTGTGAAGTGATAATATATGTTATATAACTAAATCATCTGATATACGAACCATATGAATTTGTGAAAGTTTTACTCTAATATGATTTTATGTTCATGAGGGCTTATGTATCTATGATAAGACCACTATAATTACACCTTTTGAGATGAATTATGTGTCTTTTAATCACTCATTTATAAATAAGATCCAATTGTATAATGTCATGTATAAAGATATAATCATATAATATCATGTGAACATGTGATAATATATCATCATAGTAATGTATAAATCAATCAAGGAATGTATGTAACATATGAAATACAAGGAATATATGTGTCACATTTAGATATATTAATAAATAAATAATGTATTAGTAGGATCACTAAATAGTATTACATATTAAAGTGCATGATATAAATTATGTCACTGCTTATTGTTAGCAAGCTCAATAAGTGCAAGTGTTAATGTCATGCATAAGGCCAAGGGAAACATACTATGGAAATTAAGATGTCCAAAAAAAAATACAAGATTCACATGAAAGGGGAGATGAATATGTATAAAAAAATGTAATAAAATATGTCACATTAAACAAGGCCTAGGGCCATACTCAAGGGACATAAATATTTAACAAGCAAGTCCAAAGGGCCACACATAATAGACAAAAAAAATCCTATCATGCAAGAGAGTAGTAACATCATGGACCATAAAACAAGTAAATAATATACTACAAAATTCATATGTATCAATGTGACATCACAATAAAACAACAAATCCATTTATAATAATGTAATATATAAGTAACTAGAAAGACATGTGTAAGAAATATAGATAGCTCAACATGGTAGAAAGGTCATAGAAATATATAATCTATAATAGTGAAACCTATGGAATAATATTCCCCAAATATTGGTGTGGCCAATAGGTATAGGAAATTATAACATCTTTATGTCCATATATAATTTGTATGTCATTCACACACTCATATACCATGACATGCATGTGTTTTTGAAAATAGTATGCCATATACCAAACATGTGGTAGATAACATATCTAAATAGTGTAATCTAGTAATCCTGTCATGCTCATGTATTAATTTTTATATTTTTATTAGTTGAATGTTTTTACATTTTCATGATTATTTGTTTTTTTCTTTTTTTTGAAATATTTGTAATTTGTGTCATAAATATGTGATAATATTATCCTTGTTGAGATTTAACTTGAAATATCTTGTCTTGTACTTCAAATTATGTTAACACATTGAATTTTATTCTACTTTAATTGATTGTTCATACCTAGTTCCTATTATTATATTTAAATACCTTGCCTTTTTGGAGTATCAATACCATCATTTTGATTCTTTCATGTATTTTATTCATGTGATAAAGAGATATAATATTTTATTTTATTTATTATAGTTTGTAGTAGGTATAACCATTACAATATAAATGTGAGTACCAAATTAGTGGTAGAGAGTTTTACCTAAATAAATGTATCAACGGGATTTATGTCACATGAAATTGGTATGGTATTATGTCCAAGAAATGTACCATAATTTGGACTATATATATCCTCAATGTTGAGTCCAAAATGTTGTACTAATGTGATAATACACTCATTTTGGAGTTGGTTCTCATTAATTTGAATATCTTGCTGATAATCACCTTATATATATGTTTTATTAGTCAAATCTTCTTTTCATGTTTTTTTTTCTAGTTGTAGTTGAAAATGGTGTATTTATAGAAATTGATGTTAGTGTTACATGTTGATGTTGTACTAACTTGATAATGAATTCATTATTGTATAATTGAATGTAAATTTTTAATGTATCACAGTGATATATGTCATGTCCCATGATTTTATGATAACCATAATATGATTTTCTTTATTGATGTGAAAGACATCCCTAGCTCAATGTTGAGTAGATAGTAATGTGTTGAGATGATGATCAAGTAATATTTTAAATATTTTTATTGGTATATATTGAATATTGTTTACTTGTAATGGTGTTTCAGCCCTAAAAATTTCTATTTCCACATTATTTACTAAAGCGTATGACCGCTTCTTTTTTGAAGTCATGTTTAATCTTAGTGTTGCTTATGCATGTTATGAAAGCATTAAAATTATGTTTTGAATTTAGAATGTACTCATGATATATCATTATTTCCATTATTTTTCGGATGGAATATTTTTATTGGATAGGAATTTATGATATTTCTATTTTTTTGTATATGAGTCATCTTAATATTCTACAACTCTAATATGTGTGAATAGAGTGTGGGATAATTATTTCTGTTAGGTTGTGGAGCTAAAAGCTTCACTGATGCAAGCAGGGAAGGAGGTTGTGAAGGGTTGTGGAGTGTCAGAGACACCGGCATCGGTCAGGCCAACTGATGTCAGTAGGGTATAGATAGGAAGACAACCAACGTCGGTCAGAAGTCGGCCAACGTCGGCACCCCCCAGGTAGATAGGGACCGATGTTAGTCACCTGTGTGGTTTGGACTGCAAGTATGTTATGGGCAGTTAGCTAATGAACCAAGTGTTTGCATGTCAAGAGCCAATTTTACACTAGAAGCTATGGATCTAATTATTGTAATTAGGTGTCTAATTATTGTTTGCATGAGATCTATTTAAGAGACTCATTGGTTGTATTGTAAATGAGTGCTAGAGAGTAAGAGAGAAATAATATAAGCTCCTTCTGTGTGTGAGGTGAGCAATGGTGTGTTCCTCCTAGTGCCACAGTACCAAGTGTGGGTGTTGGATTTGAGAATCAACAGGGTTCTTCATGTATGTATGATCTTGGTCATCAGGTGAGCATGGCTACGATAGGAGATCTACATGGGTAAGTAAGATCATTGATTTGCAGGCATATGTGTGTGTAAGGTCAAAGTTCACAGGTGTGCAAAACTAGATTGATTGTAGGTGTGCAAGATCAGATAGGATAACAACACAATAGGGAGCAGAATCAGGTGGGATCTACTTGGAGTATAGTGTGTACTTATGGAGTGCATGGAGCACTTGTGGAGTGCGTGGAGCACAGGTGTAAGGTGAATACCAACTCTATGTTTGAGTTGGGTGTTGGGACCTAAGGGAGAGGGCTTTGAGGGAAGATTTACTCTTTATGCCCTAGAGGTGTGGGAGCCCTAGAGGTGTGTAAGGAAGAAGAACTGTGGTAGCCTTCTTTGTTGTATTTCCTTCTGAAAGAGTTTTAATACAACTTGTGTATTTTTTCTCATATCATGTGTTATTTTTGAATTCTAGTTACTTGTGTATTCTGGTTAATTTCTACATATTAAGTTGCTTGGTAATCAATTGTGTGCTTTCGTTATTTTATCCCAACACATGGTATCAGAGCTAAGGTTGCAGGGAGCAGGTTTTGTGTTTTGTTACAGGTCACTCTCAGGGGTTTCTAATTGAGTGGGAGTAGAGAAATGGTAGATGAGAGTAAGCTAAGAATGGAGGAGTTGAAAAGCACAGATGGTCACTTACAGTCCTATGGAAAGAAAGAGTAGGTAAAAGAATATTGTTGGTTTGTAGCAGATCAACATGAAGGAACTAAAGATGTAGATGTTGCAGGTGTTGTGGCACAGGATGCTCTGGGAGATTTCTTGGATAAAGTTGAATCTTGGATAATAGATTCTATTTCCTCTTTCCATGCAGCCCCAGGGAGAGGAGCTGGTGAGCCTTGTCAGATTATTGGCAAAGGGGAAGTGAAGATAAAATTGTAGGTAGCCAACACATGGGTGTTGAAGGAGGTCATGCAGGTCCTAGGTTTGGAGATGTGGCTAATTTCTTTAGAAAGGTTGGGTGATGAGATATTCTCAAGAACTCTCATAGTGGATGCACTTGAATTAGTTGGTTGTAAGAAAATAGGTACTCTTTATCTACTTGTTTATATTACTGATTCTTCTTCTATTGTAGAGACGTGGCTTTGTAGGCTTGGTCACATGAGCAAGAAGGAGATGCATGTTCTTAATCAAAAGACTGATATATTTGATAGGCTTAAGAACTAGAAAGCCTTGGTGTTTATGGAGGAGATGGTAGATAGAGACCAGTGGATGGGGCTGGATACTTCTGGGCAGGGCAATTTGGACATGGGTTTTGATTTAAAGGAGCTCACAGGTAAAAGGTCATCACTCACAGGCGAACACAGGTACTGGCATCGGTAGGAAAATTGATGTCGACAGTAGGTAATACTGACGTCAGTCAGGAGGACTGACATCGGTAGCAAGAGGACACCGACATTAGTAGGGTTAGTAGTCAGGACAGGCACAAAAATCGACGTCGGTTGGATGCAGACTGTGTGGTGACCGAGGTCGGTCACTGTAATAGATTTTGGGTGGATAACAAGCTATCAAGGAGTCTCAAATGCCCATATGGAGGAATGAAGGTGGTAAGTAAGCCTCAAATTCATTGTTCCTCTTCTTTATACTTGTTGCTGTGTGTAGAGTAGGAAGGATCCAGGAAACAGTGGGAGCATGGCAGGAATATGTTGCAGAACCAAGCGGGAGATTTGGTAGGGTTGCCAGCTGGTATGAAAAGCATAGAGATGAATGGATAACTTATTTGAGGAATAGAGGGAATGGACACATGAGATGGAAGACCAAGTCACATGGTCTTGAGGAAGCTGCAGGACAGTGGTACAGGTTTTGATAGGTGGATGACAAAGCATGACTTTAGTCAACGTCAGGGTAACTATTGTGGTTTGTCTTACCAGGGGAATGGTGATTGCAACATCATTCTGTTGCTGTATGTGGATGGTATGCTAGCTAGTAATTTTGTACATACAAGGTTTTGCTGAGCTAAGGGTAAGATTAGTTCAGTGGTTTGCTATGAAGAATTTGGAGCAGCAAAATTCTTTGGCATGGGGGACATGAGTGATCACAGGTTGATTTTGTCTCTAGTGGGAGCTGGTGTGAATCAGGTGTTGGTGAGGTTTAGGATGCAGAGCCAGATCACACTAAGGGCTAGATAGTTCAGTGTCTAAAATCACATGAGGTCTGGTATAGGCCTAAGTTTGCCCAAGCAGTGGGTGTTGTCAGAGAGTTAGGAGCCAATTCAGGGAAGTGGGTTTTCAAGTATTTGAGAGGGACCAGCAGCAGGGATTCATGCTATTCAGGGTCAAGACTTCACTATAGGAGTTTGTAGATTCAGATGGGGTAGGGTACTCAAATGACAGGAGGTACACCACAAGTTGTGTGGTGGGTTGTCTTCAAGATTGAGCTTGAAGAGGGATACAAGCCAGGAAATAGATTAGATGGGGTATAGGTATAGTGTAGCTATTTATCTCTGAGTGGGAGATTGTTAGGTTGTAGAGCTAAAATATTCACTGATGCAAGTAGGGAAGGAGGTTGCGAAGGGTTGCAGAGTGTTAGAGACATCGGCATCGATCAGGCTAATCGATGTCGGTAGGGTATAGACAGGAAGACAACCAACGTCAGTCAAAATTCAGTCAGTGTCAGCACCCCCTAAGAAGACAGGGACCAATGTTGGTCACCTGTGTGGTTTGGATTGTGAGTATGTTATGGGCAGTTAGCTAACGAACCAAGTGTTTGCATGTCAAGAGCCAATTTTAGACTAGAAGCTATGGATCTAATTATTATAATTAGGTGTCTAATTATTGTTTGCATGAGATCTATTTAAGAGACTCATTGGTTGTATTGTAAATGAGTGCTAGAGAGTAAGAGAGCAATAATATAAGCTCCTTTTGTGTGTGAGGTGAGCAATGGTGTGTTCTTCCTAGTGCCACAGTACCAAGTGTGGGTGCTGGATTGGAGAATCAATAGGGCTCTTCATGTATGTATGATCTTGGTCATCAGGTGAGCATGGATACGATAGGAGATCTACATGGGTAAGTAAGATCATTTATTTTTAGGTGTATGTGTGTGCAAGGTCAAGGTTCACAGGTGTGTAGAACCAGATTGATTTTCAGGTGTGCAAGATCAGATAGGATAGCAACACAATAGGGAGTAGAATCAGGTGGGATCTACTTGGAGTATAGTGTGTACTTGTGGAGTGCGTGGAGCACTTGTGGAGTGCGTGGAGTACAGGTGTAAGGTGAACACCAACTCTGTGTTTGAGTTGGGTGTTGGGACCTAAGGGAGAGAGCTTTGAGGGAAGATTTACTATTTATGCCCTAGAGGTGTGTAAGGAAGAAGAACTGTGGCAGCCTTCGTTGTTGTATTTCCTTCTGAAAGAGTTTTAATACAAGTTGTGTATTGTCTCTCATATCATGTGTTATTTCTGAATTCTAGTTACTTGTGTATTCTAGTTAATTTCCGCATATTAAGTTTCTTGGTAATCAATTGTGTGCTTCCATTATTTTATCCCAACAATTTCTCTAAAGGATTTAAGTTTAACCTACATAGTTGATCATATGTTATATCTTCCATTTTGGTATCTTCATCATTACTATCATAATAATCTATGAATATAACATATTGATATTATAAATTTACTAGTAAAGGAAGATTAGGAATGGATTTTAGTTGATTTATATTAATTTATGGCCCATGTTGTATAAATTATTTATATTCTATGAGTGCTTCCTTGTCATTTTATGTACTTGACTAACCCACATCATATGTATGCTTCATAGATACTAGAATGGGTTGCATTAGATACAAATAATAGTATGATCTTATGGATGTGATTGTTATTGGTCCTCATTAATAGATTAGGTTATCTTTAAATATTTAAAAGATTCATTATCTACTGGTTGTAAATAAGAATAGCCTTCATGCATATATTTCATACATATATGTAATGCCTATGGTACTACGTATAGATAATTTATCCATTATCACCCCAAAATAAATTTGTAATATAACTAATTAGGAATAACATAGAAATTATTTGTACCATCTTTAAACCTAGTCTCACATGTAAAGATATGCTTACAATTATTTCACGTAGATTCTTATCAAATCCTTTTATGATTCAATTTTATTTTATAATGGTATTCATGTTGATCCCTAATAGTTTAAATAATGTATTGCTACAAATTTTCAATCTATAATAATTATATACTAACACATGTTTGAACAATTTGTTTTTCATTAAAATTAAATGAATGATGGCAAGTTTATCTATATCATTTGTTGTGTAGTTAAGTATTTTTTTAAAAACTAATGTTTTTTTTTATCTTTCAATATATTAATAATAGATTAAAATGATGTATGTTATGTACCACTAGGGAGAGTTATTTCTAGTAATTCCTTATATATTATGTATTTGTATACCATTTATCTCTTGATTAACTCAAAGATATAAATATCATCATGGGTGTTATTTAGATAATCAATTTCATATACTTGGTTCAATTATATTTATTTAAATATGGACATTGAGAGGATTAAATCAGATCATTTTGACTATATTCATTCTACCATGCATGATGGGGAACCTTACCTCATCTAGTGTCAATATCATAAATGACAAAAGCTAAAACTAATATATAGGTGAATAATGGGAGTTGGATGGTTTATATTAAAATATTTAGGTTTAGGGGGATTAGAAACATAAGGAGACATGAATGCCATTTGTATAGTGGTAGAAAAAGGAAATTTTCATTAGATATTACAATAGTAGGATTTGAGGAAGGTTTGGGATTGTTTAATGGTAATTTTAGCCTTAATAGTCTTCTTAGACATGATCCTTTTGACCCATTTGTGTATATAATTTATCTAAATAAGATACATTAGTAATGTATAGTAATATGAAAATTATACCTTCATGACTTGTTTTAACTAGAAATGTTCAATCATTATGGCTATGAATAATGTGTATATTAAGGAATAATATGAAATTAGGTTTATAAAAAAACCTTGAGGATGAAATTTTAAACCCTAGAAGGATGAAACCCTAATGGAAACATATGGTTTGGTTTGGTTTGATATGTGTATGGGTTCACCAATATGTATTAACATAATTTAGTTTTATAATCCATAATACGATGTAAACATGAAATATAATTTAGATATTATCTTATGGAATCCAAGCATACATCCAAAGGTAAAATAATACAATTGATTATAATGTTTTAAAATTTTGAATATGCTAAATATATTAAGTACAAAAAATGGATGAGTGCTTATGCTTTATTCTTGAGCTCATGAATATTACTATATTATGGAATTATAAATTAGATAAAATTAGGTTTGTAATGTGTTTGGATCAAGAACTATACTTTTATCTATGTAGGGTTAGTTAGATAGATATAGGTCAATAGTTTTGGTTAATGATGATTTTTGATGGTTGGTATTGACCTATTTGTAAATGAGGGACTTATGTTTTTATTCTCAATACATGCAATATTAAACCTTGATGATATGCATAGCTCTATAAATATATTTCCATCATCTTAAAACCCTAATTGTGCTTTTGAGGGTTAGAAACCTATAAAATAGGTAAAGTGTAATATACTAAGTTGACCATATCACCCTTCTTTAATGATTGGTTACTACATACATATTATATTATACTTTGAGAATGGAAATCAAGCCACACATGGTTTTCCCACCTAATGTGATTATGAAATTGTGATCTTTCACTATATGTATGTACCTAATAATTTGCATTTAATACTTGAAAATGCTTTCTATGACTTGGATTTAATCTGATTCAGACTTGGCATGTGACTTATCCTATGGATACATTCATAATACAAAAATTACATGGAAAATTTTATCTATATGTAATAGTGTATATATGTGTATAAGATAAATTCCAATTCCATTTTGATCTAAACCTTCAATTATTAATGTATAAGTCAAATTAGGTAGTTTATTTTAATTTTTTTCAATGGGATTGGACCACTTTACCTTATATAGATAAAATGTCTCCCAATATTCTTGATTATTCTTCTAATCATGCACTTACAAAAGGTTTTATCAAAATATTAAATAGTGCATACTTAAATGTTTAATTAAAATTTTCTTTACATGTAAGAATAATTTGTTGAGTTTTGATCGTCATACCTCTTCACTATCATTATCATGACTTTAATCTTAAAACAAACTCAACAAAGCCTTTATTTATTTGTTAAATTAAATATTTATTAATTATCCAAATAGTGGTTTTTTTAATAGTTTAAAAAATAATAAAAATATATATAGTAAATATAATTACTTGGTAATGTATTTAGTCATTTATTTCAATGAAGAATTAAATATAGGGGACCCACATGCATTTTTTAAGCTAGAAAATCTAAATCTAAAGTAATTTTATCAAAATTTCTTATAATTTCAATGTAAAAACTCTAATTTTGTGCCATGCAACCATTTTCATTATGTTTAAACACCAAACACTAGTACTAATGCTTTAAATTAGGATGCCATGTCATTTATTCATGCCACTATTGTTTAGGATGCTTTAGAAAAAAAATTGTGCCCTCAAATTAATTTTTTAGTGTTATAATCATACTAAAAATTTAATAAAACAACACATTAATAGAATTATGGTGATCAACATGATTTTAAAAATAGTTTTGGAATGTTTTTTTCACCTTATATAAAATGTCCATGCTTGTTACACCTTGAGAAGACTTCTCATAAATTTTTTATGATTATAATTCTCCTCCATGAAGATTTTGATGTCCTAAATAAAACAATAACACCCAAAATCACACTAATAAATAAAATAGAACCTTGGAAAGTGTTTTGATTATTTTTGAGATTGTTTAAGACGTGCTCATATTCTAGATAGAGTAAATGGGCTTGAGGATTATTAAAATTTAATTTTTACAAGATTTAAATGAATAAATTAATAATTTATCATAATAATAATAATAATAATACATTACTCCTAAAAATATTAACTTATAATTTTTTGACAACTTATTCAGGGAAATATTCACAACTTCATGCTTCAAAGATCTTCCATGGGTACTTTTTCTTCCTCATAGATCAATTTTCTATTAACTTAGATACCAGTGTTACTCTAAAAAATAATAACTTGTAATTTTATGATAACTTATTTAGGTAAATATTCACAACTTCATGCTTCATGGGTCTTCCATGGATACTTTTTATTCCTTGCATATTAGTTTTCCATTAACTTAGATACCAATGTTAGGATAGAGTTAAATACATACAAAAATGAATTACATATTATTTATAAGAATAAATAATTAATAGAAATTTTCATTTAATACATTTATTTATTAATATTTTACCCTCAATGTTTAATAAACTTACACAATAATGTACATGACCCAATAGTCCAACCAAAAAATAACTATACCCATACAACTATCAAAACAAAATTAACACTAACATTAGTTTACTTATCTAATACTATTTTAATTTTTTCAAAAAAAAAAAAAGCATGTCCTATAATTTTCATGATTAATATAATAATATAATAAGTAATAAATTAACAAAATATATTTGGATCAAATGATCCAACAAGTTATCCCACCTAGGTGCATGTGAACTCAATCTTGATCCACTAGAATGAAATGCAATTCTTTGGTTTTTGACACTTGAAAACATGTAAAATTTTTCTTATTTTGGTATTTATACTTGGGTATAGGTATGGCAATTTTATGGCAATTAAAATTGTGTTCTTTTCTGGTAATTTATCAAGGAAGTGTTTATTTATTTCTCAAACTCAAAAGTGGTTATTAGTCTAATTTCCATGTAATGACCAAGTGAGTATGACCTTAGGTTTGATTAGTATTTATATATGAATATTTTATATTTCCCCCATAAATAACATATAAAATGTTTTCATGTTGATGCAAGAAATACTTTTAAATTTTAAAAGTAGTCGTTAAAGGTTATTAGGTGTTGTTGGTAGAGGACACCCATGATAACCACAACTACTTTAATATTATTGGCATTGTCAAGAATCAAGTAGAAAAGGTCTATAATATATAAAAAATGGATTAATATTATATATTATTATGTAATTTACTAGGGATATCATGAATAATTGTGATAAAAATTGGGTTGGCAGAGGCAAAAAATATGTAAACAAACATAAGAAAGTGTGCACAAGAGATAAATTTATATGCACAAGTTATGTATGTCAAAAATAATGTTTCCAAGTATATAATACAAAATTTAGGTATCTATAACTACCATATTTGTTAGATATGTTTATTAGTTTAATTCTTTTAGCCTATTTTTTATTAAAACTATAATTAGGGTAAATATAAATGGATAACCTTGACTCTTGTGCACAATCAACCTAAGTTTTCAAAATACTCTACAATTATATTAGTGTTTTTTTTCTTGTATTCCATTTTTAGATTATAATTTTAAATGTTTTCAACCCCAAACATCCGTATTTTTATTTTATGTATGGATATTATTCACATTAACCATGGTTTACATTAATAAAATTGAGTAGATTGATTTTTCATTGTTAGATGTTGTATTTCAACATATAAAAATCTAAAAATGTTAATCAACACATTAGTAAATATTTAAGAGAATTTCATATTTCAAACACTAATTACACATACAAAAAATCATGTAAAATGTTATATAAATAATGGATGAAAATGTTCCACATGTCTACAACCTTAAGGATAGTTTTTATGTTCCTACATCTTTTATTATTTCCAATTCATGTTTTACTCTTAATAGTATGAAAAAGAGTACTTTCCTCCTATATCAATGGTAAGGTTAAAAACTTGATTAATCCTCTTGAGATTAATACATCCTTATACATTATCTAGTCACTATGATGCATATTATAAGGGTTATACATAGATAAGTGTAAAATTTTCCCTTCACCAAGAAGATTTTAAAACCAAACTTAAGGGAATCATAATACCTTATAATCTTATTAACATATAATGTCATGGCATACATATTCCAAATGATTTTATCATTCAAAATTATACTAATTATATGGTCATGGAAACCCTCAAGTGCATATTCATGAGATTTTCAAATCTACAAAAAAATTTGAATATTGCCCCATAGTTAAACTAAACTTTATTCCTAGAATTTTTACTAGTGAAGTCTTCGATTGATTATATCCATGAAATAATGAACCCTTATATTGAATGTGTTTTTTTACAAGATATCTTTTGATATTGATAAATTACTAATAATAGACCTAAAACCATATATGAAAGTACTAAAAATATTAAACAAGGTCCCTTAAAAGGTATGAAAGATTACACATTTTGATTTTGTTGTCATATGGACTCATTTACTTATAAACCACTTGATTTTAAAATGCAACATATCTTTGTCAAAAGTGTCATAATATATATCGAGGGTAATATAGCTATTGTAGAGAGGATTAAAAAGAGAGTTAGTCAATAATTAGTCAAGAAATCATGAAAAATGCATTAAATACATTAAAAAAATTAGCCTATTTATTCATGTAGGAATTAAAAAAGATAAAAAGAAACAATTGAAATAAATTAACACTGATTACCTTCCCAAATGGATTCACCATACAAGTTCGACTTAAAATCATGTTCTCCCTTGATCAAGAGTTCTTATCTTCATCAACAATGGTGGTAACTCCTCCAATGATTCAAGATTTCTTTGCATAAACTAGGCTCAAGGTAGATAAAATCTCTACTCTAAACCATAAAATGAAGCTTGATAATGAAAACTAATGATTAAAAAAAATGATTATGGAGAAAATTTGTCATTATAACTTAGCATAAATCAAGCTTAAAAATGATGTTTATGGCCTCTCTATTTATAGATTTTTGAGATTGATCAGGATCAACCATGACCATCCATCTCACGACTGAGATGTGTGGCCATGAATTAATCATATTATATAATTAAATTCATAAATATATCTAATAAATATTTTAGATAAAGGGGAAATTAAGAGGAATTGAGGGTCTTAATGAGGCATGGGAGACCCATAATCTTGATATTTTATGCATTTATGGCTTATGGATGCCACCCTATATGATGATGTCATTAGGTGATGCAATTAATAGAAATTAATTTTCAAAAATAAATATTCAACAACTCTCATTTAAAATACACTTAAGATCTTTATTTGGATTAATTATCCTTAAACAAGGTTAATCAACATTTGTACAATTATTTGGAAATTGGCCCTCAATTATTAAAAATGGTTAGAATGTCTTGTCATTGGCTAAAAATTTGACTAGATTAAAATTGGAAGTTGATGTTAGATGTATTGGATATGTTATCCCATTTAGGATGTTTTCAACACCAAATAACAAGGGCACATGTCTCATGTAAGAGATTTGACAAAGAAGAGAAATCTAGAGCACTTAGGTACAAAATTGACATTTTGACTCGAAATGATTTGATCAAAGTTAGCTAGCCCATAAAATGTATTTCCCAATTTAGGGATAATTTGGCCAAAATCAACAATTGAATATGTTAGTTTCAAATCTTTTAATGTGTTTTAGTTTTTTTAGGCTAAATTGTTCGTTTGATTTCAATTCGAGTAAGATTGATAATTTCAACACAAATGGTGTTAGGAATTGGATGTCTACATTTTACCCCTATTTGAGAAGGTGTAGTGAGACATTAAAGTGAAGCAATGTATTTTCAAAGAAAAGAGTTATCAATAAGAAATTAGAACAGACCCATGATGCCCCCTTAAGAGGACATACTAGGATGAAAGAGAAGGGTGGACTCGAGAAGAGAGAGAGAGAGAGAGAGAGAGAGAGAGAGAGAGAGAGAGAGAGAGAGAGAGAGAGAGAGAGAGAGAGAGAGAGAGAGAGAGAGAGAGAGAGAGAGAGAGAGAGAGAGAGAGAGAGAGAGAGATTAACACATGGAATAGATCACATCTAAATGAGATAAATCTAGCACATGTGATTAACATCAATGATAAAAATATAATTAGAGGTATAATAGGCCCTAAATATGGGGTGAACGTAAAGGATAGAATCCATAAATGTAAAGGACACACTTTAAATAAACCCAATTTGAGAGTGTAAGATGCATTAGTGTAGAGAGCTTGGAATTAGAGGAAAAGAGAGAATGTTCTAATTGAAGAAGGGAATAACCACTATAATAGGTTATCTAAAGAGAATATAATAAGTACTCCAATAGAGTAAATATGATCATGATAAAATATTTTTTCCCTAGTAGTTCAAATTTTGATCACTGATAAAGAATAAATAATGGTTTTTCCCTTGTAGGGATGATTTGATTATGACAATGTTTAAATATTGTGCTCAAGAAAAATATCTCAAAGATATAATCCAACAAATAGGTTAAATCTAGTGGGTGCAACCATACATGCAATGGTGTAATGGCTTAGGAAGTCATATAAAGCCCAATATAAAATAATGCACAAAGTGATGAGAGAGATGAAAATAAAAATGGAGATGGTTGAGATAACTCTAGATGTATAATATATATGGATGATGCCTACATAGTTACATGGACTCATGTTCCAACATGAACTTTAGGCTAATGTAGTTTACCCTAGTTTGGGAGAGAATGGAATGAAGAATGATGAAAACTAACCAAGAATTGATTAGAATCATAATGTATGTGAAGAGATGCACATATAAGCATAGAGTTGAGGTGCTAAAATACATGATACCTAGATGCCTAATTTCATATCATGAGCCTAGATTATGCAAAGTGTTCTTGAGAACTAATCATAAGAGTGATGTTGATGTTAAGACTTTGAAACCTGAGCATAACGTACTTGATATAACAAAATAAATTAGGCATCATAAGTATAAATAACTTAGAATGACATATTATTCCAATTGTGATGAACCGGTTCAAATGTGAATACCTATAACTAAGGATAATGGTAAAACATACCTATAACTAAGGATAATGGTAAAACAATGACCAAAACTAGAGTTACAACTATTTACATTTAAACAAAAAAGGAAAGACAAAGAAAATGAAAACAAGACATCTTAACAACATGAGATCAAGATACTAATAATCGAGATCTATGTGGACCATCAAGATGTACTTGGAAAATAAAACAAATAAGTAAGACCAAATAGGAAAATAAAGACCGACATCATAATAATAATAATAATAATAATAATAATAATAATAATAATAATAATAATAATAATAATAATAATCAAATAAACACACACAAAATGTTTTTGAGTTTTTGAATGTTTTACAAATGTTTTTGAAATTTTATAAGTATCTCAACTTGATTGAGGATTAAGAGATATAGAATGGTCTAGATCATGAAATGGTGAGATCATGCTAACTTAAAATGTTCATAATATGGATAGAACATATGATAATAGGGACTTAGTTGAATTTGACATGAGCATGGTATATAGAACCCCAAAACAATCCCAATTCATAGTAATTCTACTAACATAAAAGGTAGTGAAAAACTAACCATGTCACAATAAGTTCATAAATAAAGGAAAATGACAAGATAAATGATAATAGTAATAACTAGACAATATGATAATGCATGATAAAAAGGCATTATACCTAGTTTTCCCATAGGTGGTTATAATTAGGGGTACCAAAATAGTGCTAATTTTCCCATAGGTATTTATAATTATTAATACAAAATAAGATAATAAAATAAAGATAACTTTCTAGATCAAATGTCACACTATGACCATAGACTATCATTGACCACAAAATTCTAAAATTGTTGAAATTGGATTAGAATCCCCTCATAGAAAGTGCAAGATGAACTAAAGGAACCAAAATCAAAATGGGATGAGTAGGACAACTAAAAGTAAGCCTTGTTCAATAGTAAAAAATGGTATAAGGAAAATGATAAAAAAACCAATTGGCTATAGTGGTAACAAAGTTTCCCCCAAGTGATGATTGGCTTAGATTTCTCACAAAATGGCAAGAGTGTTGCTTAGGTTTCTCACAAAATGATGAGAGCATTTAAACTTAACAATTGCTCATAAAATTGTGAGAGTGTAAGAAACGGGTGCTGAACTAACCTCAATATAAATTGAGTGCTACCTAAATATTCCTTAAGGACCTCAAGTTAATATATTTAAAATAGCACTAGATAAATGGAAAATAATGGTATAATATGCCTAAAATGGTTTATAGAGTTACCCCTAAGAGACAAGGCATGGTAATGTAAAATGGTTATTGGAAAAGTGAAAAATGGTTTTGTTGTTCTTACTAACATGGAGATGCACATTCTAGTCAATATGTGAGATAATAGAAATGATCAGTTATAAAGTTGTTATCCAACACCCTTTAAAAAAAAACTCTATCAATAACTAGCTACAAATCTGGATCTCAATAATGTGTTTGTGATCTTTGTGGGTTGTTGAATTTTATTCCTTCAAATGTCAAGACAAGATATAATTGTAGATCTATAAAGGAAAGTACTATCGGTGATGGTAAATAATGTTAGGATAAATTATATAAGTGGGTAATAAATAGGTGGGTCATAATGGAATGTATAATGAATTGGAAACGAATGAAGATTAGGATTTTAGTCACATGTAATGTTGTTGATGTTAGATTTAACATAATTTTGGTTGTGGTGGGGCTAAATACCTATGAATATGCTCTTGATATGACCACCACATTATTCTATTGCTTTACCTTGAGAGTAGCTACCATCTAATTATGATGTAGATTATAAGCTATTTTATTTGATTTTTGATATTGTCTTCAATATGTAGTAAATAACTAATGTGCTCAGATATTGGCACCTGGATGAGGTTTTTACTAATGAATTTGTCTTGATAATCCCATAGTGCCTCTAATAAGGTTTCATGAAGAGATGTTAACATTTGACTTTGATTATCTTTTATCATCTTCAAAATAGTTTCACTAAAAGATGTTAAGTTTGTTCTTTGCTCATCCCCTAGTACCTTCAAAAAGGTTTCACTAGGAGATTGTTCTTCTTCTAAATGAATGTGGTCATTTTTTTTCATTATCAAGCTTCGTTTGATAGGTTATAGTATATATTTCATCTACTTTGAGACTATGATATACAAAGAATTCTTGAGGCATTGGAGGAATTACCACCATTATTGATGAAGACAAGAACTCTTGATCAAGGGCGAAAATGCTTTTGAGCTACACTTGGATGGTGAATCAACATGGTAAGGTAATTGGTGTTGCTTTCTTTTAATTGTTTCTTGATATCTTTTGTAATTCTTATATGAATAGATAGGCTAATTTTTATTATGTCTTTAATGCATTTTTAATGATTTCTTGACTAATTCTTGACTAACTCTCTTTGTAATCCTCTCTACATTTTGGCATGCCCAGTGGGAGGGGAATGTACAAATGTATAAAAGTGGGAGATAATGTTTTTTATTTTTTTTGGATTGTGTTCTACTTTTTTTGGTATTTTAAAAGTATTTCCAATGTTTTTGGTTTTTTTTGGATAAAATAGTCACAAGGTATGACCATCTAGTCAAGGATATGTACATTCGAGAGTAGAGGTTCCAATCAAATAGCTAAACTAGCTACAACATCCCATGCTCACAAATCAATGAGATTGAGGATCCTAATAAGATAAAAAATGGCTAAAAAGAGTAGAAAATGTAATATATAATAGTGTGTAACATGAAATAACTTTAAAGAATTATCTAATTTCACTTATCTATAACAATATGGCAAAGGTCCTAAACTGAGAAGAAGTACTTGTGCACTTGTCTGTAGAAAAATCTAAAAAAAAATATCCTAACATAAATGCTTTATGGAACTAGTGCTAAAGATGGTCATAATTTTTATGAGATGTAATCAATATCATAATTGGTTAAGGGATAAAAAGTATTCAAGTTTACAACATGCCCAAGACATAATAAAGAATATGGCTTTTAAGGAGAACGATCAAGGATAAGATGAAATGTGTTAAGAGTGTTAATGATTCTAAATCCTTCACTATCTAGATCATGAAGAGTGGCCAGGGTAGTATAAAATGTGTCTAAGGTAGGATAAAATGGTGGGATTTAATTACTTCAGCATAAGTTACCTCCAAGTTAGGGTTCTTATAGACAATGGTTCAAAGTTATCCATGCGTAGAACCTCTTAAGGTGTATGATGTTCATGGGCTCTTGAAGTTCTTCACCATTAGGTTTAGCTAGTCAATATTCCCCTGATCCATAATTAACCATGATAATATATGGTCTCAACCAACTATGCTAAAACTTACCTTTCTTTTTGCATTAAGCATTCATGTTTTTTGGTTCTCTTTCAAAACCAAGTCACCAATGTCAAAATCTCAATAGATAATGTGCTTGTTATAGCTTCTCCATAATCTTTGATGAGTATTTATATAAGCCCAAAGGTTAGGAAAGAGTTGAAAATGCCAATTACAACTAGTGTCATTGACAATCTTCTTTAAGATGGTTATAATGGTTTTGTTCAATGCCTCAACTTGTCCATTGCCTTTCAGGTTATATGGAGTTGATTTCTTGTGCTTGATCTTGAATTTGAACAAAGATATTTCACATCTTGGTTCATAAAGGATCCACCATTATTGGATATAATATGGGTTGGGATGCCATAACAATAGATGATATGGTAATGAATGAATTTGGCTATCTACTTCTTGGTAATATAAGTGAAATGAATAGCCTTAATCCATTTGGTAAAGTACTCTGTTACAGTCAAAATGTGCTTATGTCCATTTGAATATGTTAGGTTAGTTATCTTGATGATATCAAGACCCCACATTGAGAATGACCATGGTGTTATGATTGGCTATAGTGGTAAATAAGGTGCATGTATCAAGTTACCATGATGTTGAGAAAGAACACACTTATTCACATATTTGCAAGCATTAGTCTCCATATTAGGCCAATAATATCCCATTCTAAGGAGATTTTTTGATAGGACTACATCATTGGTGTGGACCCCACACATTCCTTCATGAACCTCCTTTAGTGCCATCTTAGATTCTCCCAAAGATAAATAATGAAGAAGCATTCGATCATAACCTTTATCATAAAGCTTATGTCCAAGAAGAGTATAACATGTTGGTTGTTGGAAAGGTTGGTGGGGAAGACATAACTATGGAAATAGTTATAAAAATCTTGGTACCATGATAGCTCGGGTGGGGGATTAGGACTAGTAATGGCACACACCCTCTCTAAAATTGTTATAATATGTATAGGTTAAAGAATATTTTAAATTAGGAACTAATACTCTTTAGCACTAACATCTATTTAAATCATGGAATGAATCATCTCCATTACATTGATAAATGTATTGTTTACTCTTAGAATTTGTTTAAAATCTAGAGATTTAAAATGTGTTTTGTGATCATTGATAATTCACTTATAAGGAATAAGCTTGTCATCTCTTGTTTGATATTGATTAGTGGTTTGATTGATGATTAACTATGAATCTCCATAGATCTTTAGGCTTTTAATATCCCATTGTATAGTAAAGTGGATCCCTAAAATCAATGCCTCATACTCAACCATATTGTTTGTACACTGAAATTGTATATGGAATGCTTTAGGAATCAAATCCCCCTATGGTGTGATCAACAATATGTCATCTTTATATCTATAAGATGTGAAGGATCCATCAAAATAGAGTGTATACTATATAGGTTACTACGGTGCTTATTCTATCACCATGAAAAAATCATCTAGAAAGTCAAACTTGAGAGGTTGAGTATCCTCGATAGGAGCTTCTACAAGTTCATTAGAAATTACTTGCCCTTTGATTACATTTTGATTCTGGTACTCAATGTCAAACTCACTTAGGAGCATAACCCATTTATCTATGCATCCTTGAACATTTTATTTAGATAATAAGAACTTGAGAGGATCCACATTGGTGATGACAATAGTTTTTTATTTAGCATCTAATGTCAACAAATTTGAGTAGTAAACACTATAGCTAAACATGCATTCTCAATAGGTGTATAATTACATTCATAAGCCACCAATGTGCAAATTAAATAATAAACAACATGTTCCTTACTATTATCATCATATTGGGACAAAATTACCCCTAGTGCATGTTATATGGCTGATATATAAAGAAGTAGTGGCTTTCCTTGTGTTGGCAGTCTTAAGACTGGTGGATTGGCCAGGTATGTCTTAAGCTTTGAAAATGCTATCTGAAAATCTTAATCCCATTTAAATGTTACCCTTTTCTTCAAAATATGAGTAAATGGTTTGCACTTATCTACCAATTAAGTAATGAACCTGTGTATAGACTGGATCTTTCCTTGTAGGCTTCACAATTGTTTAAGATAGTTTGGTGGAGGCATTTACACAATAGTGTTGACTTTTGTAGGGTCAACTTTGATCCCTTATTGTGATACAATGAACCCTAGAAATTTATTTGATGTGACTCTAAATACATATTTCTTAGGATTCAATTGGACTTTATATTCATGAAGCCTATCAAAGATTCTTCATAGAACATCATGATGTCCAGCTCGTATTTGTGATATTACTAGTATATCATCAACATAGTCCTCTACAATGTCATGCATCATGTCATGTAAGATGATAATCATTACATGTTTATATGTTTTTATAGTGTTCTTCAAGTCAAATGGCATGACTTGGTAACAATATTTCCCCCACAAAGTGGTGAATATAGTCTTGTGTTGGTTTTCAAGGGCTATCTTGATCTAATTATAACAATAAAATCCATCCATTAAGGATAAAATATCATACCTATAAGTTGAGTTGACCATCATGTCAATGTTGGGTAAAGAAAAATAATCTTTAGGGCATGCTTTTTTGATATCTCAAAAATTCGTACAAAGATGTATACTTGAGATCTTCTTATTCACTACTACTATGTTGAAACCCATTCAAAGTAATCTAGTGGTCTAATAAAATTGGCTATAACATCTTTTACAGTTTATATTTAACCAAAAGGGTGATGTGTGGATGCATCTTTCTCAATTTTTCCTTGATTGGGTTAGCATCGATATGGACAAGGTGATGCACAACCAAATCAAGGTCCAATCATGGTATGTCAGAGCATGTCATGCAAAGATGTCTATATAATCCTTAATAATGCATATAATATACTCACATTATGCTTCAATAATGGAAGCTCCAAGATAAACAATTTTAGGATCCTCATAGGTTCCTAATTTCACTTCTATCATGTTCTCCACAAGAAGTGTGGATCTATCTTCTAGAATTTTAGGTAAGGCATGATCGTGATCATCTTCTTCTACCACATATTCTTATTGTTACTCCCAAAGTTATAAATAGTATGATGAATTAGAATCAACCATCTCAAGTAAAGGCCAAGTAGAAAAAACCTCAATAAAATCAAGAGCAAGATGCTCAAATATTTGATGTTGTTCTAAAGAGATGCTTGTACTGGCTATGGAACTTGGCCTAGATGGACCTTTTATGTCCTAAGGGGATGAGAAAACTTTCCTACCTAGGAGCACCTAAAATAGGTTTTCACTCAAAGTCTTGTATTTTTCTTTACTTTATCCTTGATTGAAAAGTGCTTTAAAGAGGTTTTCACTTGAAGATCTTGATGTTTGTTCTTTATTATGACCAAGAAATTTTGCCTACTCTCCAAAGTAAGTAGAAGGATCAAACAAAAAATCAAAGCCCTATTTTTGATCAACAATGGGTATCTATATCATTGTACCATGTATTATACAATTGATTCTTCATTTTGAAACTCATCAAGACATATGACCAAATTTTTTTAGTCCTAATCTACGAGTTCAGGATGGCAAAGGCAAAGGAATAATGAGGGTTTGATTCAAGATGGGAAGATACAATGGTAAAGATATAATGTCCTACTTTAGGAAGGGAAGAACCACTAGGATAGGTTCTTACTTCAATATGGGAAGCTACAACAAGCATTATGGTTAATATTTCATTTGAATCAAATAATTCTAAGTCAGCAAGCTCATCTGAAAGGCTATAATGGGACATTGTGTCAGTATTAGGAGTCTCATCACTAGTCACTTCAGAAGAGTCACTATCAAAAGTCATGAGGTCACCCTCTAGTGGTTTAAATATGAGACCATGATTTCAATTAACAACTCTAGCTAATAAGGGTTCTAAAATTCCTTGCACTTATTGGCCAGGGCCTTTCCTTTTATAGTTAAAATGATCCATTATCTATTTAGGGATAAGATACTTTGGATTATGAAAGCAATTAGTAAGGCTTTTAGAATATAAATAATCTCCCTCAATAAAATCCTCTCAATATTTCTTTGGCATGATTTTAGGTATAAAAAACAAAGGTGGTTTTTATTGTTTCTCCTTTGGCTACCAAATTTGGTTGGTTCCATTAGGATTCTTAGATGGTTTATGATTTCCAAATGATATAGGGGATTTAGGATATTTTTCAATATGGAGGATTTCCTTAAGATGGTACATGGAAAAAATAATGTCTTTAATAATAACCTATGTTTTAAGAGCTATAGGAAATGGATCAACCAAAGTCAAAGCTAGATCACTAGGGTTGATATATTTAGATGGATATAGATGAGAAACAATGGATTTATTATTCTTCGCAATGAATTCAAAACCTAGGTAATAGTTATAATTATGAAACTTAGTTTCAAGATTTTTATAATATTGATATGTCTACTGATCAATAAGAATAGTAACCTTGATCCCATCATGGGGAAACTTAAGGCACTAGTGAAGAGTGGATGGCACTACATGTACTTCATAGATCTAGGGATAACCAAGATGTATGTTATAAGTAAGTTTAATATACACAATATGGAATAATGTGTGATGATAAATAGACCCAACTATGATTTACAACCAAATTATATTAGAAGACTCCTTCTCGATGTTGTTGTAAGCCTTTCTTGTAATACTTTCTAGCTGAATGTCTTTATCCATGTAGCCCAATCATCATACCAATTTGAGAGATATGATGTTCAGCCCTGAAAAACTATCTATAAGAACCTACTTGATCTTATGATCTTAAATTATTATCTCAATGTATAGTGGGTTATTATGGTTTGGGCCAAGTGTGGACATGTATTTGTGGTCAAATGTGATTTGCCAAAATGAAGACAAATGTCTAACTAGGTTCTAGAAATGATTAGGTTTTTTATCATTAAGCATAGTAGATTATTTTAAAAGGTTATTCATAATAGTTATATGGATATCAGATGTCTACAAGAGTTCTAATATGGAAATCTATGTACGGGTTTTGTTTAATTGGTCTGCTAAACTATAAGGCTTTTCTATTGTGGATTAAGCTAGTTTAGTCTTTGTTGGCACAATTTTAGCTTTAAAATTGTTGACACAATGTTCTCATTAGGATTCATGGAAGAAGTTGGAAAAGGGCCCTAGATGATGACTCATGGGTGTTTAGTTATGACTGCACAACCTAGAGGTGGTAAAGAGTCATTATAATTACAATAAGAAGACAAAGGGCCTTAGATGATGACTCATGGGCATCTAGCTATACTGTTATAGTTTTGAGTCAATGAGGAAAATTTATAATAATAATAAGGGTGTTGTTGTTCAGAATTAGTAACCCATGCAAACAAAGTCACAACATGATTATATGGACTCAACATGGTATTACTAGGGGGAGAGGGTATTGACCCTATAGTGATGGGTCTCATGCTATGAGGAACATGAGATTGTCCACATGGTTTCATATTAACAGTGGTAATGTGGGAAATATAAATATGCCCCACAATATTATTATAGTCATATGTCATGTTTTTATAAGCCACATTGTTATTATGGGCATTACAATCTTGAAAATTCTCATTATGATTCTGACCCCAATGTTGGTTTTAATTTTGCCTCTATCCTTGATTCTGATCTTGGTTTTGATTATTTCTTGGTGGTGGTGGATTATGTCAAGAAAATGGGTCCTTATAGATCCCCATATCCTAATTTTTATCCTAATTAGGGGTAAACTTAATCTATAGTTCCTAACTTTCAATAAAGTCTTTAATAATGTGTCATAATTGGATGCAATGATACGCACTGTGACCAACGACATGATAGAAGTTTCACCTTTCATTTTATTTTTACCAATATATTTTTGGTTAATCTTGAGGAAATGGCCTTGGTACTGGCCATACAATCAAATTAGTAGTGATGATATTTTGTAACATGTATTCAACTAATTCTCCTAACTTGTTAAAGAGTCTAAAATTGTTATGAAATGTCCCTCATGGAGACTGTCTCTACAAAGTAGGTGGTGGATTTGGGGGAGATTTTAAATTTTGGGGAGGCATAAATTACACCATTTGTATGTGACTTATTTTAATCACCCAATTTATAACCATGTTCTTATTTTTTTAAGCCCCTTAGGTTTATCCTGTGTAACTATTTGAACTAGTGATTGAGTCTGATTAGATGTTTAACCCTGTACAAAAATATTGATAAGGCCTTTAGCAGTAAGAGCCTTCTCAATCTACACTCTTTTGTCAATAGTTAATTCAAATTAGTTATCACACGCATGACTTAAATATATAATTTTTGTGTAAGTATATCATCCAACTATTTGTCTGCCAAGTTATGTTTAAAGCGGCCTGCCAATGCTCTCCACCTTTGCATATATATGGAAAAAAATTCACCATCATGTTGTTTGGATTTGCATAGGTAAATAATAGTTAATTAATGTTCTATGTTATATGATAGATGGTTAATGAATTTTTATTTTAAGTCATTCTAATCTATAACTGATCCCTTAGGTAATTTAACTAGCCAATATAAAGCTTGTCCTATTAAACTTCATGGAAACAATCGAAGTAATTACTCGCTACTATAAGAAACCTCTTCATAAGATAAATAATACATGTATGTGATCATGTGGATCTCCCTTAATTTGTACTTTAAAAAGTTGGGTGCCTCAAAATGAGGTGGAAATGGATTTTAGAAAATAGATAAATCAAATGGATATGAACATATCTCATTGTATTTGTACTTTTTAACTTTATTATTCATCTCCAATATCTGAACAATTTCCTTCATATAATTCCACTCTTGAATGCTTGGTGTATTTTTTTATTGGATAATATGTTGTTGGGGTGGAACGTACCCCTATTTGTGTTGTTATTGGAGTGGTATGTGCCCTTGATTTTGCTATTATTGGGGTGGAATGTGCCCCTGTTTGTGTTGTTGTTGGGGTGGAATGTGCCCCTAGTTTTGTTTCTATTGGGGTGGAATGTGCTCCTAATTTTGTGTGGATATATAGGGAATGCATATATTTCAATCTATACCTTGGCTTTGATTCACTTGTTAAGTCAAGAAAATATGTTGTTGATTCTTGGATTGTAAAACATTCCTTGAATTTGGCTCTTTAGTACTTTATTGATTTTGGGAAGTTTTGTATTTGTTTACCAATTTTTGTGTTAGAATGAACTAGCCAAATTGTCTTGAGGGATTTCCTCAATTCAAAATGAACATTTGGGTATTTGATTTTTCAAAGTAATAAGAGGTTCTTGATGATTGAAGAATGTATGCTCTATGTCAAATAGAACATTTTGTAAGATTTCTTATGAATTTGACTATTCATTTAGGTTACCTTGATCTATTATGGTTATGTTTTCATCAAATGTTTGTTGCATACTTTTGACCACATTTCCCTATTCTTTTGAATCATCATTATGAATTGAAGTAACAACTAATAGGTCAACTAAGTCTGTAATAAGTTGATCTACATATCGTTGACTTATTATCTTGATCTTAGCTAGAAGATCTAGATTTGTGGGTTTTGACTATGTTTGTATTTATTTTAATTTATTAGAAGAAGGTATGTTTAGTTGTTCAAAATATTTCTATTACCATCATTATTCTCCTTCTCTAACTAAGGTGTGCAATTATTTTATAGAAAAGTCTAAAGGTAGTCTAACACCTGATTCTATCAACCTAAAAAGTGCTTCATCTTGTTATTCTTGGGGTTGATATTCATTTTAATCATCTTCAAATTTTATTATTGTAGGGATTTCATAAAAAATAATGGGGTTATCCTAAACATCATAAAATTTCTCATCCTTATAGCTGAGGCCATAAGAGGCACCACTACGAGTGAACATTTGAGTCATGTCTAAAAAGAGTTGTTATCTATGTTTGAATAGATTTGGATCAATGTTTTAAAAATGTTCAAACATGGTATGCTTGGTTCTCTTCAAACAAATTACTAAGGTACAAAAAATACTATAAATTAGGGTGACTTAGAAGCACACATAATTAGAAGATTTGGTTCATAAATTTACTCAACTTTTGGTAAAGTTGAAATTGTATATATTGGAAGAGGGTAAGGTAACTCAAAGATCTAAGGTGAAAACTAATACACCAAATCCTACATTTTTGTGATACACATATACCATAAAATATAGTTTCAATTTAGATGAATTAACCCTAGAAAATTAGAGGATAATGCTCCAGATTATGAAGAAGAAAATATAAAATAAGCAACTCAAGATGTAAAAACATACATGAATCACTAAGTACAAAGCAAGGACCAAATGGTTATCACAACATCACCACATGGTTAAGTAAGATATAATATGTTTTAGGACTCAAAGTGTGAGTGATACATAAGATGACTTGAGTCAACCAAGATGGTAATGTGATTTTGAGTCTAATAAACTACCCTCAATCCAAATAGAAAATTAAACCCAAGTTAGAATAAGTTTACTATGCAAATGGTGAACCCAATTTAACAAACCAACCCTTAAAACTTAGAAAGGTTCAATTTCAAATGTGAATTATAAATGAGGGACTTTTAAAAAATTGGGTAAATGATCTAGACTCAAATGGAAAGCATAATTGTGCCAAAGTGGGTGACATGACATAAATTCTTGATAACAATTTGAACAAGGAAAACATAAATTTCCCAATTGGATAGTGTAATGATTCCCTTGCTCAAGAATTTTGAAAACAACATGTTTTGGTTAAGTTCATTGAATTAACAATTAGTTTTAGACACAAATCAAGACTAAGTAAGCTAATGACAAAAAAATAACTATCTTAAGTCTAAACTGATAAGGTTGCATGATATTGTTGGAGTCCATATATATACATCATTTGAGATGATTTTAAGTGTTCATCCAAAATTAAATGCACATTATATAGTAGGATTTTTACACCCCCTTCTCTCAAATGACAATACAGTGGCATGGACCTTGAGGCACATTTTGTACCAATAATACTTCTATAGCAAGTAGGGATTTATCTAAAAACTACAATTTTTTGAACATTTATATATGGATCAATTACATGATGGATTTCACACCACATTGTAAAATAAAAAAACTTAAATTGGGTGTCCATGACACTTAGCTTGTTGAAAAAAGGTCTTGTCCTCTTTCAACCACTACATCCATCACTTGTTTAGTGTAGTGCAATGTCTAAAGTGCAGATACATATCATGTGTAACTCCAAAACTAGAAGGTGGTTTAACCACTCAAACCTCTGATCCTAGTGGGAGTGGTTAAAGTCAGTGCTAGGAGATGAAACCCTAGGTGAAAACTTCCCTATATAACTTGTGGGAGGTAATGAACTCCCCCTTACAAGCCAAGAGGTAATAAAATAAATGAATAATAGAAAGACTTTAGATTCATTTCAAGAACGCCCTAACTATTGAGAGTTTTTAGGGAGTGCTTTAGATGACATTATTTCTATGGATTAGACTAGGCATGTTTGCATTAAGGATGGCACTTTTGATTCCAAAAGTTCCCTAAAGGGGATGGATAGAAGAGCATACATGCAACATCCCTATTTTTTCCAATCAAATTCTATTTAAATAATTATGAAGACAAATTTGATAAGTGAGTTCAATTTTAAGCACCAAATAAAATATTAGGTGGTGTTCTTTTGACCCCTTGGTCTTAAGTTTTGACATTGAAAGCATAATTTTTTAAAACATTCACCTAAGAATCTAAATTTTTCATTAAGCACCAAAACAAGGTTCCTAATCCATTTTAAACTTTTAAGAAAAGTCTAAAAAGCATGTTTTAACAAATTCCAAGTTTGATCTTATAATAAAAAGTAAATATGTCATTTAGCTTTGAAGCTAATTTGCAAATGAGTGAAGAAACTTCTCAAAATAATCTCTCTATTTCAAAATCATTGTTACACAATCAATATCACTGTTTCCTTTAAAAATCACAATTACTAGACAATAATATCATTGTTATAGCTTATATCATCAAAAAAACATAATATCATTGTTTTCCTACAAAATCGCTATTACCAAATAGAAAACACAAAATCATTTTTCTATTGACAAAATCATTATTGTTGAATATGAAATCATTGCACAGAGTGAACAAAATCATTATTTTGGTAAAATCATTGCACAGGTAAATGAAATCATTATTTTGAAGAATGGAATCACTGGCCTGGGCTATGAAATTGCTTTTTAGCAAATAATGACTTTGTTACAAAATCATTAATGTGATAGCAACGATATTTTAACAAAGAGAAAAACCAACATTACTAAGAATAAAAATGTAATTACTAGAAAAATGGAATTTTAACTTGAAATTTCACTCTTTTGACTCTTATAATCCAAGATTTTGTATAAAATTAGTTAGTAGGTTGCTTTAATGAGCCTTTGTGATTAAATTTTTGGGGCTAGGGTCCCACCAACTGTGCTAAAATGTAGAGAGGATTACAAATAGAGTTAGTCAATCATTAGTCAAGAAATCATGAAAAATACATTAAAGACATAACAAAACTTAGCCTTTCTATTCATATGGGAATTATAAAAGATATCAAGAAATAATTGAAAGAAAGCAACACCGATTACCTTCCCAAGTGAATTCACCATACAAATGTGGCTCAAAAGCATATTCTCTCTTGATCAAGAGTTCTTGTCTTCATCAACAATAGTGGTAACTCCTTCAATGCCTCAAGAATTCTTTGCATAACCTAGGCTCAAAGTAGATCAAATATCTACTCTAACCTATCAAATTAAGTTTACTAATGAAAAACAATGATAAACACAAAGGATTTTGGAGACAATTTATCATTATAACTTTATAAAAATCAAGCTTAAAAATGATGTGCATGGCTTCTCTATTTATCAATTTTTGAGATTGATCAGGATCAACCATGATCATCCATTTCAAGATTGAAATGTGTGGCAATAAATTAATCCAATTATATAATTAAATCCATAAATATCCCTCATAAATATTTTGAATAGAATATCATTTAAGAGGTATGGAGGGTCTTAATGAGTCATGGGAGACCCATAATATTGATATTTTATGCATTTATGGCTTATGGATGCTAACCCATATGATGATGTCATTAGGTGATGCAGTTAATAGAAATCAATTTAAAAAAATATGAAAAAACTCTCATGTAAAATACACTTAAGCTCTTTATTTGGATTAATTAGCCGTAAACAAGGTTAATCAACATTTTTGCAATTATTTAGAAATTAGCCCTCAATTAATCCAAATGACTAGAATGTCTCATTATTGGCTTGAAATTTGAATGGACTAGAATTTTAAGTTTATGTTATATATATTGGATCCATTATCCCATTTATGATGTTTTCAACACCAAATAATAAGGGCACATGTCTCACGCAAGAGATTTGACAGAGAAAAACAATCTAGAGTACCTAGGTGCAAAAATGGCATTTTGACTCAAAATGATCTAATGAAAGTTAGCTATCCCATAAAATGCATTACTTGATTTAGATATAATTTGACCAAAATTTTCACTTGAATATGTCAATTTCTAATCTTTTAATGTGCTTTAGTGTTTTTAGGCCAAATTGTTCATTTGAGTGCAATTCGAGTAAGATTGACAATTTCATCACAAATGGTGTGAGGATTTAGATTCTACAGCTATAACAACTTATGAATCATTTAATTATCTTACACATATAATTATCAATAGATAATAATAATAATAATAATAATAATAATAATAATAATAATAATAATAAACATCACTTAAATAGGAATCAAATAAACATAATACCCATGAACCAAGAAAGAAAAGATTTCATACTATAGTTAAATATGAAACAATTGAAGGAATTAAGCCTATAACAAGCCAATCCTATATTTAAAAAAAAAATTAAAACACCATACTATAGGACTCAATGAAAAAAAGATTATATTTCCATATTTTCAAAAGATGGATACTATTATAATTCACAATCCTACAAAAATAAATAATTTTATTCATATCATATTATTATAGAACATTAAAAAAAAAAGATACATATATTTAAGGGAAAATATTGAAGAGATCAATGACCAATAAAAAATCATTATCTCATATGAAAATTTCATAGGAAAGGGTACCTATTATAAAATAAAACCAACATTGAAAGAATGCTTCAAAATCAAATTTCAATGCCAATTACCAATACCAATAAAACCAATAATTTTATAATGATTATTTATTATATGATGAGACATATTGGGGGACTCATTATTTCCCCCATTACATGGAATAATGCCTCATGTAACATATCAAGAGCTTCAATTCATACATAGTTATACATTTCCATTTTTTATAACCTTTATTAACTTTTCTTAATTTTACATTAATGGTTTCATACACTTAGCCATATACTCAATAGTTTTAAATCATATTTATATTTATGTTATATATGACATATCTATACTTAAATACATACTAATTTTAAGTAAATTAGTTTTATGCCCCATTCTATATGATGAATCTCTCATTTTATGACTTAGGTTCTCCTCATCCTTAAGATAACACTCCCAATGCTTTATTTGTCATACCTAATTACTCATGACTACAACACTATGCCTATAACAACACATATATTCATAAATTAATAATCATAACATTTATTACTTCATTTATAAACCTATAAGATACAATATACATTTCCCAAAAATCTACTTGTGTGACTTCAAATTCTTAAAAAAAAACAAAACAAAACATTCATATAACTAAAAAACTACTAAAATAGAAATAAAATTCAAAGATGTAAAAATGTATTTACCTTTATCTTAGTCATATCATAACATCATTCCTATTTTTATCATACTATAACAATTATATATTCATGTTTTCCACACACATTTATCATGGTATAATTTGAGTGGATGAGATGCAATATATGCATGTTACATATAGTTATGGATAGTCTATTCCTCACATAAGGGGGCATCTATAAGCAATTTTTAGACAATTTTGTTTTTTTATATTATCCATTTTCTATATATATCCACTTTACAAATATTATATATATATATATATATATATATATATATATATATATATATATATATATATATATATATATATATATATATATATATATATATATATAACTAACTAATAACATTGATATCATACATGTTATTATTATATAGATTACTCAGTTACATGGATTATACCACATTCTTTGATACATGACTATAATTTAGCACTATACCATCCATATTACTATGACTATTAATTAGGATTATTTGGTAATACCTAACCTATTTTATACACATTTTTCATACATTAGACACATATTTACTTGTTAATAAGGAGAAATACATTCCATATATATCTCCTAGAGCTTATCATATATATCTTACATATTAATAACATTTATTGTGTCACACTAGTTGGCTCTATCACTTTGAGCATGTTGTTCATATATTTCCACTTTGGAGGTAAGTGGACATTATTACATTTAAAAATAAATCAATATTTAGTAGAAAATGATTATAATTCATATACATCTCATCTAGGCCCACAAAATGCATATCATGTTACTATTACTTTTTTTATTTATTTAGATTATCTAAATAACATTAGGCTATTAAATAATATTAGTCTATTGAAATTTAGATCATATATGATATGATATAAGATATAAAAATATGAATACTATATTTATATTAATTTCACTTAATGAATATTTAAATTACCATGGAAAGAGATAAGAGAATCCACTTAGCTAATATTTTGATTTACACTACTCATTGCTAGTGTTATATTCTATTGAAATTTTCTACAATAGACTTTTACCTATTTGATGCAAGAATAAAAATATCAATACTTTCATAGATGCTACATGTGAATCATATATAAAGGTATAAAATTGTATTGTCCATTATCTTATAGAATTATCTATGTTTATTATGTTAGTCTATTTTTTCATAGATCATTGTGCTTACCTTTATAGATGATTTTTGTATACATTCTTATCTTTAGTCATATGTGAAGATCCTAATTTTGTATCTAATTTTATTTTAAACCATATCTTCACTGATGAAATAGGGGTCACAAATATAGGTTTTATATCCCCATCCACCCCCTGATAAGTGATTGAAATTTTCCTATATTCTAATACTTTGAATAGGGATCAAACCACAAATAGTTATCCCACCAATGTGTGTGAGATCAAGCATGATCCAATATAATAAAATAAAATATTTTTTCTTTAAAAACTTGATAACATGCAAATTTTACCTAAAATATATGTTCAAAATTGGCTCTAAAGATATTCCTTTAAAGGGTTTTTATATTTGAATGATTTTGGATAAGGTCTCCAATACTTCCCAATGATATTAATAATATTGTGATGAATTTCAAAGATAAGTGATATATAGACATGGATTTAGGATTGATTTTTGTTAATATATTAGGTATAGATTTAGGCTTGATTTTTATTTATAGATTACTCTTTGATATCTCCCCTCAAAATGGACATTTGAAACATACTTATGCCAATTCAAGTGAGATGTTTTAATTTTAAAAATAGTTTCTATGGATCTTGAGACACTATAAGTGATAGAAGATGCATGTGGTAATCACTAGCATATGGATTTTTCTATAACTATTCTGAAAATGTAAAACTAGTGATCTAAATTATGACGAAAATATAATTAAGAATATAGATAATTATGGCATAGACTGGTAATATCCTAAATATGAGGGATATAATTTTTTTTTTCCAATTCAATAGATACATAATAGATATATAAAAGTGTGTAAAAGAATAAATAATGTATGCACAAGTCATATATGTCAAATAAACATCAAATTTAATGATTTCAAGTGTATAATACTAAATGTATGTGTTTAAAAATGGCCCATCCTTTGAGTCTAGTATTTAAAATGCTAGATTAAAAGTATAAAAGAATGAAATTTGGTACATGTGCCTAATTTCACTTGATTTTTCTAGGTATTACCTCAATATATAACTTGATCCATGATAAACCTAAAATGAAATATGTATAAATCAATGTCCATTCATTTATAAAATCTAAAATAATCCAAATCATTGAATTATTTGAAACTAAAAAGTCAATGAATGAATACACTTGTGGGTATGAAAAACAAGTTGTAAATTTTTAACTCAATTAGAGAATTACATTAGATGATTTTGTCCAATATATATTAATTTGATAAAAACATTGGTTGAGAATTATAAATTCCTCAACCCCTATTGGAAATGGAGAAGTGCTAGTTAAGACATGTAGAACATGAACTATACTACTCAAATATATTATTATGTAAAGGTCTAATAAAAAATGTTTTATATGAAATTAAAAACTATAAATCATCCATTTCAAATATATTTTAGACCCAAGGTTATTACATAGTAATATTTATCCTCATCATAGAAATAAAAAAGTGGTTGCATTTGTACTTCAATGTGATATAAAATTCAATAATTTATATGTCAATTTGATTAATATTAAAATTATAAGAAAATATACTCAATCTATCCCATTATATTACTTGATAATACCATAATTTTTTTAAATTATTCCACATAATCCTATAAAATTCCCCACATATGCATCACATATGCCTCATTCTTCTCATTTTGTTCCAATCCAAATCAGGTAATCTGACCTAAATTTTAAATTATATATCTACCATGTCCTGAATCTCTATGACAATCCCACTATATGCACTCCTTTGTCATGAACTCAATTTTGTGTGATCTATTTTATTTCTATGGAACTATTAATTGCACATTTGATTATTGATTAGCATGTTACTTAGTTGTTTTAGTTGTTATTGAATTATTACTTGGATATTTTTGAGACTTTATTTAAGATATTATGATGTTAAGATGTGTTCTATACATGTTTATATTTTCACATGGATAATTAAATTTAGTTAATTTATAACTAATAGATATAAATTTAATTTAGATTTACTTATCAAATTTGATATTGGTTTTTCCATTCTGATACTACTGATGTATCATTTTGATGGTTACAAGAATAGTAAAAATGAGTTAGGTTGGATATGGTATTCAACGGTAGATGTTAAAAATGGGTAATATTGAGTTATTGGTATTTTGAGGTGAGATATTATGAGCTTCATTTTTTCTAGTCATTCTTGACTAATTTTTTCACTTATCTATTTAGTTGATTAACAAAGTTACTATGTGTTTAGTCGTTGATTATGCTTTTTTGTTTTTTTCTAACCACATGTCTATTATGGTAATAAATTATGGTGTTTTTATATTACTTGGAGGATAAGGAGATTAATCTTAGACATTAATTTGTTTTATGTTAAATTTTTTGGATTTGACATCTTGCTCAACTATTGTGGTGACTAGGAATTTGACTTGTTAAAGGGGACAATGACTAGGTCATTGAGTCTTTATTAGTTATTTGATTTTATTTTTAATCATGTAATGAAAATTATAGTTTTGAACCTATTGAGATTATGTCATAATGACCTAAATCCCAAAGTCAGTCCCATCAAGTAGATTCAAAGTCATTTTGTTTTTAGTCTTTTGTTGTATGCTGAGCTCATTCTACCAAACCCTAATTAAACTCTACCATAAAATGGTGAAGGCCATTGAAGGCCTAGTGGGACTCATTTGAGATATGAATTTTAGTTATTCAATTTCATTTTTGGGGATAATAAAGGTTTTTTGTTGGACCACATTCTTATTTATTCATGGAATGAATGCAAGACCAATGTGAAATTTGATGGAAGTTAATAGAGTTTGAAAGGGATAGGTTGGGTGAAAATAGGGAAGAATTTTTCAATTTATTAGAGACCATGGTAGCCTTCTACATTTTTTGGGATGATTAACGAGTAAGTGGTTTCCATTTTTATTTTATAATGAGAAAAAAATAATAGTTTTTCTATGTTATTTATGAGAATGGAATATTATGAAATGAACCATTATAGGTTCATGGTGAATTTTGTAGACTTCATGATGAAACCATAATGTTAAAATCATATCACTATAAAATATACTATATTAATAATACTTTGGTTTCATTTATCATTTGGCTTATTACAAAGTGTTGGGACTAGGCCTGTGAAGTTTCTTGTTTACTATCTCATATAAGTGTATAGTATGGATGAATGTGAAAATAAAATAAGTTGGTTATGACATATGCTTATTTGTTTTAACTATGTTATTTTCTATAGTTTTTAAGGAAAAGGGGTTTTTATTTATTTGTTTTATCATTAATATTATTCCCTATTTGAGTTATGGTTTTTTATTATGGTTATGGTGAATTTTTGGAGGCTTTTATTATTGATAGTCATTGTATTAAGTTTGCATGTTGTCTATAGGTGTTTATTTTGTGTTTGGTTTATGTTTTGTAAACTTTGTGTTTTTTATTTGAATGGCTTATTTTTGGTTGTTTGAGCATAAGTTTTCATTTGATGTTCAAAATAAGTTATTTATTTTGTAGTAATTGTATTTTCACTCTTATAAGGGATATTACATGAAGCCTAGGTTGGGCTCTTTATATTTTAGTATTCACTTATCTGTAACTATTTTTGGTGTCATTTTATTATGACTATTTTTAGTGTCAATTTGATTTGTGAATTTTTTATGTTTGCTTATTATGGATGATTTTTGAGAACAAAACTAGTTGTGAATATCTTTAGTTATATTCGATCATTGAAATACCTAAATGGTATATATATGAATACTAAGCTTGAAGTCAATAGATATAACAATAATTTTTTATTTTTTAATTTTTGATTTGTGGAAGTCAAAAATATCTATTCACATGTTGAACAATAGTGCTAAAATCTAATCACAAGTAATTTTTTTCATGAAATTATATTAATTTATTTTATGGTTTTGATTTTGAAAACTCAAAATCTTTGTTATTTTTCATCCTTCTACACTACCATATTATTGAACTCCACATTAAAATTATAGAAGAGGTTGTCTAGGACCACTAATGGGGGGATCATTAGGATGGAAGGGTGGGTCTAATCATGTTTCTTATGGAATTTTCTTCAAGTTCTTGAATTCTTCTTGCATTTGGATTCCTATTATGTTGATATTTATTGAAAGGCATGATTTAAATCACTGTCTCATTATAATTTAAATGATACAATTCATTATTTTGGACTTATTCTTTACTAAGATGTTATGTTATTCAAACTTGAAAAACAAGTTTATTGTATTGATAGTTATAAAGTACCTAAAACATTCTTTTAGATGTTATTTTAAAATGTGGATATACTTACTCTTTATAAATGTAAGTACAAATTTTATATGAAAGATAATTGGTAATTGATGTGACTCTTAGGTTATGATCATTGAAGTTTATTTTCAATTATTATATGAATGTTGTAATTGAAAGTAGATAGGTTACCTTGAATTAGGTTAAATTTTATTGGCCCATATAGAAATGAATTTTGGTTGTTTTTTGGTGAATTTATAAGTTTGTGTTTTGAAAGTCTAGTAAAATTTAATGGATGGTGTTTAGGAATGAATGCAATTGGACATGTGAAAATTAACTTTCCATAAAAGTTATGTTGACATTTGACTCTTTAGAAAACTCGTAGATAGATGGTAGCTTTGTCAATATGCTTTGAAAATTTATTCATAAAATGATTATATATTATATATAATGGAGAATAAGATCATACTAACTTTGGATGAAGTGGTAAACTATATTTATATGCATGAAATTTATTTAAATAGTAGGTGAGCTGACTTATAAAACCAACTTACACTCATATAATTTAGGCAAATCAAAAAAATTCACCACCAAATAAAATAGACAAAGGGGAATTTCTAAAACCAATATATTCATGAATTAGAAAATAATAGCCACTAAAATTTACCCTACCTTGAATTGGTGATTATAATCACTTGTTGAGGATTGGATGATAATTTTGGTATTCTAGTATTATTAAGAGTCTTAGCTTAATCAATCTTCTTAAGTTGATTACTTTTGACTACTATTGATTTGTTATTTTCATTAGATTAAAAGATAATCCAATTGATTGATAAGGTACTTTGGTTGATTATTAGATTTGTATTAACTGATAAAGTTTTAGTTATTTAATAAAATTTTTAGAAATAATATACATGTTCTCCTCTTTACATTGGTATGTACTTCATCATGAAATTATGCTATATATTATAGTATTTTAAATCCTATAAGATTTCTTCAAGTTGTAGAATGTCTTAGATATGATGTGAATAGTATATTCAAATATCATCAGTTTATAATTCTATTTATTTTTAATGAAATGAAATTAGTACTCATTCTTAACTATGTATGAGAGTTTAGGGAATTGTTTGTAAAATATTTATGGAAACTTGTTATGGTATATAGATTTTTATATATCGTGTTCGAGAATAAAATAAAATATGAATATTAGATGTATAAAGTTGATAGTAATCTTATATAATGATAGTTTATCTTATTTATTGATTTAAATTATACGAGGACTTAAAATTCTTAAAAACAACACTTGAGGATATTCTTGATATTATGTTTAGATGTAAAATATTGAAGTTTATTTTTATGAAGGAAATAATCAAGGTGTTCCTAGTTTGAAATATCAAGTAAATAAAGATGAGTCTTATGACATAGTTATTTTAGTAGTTATTAATTTTTCCTTTAATTAAATTAACTTACTAAAAAATTAATAAAATTGTAGATTTTATGAAGAATACCTAGAGATACAAAGATGGTTTTTCACTACATTTAATCTAGTGAATGAGGGAACTTAATTTTGGATTGGAAGAATAAGTTGCACATAAAGAGATAACTTAGATAAAATGGATTAATGGATAGATAGGTGAGTTGCCTAGTTAGGAACTAGTCTCAAGAAGTTACAAACATCCTCAAGTGGATTTTAGCTCATTGTTTTCACAATCAAGTGGATAAATGAATACTACAATTACAAAATACAAAGATGTGATAACAATAATGCTTATAAATTAATCTTTTTATTAAACTATCAATGTAAGCAAAGTATTCATCCCAATAAGCTATATCAACATTCACATCCTCTTCTATAGCATGTAGTTGGTCAGAAGTGGCTTCAATTAAGGGAGAGTAAATAATGGCACAAAGTGCTAACTCAGAGGTTGTCACTTGGGTTAGTGAAAAAGGGTTGAGATAAAATGGGTAGATTAGTAATATTAATGACATCATGAAAAAAATTGTGTCAAGTCATTTACACATTAATGCCATGTTTAAATAGATAGAAAAAATGGGTTCAAGATAGAGTTATAGGATTTAAAAGGCTTAGGTTTTAAAATAGATTATAGTGGACTGATGTTGATCACATAGAATTGGTGCCAATTTAGATGAAATAGCATTGATTATGTGTAGCCTGTACCTAATTAAAAATAGGGAATTATAGGGTGACAGAGGAAAATGATAGGGAAAATAGGGATGCATGTTGTATTCTAAGAATGGAATAAAGAATAAATCATTGGAATATAAACAAAAAGTTATACAAATAAAATTATATTACCTTGAACCAAATTTATAGGTAGAATGTATTCTTCCCATAGGTGTAAATGATCCTCCTAATTCATGATGATAGATGTGGACTAGGTGTAACAGAATTTTTGTAGATTGGTACTAAGGTTATCCTTAATTATCCTAAGAAAATATAAGTAGCATTTAAAGACTTAAATTTCATGGTCCCTGAGCCAAAAAGATAGCTACATTTAAATAAATCAACACTAATCAGGAGAATCGGTGTTGATCATGGGAGAATCAAAAATGATTCACCCTTTTTAGTAGGGAGTTATTTCATCCAGATTGGTTTGCCATAACTAATGTAAATTTTAGTATTATATGCATTAGGTTGTTAAGGATGGGGTTATACATGGATAGGATAGATAAAGGGTTAGGATTTTTTGGGTTGTAAATAGAATTAGGTGGTTGGGGAGGTAAAATGGTAATTTGTATAAATAATTATTAGGTGTCTAATGGTAAATAATTTAAACTTTAGGATAAAGATATTTATTATAATAAAATAATAATAAGGGACCTATTTTAGATACCCAATTCCTAACAACATTGTGTTGAAATTATCAATCTTACTTGAAATGCACTAAAATGTACAATTTAGGCCAAAATCACTTAAACACACTAAATGGTTTGATATTTTCATATATAAGTGATGATTTAGGCTAATGTATCCCTAAATGGGGAAATGCATTTGTGATTATTATCATTTCTCAAATCATTTTTAATCAAAATGATTAAAATGCATTTTGGTTGTCTAAATCACTAAATTCCTCTAATTCAGAGGTACATGACATATGCATGTGTTATTTTGTGATGACAATGTCCTAAATAGAGTATTGGTCTATGCATAATTAACATCATATTTTAATTCCACTCTAGTTAAATTATGACCTAGTAATATGACATTTTGACCATTTTGATTGATAGTGTGCAACCAATTTCTAAAGAATTGCATAAAATTTGATTAATCTCATTTAGGTAAATTAATCTAAATTAAGAGCTTAAGGGGAAAATACATGGAAGTTATTGAATATATTTTAATTTTAAATTTATCCTTAATATCTAAATCATCAAATTAAATCATTTGTGGGGTGGCATCTATAAGCCATAAATGCAACAAATATCATGTTTAAGGCCTTCTATGACTCTTTTTAATGCCCCTTCTAAATATTTATGAGCATATTTCTAGTTTAATTATAAAAAATTTTGATTAATCCATGGCCACACATATTGATATCAAAATGGATGGTCATGGTTGATTTTGATCAATTCCAAAAATAGATAAATTCAAGGGCCAAGAACATAATTTTTAAGCTTCATTTGTGTAAACTTATTATGTAGAATTCTCTCCATAGCTCATTTGTGTGTAGTGTTATCATGCTTAATTTACAATAGGATAGCTTCAAGATGGTCATAAAATTGATTCAAATATCATGAGCCTAGTTTCATTAGTGCATAATAGATGATGGAGGAGCTTTTCCTTGCATCATTGCTAAAGACTTGAGCATGAAAACAAGGGTAAAATCACATTTTGATCCACATTTGGATGATGGGATGCTCTTGGAGAGGTATTATGTATGTGGTTTCTTTAATTATATCTTAGTTATCATTTTAAAAACCCCATAAAAATATTTGTCTTAGTTAGTTATGTTCTTATGCATTTTTCATGAGTTTTATTGACTAATGCTTGATCTAACTATCTTTGGATTCCATTTATACACCTATGACACCAAATAAATCATATATAACATATGAAATTTTAGTGTCTACATTTTCCTCCTTTTTGTGGAGTGATATGTAATACATGTCATGGTACAAAAACTAAGAGAGATCGATTGCCATAGGTTTATGTGAGGAGGTATCCCCCCCAAATTGGGTGATAATGTAAGATGAGGAGTGGATAATGGTTTTGAAAAATGGAGTGATAGATTGGGTGAAAGATAAAAATGAGATATAAGAGCATGGATGCATAGCATGAATTATACATTTTTCACTAATATGTTGTGAGCTAATATAGGCAGAGATGACCTGAGACAAATTACATAATAAAATTTCACAACTATAAATAAGTGGCCTTAAATGAAGGCTAAGCAAGAGAACAAGTGATAGATTTTATCTGACCAAAGCATATAGTGTGCTATATAATATGTGTGTTACCTATAGACTACTATTCTTAAGAGAAAATTCACTCTTGAGACCTATAGAGGGGAGATGCCCAAAAAAAGTGCATGCTTTATGTAGGTTATGGGACCAATAGGGGGTCTAAATCCACAAAACTAAATTATAATAGGACAAATGATAAGGTAAGAGGGTGATGCTATAGAGAAGTATCAGATAGATGAAAAAATAGAAAGTAGTGAAAAATAGGCAAATTGACATCAATTCAAAAGAGATTGATGTCGATCCACCAAATTGACATTGATCTAGAATAAATCATTGCTAATCTAAAGTTGGGTATATAAGAAAATTTGATGTGGAAATAGCTCATTTTCTATGGATGCATGACAAACTAAGAGCAAAAAAATATGATGATTATGATGTGAGGTATAAGTATGGTATGAAACAGTAATCAAAATAAATAATGATGGTCTTAGGATGAGGTAGGCCCTATTGTTTTTTTAATTTTTATATTTGTGGAATTTTAAGATCAAGGTAATACGTTAGCACTGGTATAGTAAGGTGATCTAGACTCATTATTACTTCTTGTAAATTGATGATGATTTAGGAGTAATTGACATCAATTTAGCAAAAATGGTGTTGATCGATAATGGACTGGTATTGATTCACTAAAATGGTGAAATACTAGATTAGAGTGTTTAGGGTCAGACTAAGTAAAGGTTTAGGAAATTTAAGGCTTATAGAGGATTTTGGTAATAAGAATGCACACTATTGTGGATGTGAGATTGATTACCATCATTATTAGAGTGGATACATGACAAAATTATTTATGATTATTGGGCACACATGGAAGCCATAGACTTCAAAGGAGTGCACTTCTACTATTGCATTCACTAATATGTGATCCTATTGGTTGCATTACTAGAGCAATGAAATGTGACCATAGGGACATTTTACTTATAGATAGGGAGATGAGGATCACTAAGGAGGATATTTATAAGATACTATAATTTCTAGTGTAGGGGGTTGTGATTGTACCTATGGATGAGTGAGGTCATGCAACAACATTGACATAGCTTTATGGTGGAGATGTTGTAGACATTACCTTCATAGTAGGAGATTTTATGATTAAGAATTTATATTAGGTAGATATATAGGTGAGGGGATTTGTGATGATGATGATGCTATCCATCTCATGATACAATATCCCATACTTAGAAGGAGATAAGTTCCCATAGAGCATTATAAGTGTTGTTATGGATATGTTGGATCATTGGATAGTATTACTTGGGCCCTAACATTAATAGCATTGATATATATAGATATATGGGGGTGGATGACCTAAAGGAGATATGGATTAGATGTGATCATTATTTTTTAGTGTTGGGCCTATGATCACATTAGGTCATATTTCCTATTGTTACCCCATGGATACGCTGGTATGAGACTAAATATAGTGTTGCCTTCAGTTAATGGAAGGAGGATTTAGTATGAGTTTATATATATGGTGTGACTAGGGACCTAGTATACTATATAGGAGTCCGAAAGGGGTTACATGATGGGGATGTCATTTAGAGGCCCTAGATTTGATTTTTGGCATGGCTTGGGATAGAGGTTGAGGTGGTAGACATCTAGAGAGAGAGGTGGCTTATAGGGATGTGGACAGACTATATGAAGTATTTTAATTTTGGGATGATAATGAAATAGTCTAGTTTGATATAGGATATACCATGGGACTCATGATTATATTGATGAGATGAGATATAAATTGGACTCTTAGAGCTAGATATGATAGATATTCTAGTAGGATTTGAGGAAGAGGTAGAATGTTCATATATAGATGATACAGGTTGTACCCCAACATTCTTAGTGTGGTGGGCAAGGAAGTTGGATGTTAGGTAGGAGAAGGTGGTGTGACCTTGATAGGATAGAGAAGATGAGGAGATGTGGGATGCAGAGGAGGAGGAGAGGGGAGAGGAGGAAGAGAGGGGAGAGGATTGAGGATAAGAGGAGGAGGGAGGAGATAAGGAGATAGACATTACATGGATTATTGTTGAGAGAAATAGAGTACGAGTTCAATGTATTGCATTATAAGGGTATGTGGCCATAACATAGGGGGCACTTACCATTGTGTAGATAGAGAGAGATGGTCTTAAAAAAATATTAGACATGCTACAGGTGGAGTATGATACCCCAGATTGAGCCATGATCTATAAGTTGAGGCTTGGGACCAATACTACATAGAGAGCAATAACTTTTAATGGGGGGATGAAGGCAACTTAAGGTAGATAGTTATAGGAGTGGCTAAGTTGAGCACAAGGCAATTAATTACTATAAGTGTAGATAGGTACTAGGAGCTAGTAGATGAGATGTGATATTATGGTTATATTTTATTAAATTTGAATCCATAGATTCCATGGTATGCCACTCATTTGGCCACATAAGGTAGATATTTGATATGGATGCACACATGTTTAATCATCATAGTGAGTGTATCCCATGGGAGGGATTAGAGGATAGATAGGGGAAATGATAGATGAGGATATGGAGGAGGGGATGGGAGTGTAGGTGTTGGTGTAGGTCTTGAGAGCATCCATCTCTAGTTCATAGAGTAGTCCACTTTTGTATCTATTTTACTAGCTAGAGAGCCATATCCTTTGTATATTAAAATTTATGATCTATATTTTGAGAATATATATATATATATATATATACATGATTTTGATTTTTGAATTGTGATGTTATATTTTATATTCTATGGATTTTATTAGATTATGGATTTTGAAATGTTATTGATTATGTTATTATGGATGCTTGTATTTAGATAATGTTATAGACTTTTTATGATTTTTTAAAATGTTATGCATTTACCATAATATTTTTATGGATCATGATTATAGATTTTAAGTTATGTGATTATGGGTTTGGTTAGATTTATGGATTATGGATTTAAATGTTATGGATCTACATTAAATTTTTTTATGGATCATGAGTATGTTACTGTGGATATGGATTAGATTATGGATAATAGATTTTATGTTATGTGATTATATTAAAATGTTTATGGATCATGACTATGTTACTATGGATGTGGATTAGATATTTTGACTTATGGATTTATGTGATGTGATAATGGGTTTTAGATTACTGGATTAGGATATTTTCATACTTTGATGAGGATATATGTGTCAATTCTATTTTTAGATAATTAATCAACACAAATTTTGATTTACTTAGGATAAAGAGAAACAAAAGGTTTTATTGCTTGTTATTAGCTCATACCATAACCCAAGAAAACCTCTTGAGATAAATTCATGTCTATCATTAACTGAATGCTAATAAATACCTTAACAACCTTAGGTTGACTATTTTCAAGATCTATTGGTTTGAGATGGATTTTTTTTAGGGATTTACTTCAATATTTTGATAAATAGTGGATCTCTAATAAGAAGATACTTTCATTTTGTATACCCAAAACTAAGGCCAACCCTAGGATAATTTTTTTCCAATCCATATAGATTGATCAATGTGGGAAGTTTATTAATTTAAACAAAAATTATCAATATGAGAATATTTCTTAGGATCTTTCATGCATGATATCCATCTTTTGAGGGAGTGGTCTATATTTTGAGAGATGTTTTTTGAAGCAGTTGTCCTTCAAGGGAGAATTATGCATTTTTGATGTGTGTGTGTGTGTGTGTGTGTGTGTGTGTGTTTAAATTTATCCTTCAATGGATAAATCTATTATTTTTCCTACTTTATAGATTCTTTTTTTTGCTTACTTTTTAATCCCATTGTTATTATTTCTTTATGGATTGGATTAATACATCCTGTAATAGTTCCCTAAAGCTTTGTTACACAAGATGACACTCTTATTCCCAAATTAACTAGTGATAGGGAGAGATTTTAGTAAATAAGGTTTTGGACCTCCTTCCCATTATATTGAGGATTTTTCAATTAGATCATGCTATGAATAGAGTCAGGATATTCATATTCAAGGTTAAAATAGACAATGTTGCTAGATAACCACATGACTCTATATTTCATTATTTGGTATAAAAATGAAAGGGATATGGTTTTATCTAATCAAACCAAAATAAAGGAAACCAGGTCGACCAAGGTGATTAATACTTATTAATAGTGGAAAGGATGCAAATGTAATATATAGGTGATTTTCCTTCAAAAAAGGCTAAATGATATACCCAAATCTATATTTATGGGTGATAATATATGGTCTGAGCCAATTTAGAGTAAATTTTCCTCATTTTATTCTTCCCATATTAGTGACATGTTGATTTTATTTTAACACAAGGTCACCAATATTAAATTCTTGTTAATTTAGATGTTTATTATAGGCATGCTTTATTTTTTCTTGATATACATGGAAATAACCAAGGTAAGTTGATCGATGCTCATCCAAGTACTCAAGTTGGGCTAGTTGTTCCTGATGGAATTCATCCTCAAAAATGATATCTTTAAGGGAGATGTAAAGGGAATGAATCTAAAAATCAAGAGGAAGTACATCTTTGGTACCATAAACTAGATAGAAAGGAGTAGCACACATAGGGGTTCGAATAATAGTTTGATAAGACCATAAGGCAAAGGGAACATGAAGATGTCAGTTCTTTCCTACTTCATTAATGAATTTAATTAGGATTTTGACAAGATTTTTATTGGATGCCTTGTCTTGTCCATTAGCTTGAGGGTAATAAGGCAAGGAAAAAATATCTTAATGTTAAAGGAGTCAAAAATCTCATGAACCTTTTTATTTTTAAAATATTTTCCATTATTTGTGATATTATTATGAGGAAAACCAAAGCAACAAATAATATGTTGGATGATGAACTCCACAATTTTGTCTTCTTTGGTTGAGATAAGAGGAATAGCCTCCACCCAATTCATGAAATATTCAATTATGGTAACGATAAATCCATGGCACTGGGAGGATTTAGGATTGATTTGACCTATAAGATTGAGCCCCCACTAGGAAAATGGCCAAAAGTTTTGTGTCACATGTAATGCTCAATTGGGAACATGTGATAGGTTGGTATGTTTCTATCACTTTATGCATTTACTAATGTACTCATAACAATATTGATTTAAAGTGGGCCAATAATAGCCTAATTATAAGATTCTCTTATCAATAGTGCAACAAATAAAATGTCAACCACATGACCCATCATGATCTTATTTGATATCAAGGGTATATTCATTATTTTGGAGACAATGAAGAAGGATAACATCAAAACCATGATTATAGAGAATAAACCCTAATATGATAAAATGTGTGATGCAATGATATAAAGCTTACTTGTCATTTTTGGATGGATATGGAAGAATAATCCCCCTTGATAAATAATCAAATATCTATGCATACCAAAGATCCAATAGATTTTCATCTATATTTTGGATGGAATGAAGATCCATTTGGGTAAAATAAGGTTGATTAACCTTGTGGATGAGGATAAATAACTTAGACTCCTAAGATGAAGATGGGATAAATGAGGCAAAATAAGCCATGGTATCCACAAACTTGTTAGTTGATTGAGGAGTGGCTTGGATAGCATAATGCTTGAAAGTAGCTAGTAACTAATTAGCCAAGGTCTTATACTTCTAAAATTTATCATTTTTACATTGATATATGCCCTTTATCTGATTGACTACTATAGACATGTAAAACTAGCCACTAATGGCTCTGCATCAAACTATTAGACCAATTTTTACCAATCATCAAACATTTAACCTAAGAATTTCTATTATTCTTGAATTTAGCTTCATAACCTTGCATTAAATCAATTTAGCCTATTAAATTAATTAAGCAAGGCAAATACATACATTGAATTAATCAAAATCAAACAAATGACCAAATACCTATAAATAATTAATTGACTTACACATCCTAATCAAAATCAATTTCAAATCCTAATTGAGTTCACCCATAAGCTAATAAATCAATTACTAAAAAATAAATTCAAGAGCATATTAGAACATCTTAGAATACACTCATTACCTTTGTGAGTTGTCACTTTTATAAAATATCTAGAAGAATATCCTAGGAATATGCTAAAATTGAATAAGGTTAATAAACTTAATCATGGTCAGATTTAACCCATTTAAAAGGATTTAAAAGCCTATAAAATCAATATTAGAGATTTTCATTTATAGAGGTCAATAAAAGTAGAGTTATAATGTAAGAATAGATTCATGAAGCTAAAAGCCTAGTTATATAATTCCAAAATTGAGCTAATGCCATCAAGCCATTGAATCAATCAAGCCATCAAACCATAAATCAAGCCAAGCATTCAATAATGGTGCATAGAGGATATGATGTTAGCCATATGTCATTGATGAAAAAAAATAACTCTTAAACTAAGTAAGCCAACTGAATTACCATTTGGAGCTATCAAGGATTTGGAAAGGAATTTGTGTTTTTATATTTATATTTCTCATTTCCTTTCATGTTTTATTGAGTTCTCATTTGGTTTATTCATTATGATCCCCTCATGATTATGCTTAAGGGATGTTAGATTGTTAGTGAGTTCATTTTTCATTTTTTTTAGACTAACTCTATACTAACCTCCTCCTTTGAGTTAAAATCCTAGATTACAAATGGCATGCCCGGTGGGACATGATTGTGCACCCCACATATTTGAACAAAAATGGATGTTAAAATATCTCTAATTTTTAATCTATTTACTTTTATTTTAAATTTTTTTTTAGGATTTTCTTAAATGTTTCATCCTAATTCTATTAAAATTTCATTAAAATATACTTTTTAGATTAGAATTTATGACTCTTTTAGTGACTATCACTTTTTATTTTCTAATTTTTTGGTAAAAATGGCTAGTACAAAGCTAATAATTTTTTTTATTCACTATTTTGATATGAATGTTTTCAAAGAGGTGCTCCCTAGACCTATAAACAACCTCTAAAATTTTTGTGACAAATAGATGCATATTTTGAATTTTATGGTCAAAATATTAATTGTATGTTTTTATATTTTATGTGTTCAGTTTTATTTGTTTTAACCTTCTATCTTGTTGTTTACATGTTTTATAGGTTTTTTTTATTTGATATTTATTAATATATTTATTGGTAAATTTTCTAACCTTTTCCTAATCTAACACATTTGATTTCTTGAGGTTTTGCCTTCAGGTCAACAAATTTTACCCTTCAAGGTTACTTGTCTCATTTGATAAATAAGCTTCAAGGATAAACAAAGTGTTAACCATTTTCTTGCAAGGCCCATTTGAAAAATTATCAAAAAAAGATTACTTATTTATTTCACACTTTTTTTTGGATGTTTTCAAATGAATTAGGCATTTCACTTTGGGTTTAAAAATAAGTTTTTGAATGTTTGTGTTAAATGTTTTGATTGTTCTTTCAAAGTTTACAACTTAAAGCCAAGGGGATAAAAGAACACCACCACACATTTGATTTAGTGATATAAAATTGAATACATTTCAATTTTTTTCAAGTTGTTTTCATTATTTTTTAGTCTAAACTTGTTTGAGTAAATAGGGAGTTGTGCATGTATGCTCTCCCATCCATCCCCTTTAGGGAATTTTTGGGATTAGAAGCCCCAACATTTTTTTGGGTGATTTGCAATTATTTCCATTTTTCATCTTAAATCCAATGGGATAGTAAAAAATCTAATCAAACACTTTCAATTTTGTGAAACAAAATCAACCTCACTTTAATTATTTTCAAACTTAATTATTGATTGTGTGTTTAAGTGAAAAGAGGCATGCATGTATGCTCTCCCATCCATACCTTTTATAGAAAATTTGGGATCAAAAGCACCATCTCATCGCACTTTAGGCCTATTACAAAGAATATAAATAACATCATTTAAATCCCTCCCTAAAAACTTTTAATATTATTGCATGATCTTGAGGTAACAATAAAGTCTTTCTATTGTGTCATTTATTTCATTCATCTTAGCTTATGAGGGGGACTTCATTACCTTTCATGAGTTATTTAGGAAGGCTTTGACCAGAGATTTCATCTCCTAGCATCATCTTCAACCTGTATCAATGGGAGGTATATAAATTGGGATCCCCTCATAGGGATGATGGTTTGAGTGGTTAAACCATCTCTATTAGTAGAGGTTAATCCTAGAATGTTTGAGCATGTTAGACATTGCACTACATTGAGAGAACAATGGATGTAGTGGTTTAAAAAGGCCAAATTTTTTTTACAACAAATCATATGATGTGGACCCAAATGACATTCTACTTCTTTTATTTTTTGACATGAAATTTGATAGATATGGGATCCATTTAGAATAATTAAAAACCAATTAGTTTTAGTCAACCCCATATTGCCATACCCTTGATAGGATTTGGATGATTATAATTAGTGTATTTTGATAATTTTTTCTTTGTGTATTAGACTAAAACATGTATTTTTCAAACCATGTCATTTGATGAGTCATGAATCCACATCACTCTATTGTTTGAGGAGGTGTTATGTCATTCGTATGAAACTTTGATTTAACTTAGTAAGCATTTCATTTTTTTGTCAAAACATTGGGAATAGCACTTGATTAAGGTGTGCACCATTATGCTACCCAAATCATTTCAAAATCTTGTTCCTTTAAAGTCTTGAAACATAAACCATTTTTCACATCATCTTTTAGGAGTGCTAACATTGTTACACTACCCAATTTGTTTCAAAAGACTTGTCTTGTCTTGCATCCAAAATATCATTATTGAAACTATTCATTTGAGCCTCATTGGATCTTTATCTAAGCTTAGTCATGTTTTTCAATATTTTATAGCTTATTTATCATCAAATCCTAGCTTACCTTAGTTGAGTCCTTGCTTAACTACTACAATTTTAAATTCAAATATTAGTTGATTTCAATTTAGACCTCAATTCATGGGGTTGGTAGCCAGATATCCCTATTTTGGATTATGTAACTTGGGTTAATTCATCACTCAAATTCAAAAAATTATATTGTTTTGTGATTTTATTTTGGTCAAATTAATTTATCTTCAAACATCTCTTGTTTAGCATCTTATACCAATTAGATCATATTTTATGCCTAGATTCATGTACCTTGTCTATGTTAAATTGTTCCAAGTTTGTTAGATTAATCAATAATCCTTTTTAAGTCAAGATTTTATCACTGTTTGGCCATTAATCCTGTTATATCTTGTTTGAGCCTAAATTTTGACTCTGCATTTGGATAAAAGACCTAACAACTTTTCCTTTTAGTAGCTTAGACCTACTTGGAACACATTTCGGTAATAGAGTTTGGTATTTTGATTCTTAGGTCATTTTTCATGACCTTTGTGTGTATCATACACTTAGATTTTTTCATTTGACACTACACCATTTTTATCAAGTTTTTGCATAGACTTTTTGAAGTTTTAGCTCCACCTTTGACCAAGCTATATCACATTAAAAACCTTTGTCCTTCCAAAAGGCATAGATTATCCAAAGTTTATATAACTCTAATCCCTTCTCTTATTGTGAAATATTTGTCACGTAATTTGAATATGGATTAGTATACATGTATTGGAACTATATACATTTTAGGATATGAAAATCCTTTCACATAAGGGGACTGTGCTGAAAACCCTACTAAAGATAATGTCATTTAGAAAATATATTCTTATCCACCCTAAAACATTCAACCAATTGGAAAAATTCAAGATCATTTAGACAACTGTTTGGTTAGTGCACCTCCATATATGAAGCAAGATCAAGAGATAATGGCCTAATAATTATCTAACATACCACTGGTTGTATAAAGTATTAAATAATAACCTTATCACATCACAAAGCCATAAACATATGATCCCAATATAACTACAAAGGTAGGGTATGAAAACTTACAAAATATATAAGGAGGGTCATCCAACATGTTTTAAAATCAAACTCATGAATAGTTCTCTTCTATCAATTCTAATGCCATTATACCAATACCTTATCAAAACCCATATGTGTTTATCCCATAAAGAGGTCCCATCAATGACCACTTCGATAAAATGCATCAAACATACTAGACATATCTTTATTTAGCACATAACTTCACTAATATGACCTTGTCAAATACACCTCTTATTAATCTAGCTCTTCGAATAGGAGTTTTAATGGATTTGAAAGGTCAATATAATTAGGGTTTCAACCCATTTACACAAAACACTTTAGTATAAACCATTTTCAATAAACCAATTATAGAGGAAATATTTTTAGATTATATATAGGATAATAAGCAAAACATAGAGGATAATGTGTGAGAAACATCCAATTTAAACCAAAGTGTTGTTGTCACAAAAAATAAATCAACAACAAAACATGCCTTCATCTAGCACCATTAGTGTTTTTGAAAATTAGGTAATAGGAGTTATATATCATAACTTCAACCAACTTCTTTTAATCTTTAACCAATTGCTTCTTTAAGCACACACCCAACATGATTAAGTAGCTAGCCAAAAAGTAGTGTTGCACCACAAAAAAACATGTCAAATCATACTCCTCCCCAACAATGTGATGAATATTATTCCATAACAATAGGCAAAATAAAGTATCCCAATGCAATAGAGGCTAAACATATTGTCACCTCAATAAGGGGAAACTAATGTTCCACCTTGCCAAGTAGCAACAAACATACCTCTTCCCTTATAGGTCAATATACTAATCTAAAATAAAATGATGTCAAATCAATAATGTATTCATATTGGTCAATGATAGGTACTAAATATACAACATGTGTCAACTTATTAATAGGTATTCATGTAATAAAGAGATTATAATGTTCCTCAAGTACCTTATAGGTAGCAATTGCCTTTTGTATAGAGCGTACCATAGATTCATAGATAGGGTCTTAGTTCATAAGTTCTTACTCAAAAACAAGGTTTGAATAGTCAACAACAAGTCCCTATTCAGCCACAATAGGCACAATATGTTTATATCGCTCCATTCCAACCCCAATATCCACAAATTCAATCATAAATATCCAACCCCAACTAGAATGTCACATCACCATAGGTATAATTTCAACAATTGCACCCTAATATATATATATTCACTTTCCTGGAATGTTACATAGCTAATCCAACCTACCCCAAGAAATGCTTCCATCATATCCCAATATAATTCATCCATCTATGAACATCCAACCATCAACCTAGGCTAATATTCCAATGAGTAGTTCAAATTGGATGATGTGTGTTCATATCCTTATAACATGGAGTACTTACAAACTCCATTTCATCCTAGATATGAGCCACCCAAGTTTGATAAATACAAGGGGAAAGGTGACCCCAAATCACATTTGATGAAGTTATTTATTGCATGTCATCTAATGCCATATAGTGACATCTATTTGTTATTGTTATTTCTAAGGAGTTTATCTAGACAAGCCTTAGAATGGTTTCTAAAAATATTAAAGAACTCAATTTCTAACTTTGATGATCTATCAGATAATTTTGTTCAATAGTTCTCATACAATCTCAAGCATGAGATTTCACTATTCAACTTAACACAAACAAAGAAAAAAATAAGTGAAAGCTTCAAAAGTTATTTGCAGTGATGGAGATCTCTTGCAAGCTACTTTACCCATAATCTACCAGATAAGTAACTAGTAGTTATGTTTACCAAAAATCTACATAGTGAAATATCTTACTATTCGGAGTTGCAATGTGTGCATACATTCAAATAGATCATTGACAAATGTTTAGTGATTTAAAGAGGCCTTATTAACAAAGGGATCATAAAACTAGACTCGACCAATTAGAATAATGGCCAAAACCAAAATTAGACAAATAATCAATATGAGCATCTAGTCCAAATGCAAGCATCACAATTGACACAAGACAATAACAATGATAGGCTAAAATAATTTAACTACAACAAGAATGTTGTTAGGAATGGATTAATAGAGTCACTCCATGTCCAAATGGTGCAAACACCATATGCTTAACTAGTGATACCTTTCCATCTCACTCTTACCCAACAACCTCTTCAATAGTTGTAACATGTACAACAAGCACAACCTAGGCTATAAAAACAAATGCAACAACTATAACAGCGTTTAAATTTTCAAAACCCACCTCTTCCAAGGAGAAACCCACCTACTTTTCATCCTTTTATCAACCTTAGAGAACCCATCGAAGTAGTATTTCAAAAGCTTGTAATAACTAACCTAATCAAATACCCTATTCCAAAAGAACAATATCATGAGGGTTCAAACGTGCTATATTGGTACATGTTACAATAATTATACAAGTTTCATAGGGCTAAAGGCCATATTTTACAATGTTGTATGCTAATTAGACATGTCATTCAAAATATGTTGGAGAATGGCAAGATCACATTAGATAATGGAGCTTTCACATCCAATCAAAACCTAAGCATCTATTAGAACCCATTTCCTAAACACAATGACCAACTAGTAAAATAACAACAACATCAATAATAAAGGTTGAATTATTAAAATCAACAACAAAACCAATAAATCCAAAATAATAGACAAAATGAAGGCTATAATAGTGACCAAAAATAATAAATTTACCATGATGTTACAGATGACTATAACTCAATTTTAGGTCATATTGTGGGAGGTAGAATTAACACCATTTCCATTAATCCTAGACCAAATTTTAACCAAACAAGACCATTTATAGTCATACAAAATCTATCCAATCATTATGGTAACCTTTATTTAACATGAGACCACACACAGGTGAACCAACAAGTATGAATTCCCACATTAGGATCTTATACTGATAATTCATCATTTACCCATGACCACACTTAAGTGCATCAATGATCAGGACTTATCTTATCTATCCCCCCTCCACCATCATCAATTAATAACAATAGCCCTATATCTAATCTTGATTGTGCAATCATACTTTAGTGGTCTAAAATTACCATACCAAGCCCACAACTACCTGCCACTTCACCCATCATCTAACCCATTGTTTGGCCTCAAAATAATCCATTTAACATTGTTTAATAAAATACATTTGATATAGTGTAACAGTTAAAAAATATGCTAGCATAAATCTCCATTTTATATTTATTGTGCATGCCAATAATCTATAAGAAAATATTGAATGAATACCTTAGCCAATCCACTATTTTGAATGACATATCCCCTAACCAATTTCAATCTTTGGTTAGACACCTATCTCCAACCAAAAAAATCATATTCAACCAAAGTGATAGGTCACCTCTTGGCCCACTACATAACAATCCATTATACATTGAAGTATATATAATGCAACACAAAGTGAAATGTGTTCTTATAGATAATGGATTAGGTCTAAATATTGTGTCTCTAAAGCTTATCAAGCTTATTGGGTATACAATTACAGATCTTCAACCAAAAATAATCACCATCAAATCTTACGATAATCAGGAATGAGAATCATAAGGCACCATTAGATTACCAATTATCATTGGGCCCTTAACCCATGATACACATTGCCATGTGCTTGATCTCAACTTGTCATACAATATGTTGATGGGTATACCTTGGTTAGCCTCGATGTTGTCAAATACTAGGTGAATCTTCATCCTTGCTCACCTTATTTCTTGTACTCACTAGTGTGCCAACTAGTGCACAATCCTTAAAACAAAATTTTTTCAACATTTCCATGGGATATTTACTTTGAGATATGAAAATTCCTTTATCTAACTGAAATATTTGTAATCTTAAAAAAAATGATAATTCTCCAAGCATATACATCTCAAATTATTTTGTCATATTTTCAATGTTTCCTCCAAAAATGATGTCATCAACATATACCTCAACAATCAATTGATGCTCACCTTCTATTTTGATGTGAAGATTACTATCAATAAATCCTCTATTAAAACCTTGATCCTATAGGTACTTATCAGGTCTTGCATACCAAGCTCTAGGAGCTTGTTTCAATCCATATAGTTCTTTATTCAATATGTATACATGGATACTAATATTTGAGAGAATAATTCCTTCAAGCTGCTTAATGTAGACCTCTTCTTTTAGATTCCCATTTAGGAAGGCAGATTTGACATCCATCTAAAACACTTTGAAATTTTTAAACACTACATATGCAAGAAACATTCTAATAGCGTCTAACTTTGACACTAGTGAAAAATTTTCTTCAAAATCTATTCCCTTAATCTGAGCATATCCTTTACATACTAATCTTGCTTTATTCCTAGTCACTTCTCCATTTTCATTCAACTTGTTTCTGTAAACCCATTTGGTTCCTATCACATTGTGATAGTTTAGTCTAGGCACTAATTCTCAAGTATTATAATTTTCTATCTGATTTAATTTTTCATCCATTGCCTTCACCCAATGCTTATCATGTCTAGCTTCTGAAAAAATTCTAGGCTGAATTTTGGATAGTAAAGAAAAATTAACTTGCTCAGATTCACTTACCATCATTCTTCTAGTGAAAATTCCTTCATTTATGTCCCTGATGATGTCACTTTCATTATGATTTATCTAAACATATTTGGATGGGGTTTTGGTGTCCTTTTTTTTCTTCTCATCTTCATATGATTATTCAAAATATTCATCTTCAATGATTTTAGGAATGTCTACTAGATCATTGATTCTTTGTGTTCCATCTTCTTCTATCCTGACACTTGCACTTTCAACAATTTTCTTAGTTCTTTTGTTATAATATTTATAATCTTTAGTTTTCAAGAATAAACAATAAATATACCTTCATTTTCTCTAGATTCAAACTTACCATGTTTTTCATCAGTTCTCTTTATGAAGCATCTATTGCCAAAAACTATGAAATAATCAACTATTGCTATATTGTCTTTCCATAGATCATAAGGAGTCTTGTCACTATTAACTCTAATAATGCTCTATTCTAAATATTCATTATTGTATCAACTACCTATCTCTAATATTTATTTGATATCTTCGATTCATTTAGCATTATCCTCACCATATTTTGAATTTTTATATTTCTCCATTCAACTACTTCATTTTGTTGTGGAGTTTTGGTTGTTGAATAATGTCTCTTTATTCCATGGTCTTCAAAAAACTCAATAAACTAATCTGACATGAATTATCCTCCTTGATTTGATCTTAGACACTTAATCTTCAAATTAGTTTCATTCTCAACTAGTGCTTTGAATGCTTTGAAATGTCTAAAAGCTTTTGATTTTTTTCTTTAAAAACATTACCCAAGTCATACATGAAAAATCATCAATAAGCAACGTGAAATAGTTATTACCTTGAGTACTTTGAGTTCTCATAGGTCCACATATATTAGTGTGAACAAGTTCTAACATCTGAGTGGTTGAGTACTCTTTTGTTTTGAATTTCCTTCTGGCCTGCTTCCCATGCTGATAAGGTTCACAAAGCGTGTTGGATGGCTTTGTAATCTTTGGAAAATTTTTGACTGATTAATTCTTACTAATGCTGAAAATATTGTAAAAATTTATATGTCCCATTCTCTTGTGCCATAGCCAACTTTCTTCAATCTGACTCAAATAACATCTTTGACCTTTGATGTCTGATAACATATACAAATTATTGCCTATTCTTTGAGCATCTACAACCAACACATCTGAGTCTTTTCTCCTAATTTCATAACCTTCTACATAAAAATTTAGTGTGCACCCCTAATCACACATTTTACTTAAACTCAAAATATTATGCTTAAGACCTTCTACATAAAAAACAATTTCAATTTTAGTTCTACTATTATCCAAAATTAGTGTACCTTTTCTGGCAATTCTAGCAGTAGTATTATATCTAAATTTCACTATTCCACCATTGATCTTCTTCAAGGTTATGAACTTGTTCTTATCTCCTATCATGTGCCTTGAACATCCACTATCAATTAACCATGGATTTTCTTCATTTCTTACATATAATGTTTTTTGTACCAACATCATTTTTTAGGTTGTTTTTTCTACCACGAACCTGTCTAAACTTTATTCTTGATGAATGGAGACTTGAAACTCTAGTCCTTCTTAACTAACTTGAACATGCTTCTACAATACTAAGCTAAGTGTCTAAATTTATTTCATTTGTAACATATTATGGCCTCTTCATTAAAGCTTGATAAAGGAGCAAAAGAGTTGTGGCTTCTACTTGACTCTACATGAGTTTCTTTCTCCTTATTTTTAAAAAATTTATCCCTTTTATGACCATATCCATTATAATAAAAATAGTAACCATAAAAAAAAGACCTATTTGTGTATCTCATACCTAATGACCTTTTGTAGCTCTGTTTCTTCTAGCCTTCTTTGTTTGAGATGTCTTCTATATTCTTAACTTATTTCCTTTTTATTTCCTCTTTTGTAAGAGCTTCAACATAGCTCTTTCCTTTTTCTTTGTCTATGAAAGTAGTGGCCTCCCATTTCTCTTTTTCAAATATAATACCTATCCTATCTAACATTGATCTTTGAATTTCTAATATCTTATTCAACATGTTAGTTCTATTCTCAAATTTTGAATCATTGGTTGCTCTATCATTGATTGCTTTATTTTTTTTCTCAAGATCTACTTTTAAAGAAGAAATTTCAATAACATACCTTTCACATTCTTCACTTAGTTTTTGAAACTATGTTGTTAGATCTTTTTCATTCTTCTTGACTTCTTTAAAGTGTGGTTATAGATCTTCAATTGTTTCCTTTGACTCCTTTTCATTTTTCTTGATCTGGAGCTTTAATCTTTGATTCTTCTTCTCAAGGTATTTTAACTCTTCTAAGGAAAAAATGAGTTCTCCTTCTAGATTCCCTTTAGCATCATCTTGTTCTTCTTGATCATCTATACTTTTGCTTGCAGAGGCATCTTCATGTATGGCCATGAATAGAATCTCTTTTTCATTTGAATAACTGACTCCACTATCTTTAGTTAAGCTAGGATCTTTAGAATACAAACTATTCTTCTCGAATCCCTTCTTAAATTTTCCTTTGAAATTCTTCTTGTATGTAGACTTTCCTTCTTAATTATCACCATTACCCTTATCTAGGCACTTAGCTATAAAATTTCTAATCTTTCCATAATTAAAACATATAAAAGGTAATTTTCCTTGATATTTACTTATGCCCTTTTTTAGTTTGTGAATGAATAGAGCTCCGTTGTCATCTTCATCATCACTAGAATTGTCACTTGATTCTTGAATCTTAGCCTTCTCTTTCTTTGATATCTTGAAGTCAACTTCTCTTTTGAGGGTTTCTCTTGTTTAATCCACCTTTCATATGCCATAAGAATAACATGTAGCTCATCCATCCTTAGCTTGGATAAATTATTCATCTCTTTAATTGTCAAAAATTTTACATCATATCTCAATGGTAGAGATGTCAAAACTTTTTGTACCAAAATTGATTCTTCTAACTTTTCTCTAAGACCTTAAATCTGATTAACTATTTGATCAGCCTACAAAAGGCAACTTGCTATATTTTCTTCCCCTTCCATCTTCAAACTCTCAAACTATCTTCTAAAATTCTAAAGCTTAGCTTGATGAACCTTTCCATCACCTTTGTAAATATTCTCAAATTTTACTCAAGTTTCATGAGTAGATTTACATTGAATAACTTTAACAAATTTTGATTCACATAAACCACATAAAATAACATTTAAAGCTTTATTATTATTTTCACTTTCCTTATTTTCCATCAGAGTAGTTACAAGTGTATGTGGATCTTTATATTCCTCTACCACTTCTTACCAAATGTTGAATCCAAGAGCCATCAAATAAGTCTTCATCCTTATGCTCCAAAAAGCATAATTTATCCTATCAAAAAAAGGTGCATTATTTGTCAAAAAACCTTCATGTGGTCCACCATCATGCTTTCTAGATCTACCTTCAAACTATAAAACTTTTTCCAAAGGAACCTACTCTGATACCAATTGTTAAGAATGAAATATACTGAGGGGGGGTGAGTTAGTATATTATATGTCTTTTACTTAATCTAATTTACTTTTCTTTAACCACTTAATCTCATATTCAAGACATGCAATAAAATTAAAACAATAATATGCACCAAACAAGAGAGAGAGAGAGAGACACCAAATTTTTATGTGGAAATCCAAAGTGGTAAAAGCCACAGAGAAAAATATCAAGTATATGAATTAACACCAACTCAAATTACAAAGTTTGTAAGCACCAACCCCTTTGTTAAGCACCAACGTAGTAGCTATTTGTGAACACTAACCCATAGGAGTACCAACTCATTACAAATATTTGTGATCACCAACACACAAGATCACTAACCCATATTTTGTATAAAACATAACTATCTATCAATGTTGCTTACTCAAAAAATGATAGAACTCTATAATATATCCTACTTTTCTCTCCTCTAAAACAAATACAAATCATGCACTCTCTTACATATTACAAATGGATTATAAAGCCTTTATTTATAGATTTTAAAATGACCTTTGGCATTCACCCTTTATGGCCCTTCAATCCTCATTGAAAATGGTACCAAACTTGCATGACCCTTCATATCCTTTCACTTGAAAAGTCACATGGTGACCCTTCATGAGAAAATGCATCCTTTCTTCTTTTGTCTTTATCTAGGTGAATTTTAATATTCCTCAAAGTGTCCATTCATGGAAAAAATTTCCTTACCCTCGTTTATATTCACATGGTTACTCTTGGAATTCCTCAAGATGACTCTTCATGAGAAAATGCATCCCATTCCTCTTTTGTCTTTCCCCCATGAATCTTTAACTTATCCATGGGCCCTGTTTTAACTTATATGCAACCAAAAATATATTTTTTAATATTAAATAAATATTAATAGACATTAGCCAAGATATGAATATTAAAAACACTAAAATGCATATGGGGCCTTTATCACCAATACTAAACCTTTGACATCAATGACAATATTTCCAACAGAAACATTAAATCAATATAATCCTTTCTAGCAATCCTTGATGTAGGGATTGTCATACTAGATGATGCTTCATTATATTATGATGTGATCATGATTTTTAATGGAATTAAGATGTAATTTGGTTGAAAGGTAAGGTTTAAATTTTTAAATGGATGGGGATCGATTTGGACATTATGGATCTTGACCTCATGTTTGAATTTAATATATTGGTGTAAGGTGGAGGGGATACAATTAATGGCATGTATCCAAGGACATATTAATATTATTTTGTATTAAAACTCTACTTTGATTATTTAAAATAACTTAGGTAGAGTACATATGTGTATTTAGATGGGAAGGATAACTATTTCTAATGTATAGGCCATGATATTTTTGAATGCTCATAAAATGGATAGAGATTGGGCTATAATAGTTTCAGGTAATTTTAGTTGCTTAAACACATGAGAGGAGATAATATTTATACTTTCTCTATTATAAAACATTACTTATTTAATTTAGGTCTAATCAATTTGGGTAGTGATCAATAGTGAGGGATCTTGGTCATCGGGCTACAACACTGATATTTTTGAATCATGGAATGTTATGGATTATAGATTTTGAAGTGATGCAATAAAAAGTTATAGAGTTTAGGGTTCATCAACATGTATCTCAATGGACTACAAGGATTCTATTATAGCCTCATGATTCTCTAGAGAGTTTTCGATAAGCTCATACTAATACATTTTGAGTAGGAGCTAATGAAGCTACTTTAGGATAGATATATGTATCAATTCTAAGGCATTATTATTTTATGGTTTTATTAAAATAGAAATTTTAGGTTTTGGGTTGGGCATTATAGGACTATTTATGCTATGAGATTTTGTAACAGTCATTTGGATTTATCATGATTATGGGAATTATGACCTTGGGTTTGGGATCGCATAGCTATGTGAATCATGTCTATCTAAAAAAAGGGTGGTTTTTTCATATTTGTATACTCATCCAAATATATAAGGTTTAGGAGGGGTTAATATTGAGATCTATCAAAGGTTTTATCTTCCTGTGAAGCTCATTCTGATACTATTGGTAATATACTAGTTCATAAGGTGGATGTGACCCTAGTAGTTTGATTATGGGGATAGTCATGATATAATTGTTCCATTAAAATATCATCTTATTCTAATAAGTTTGGGATAAAAAATTTCAGCACATTATAACTTTTAGTATCATGTCCTCCTATTCGATGATACATGCATTCTTATTTTACTAATACCATAATAATATTTGAATGTGGGGATTAATAGGTTTTATGGGTGATAGAGTGACAAGGGAGGTTTGAATAAGTTGATTGAGGATCTTAGAGTAAGACCCATTTAATGGATCCTGACTAGGTGGTTTAATATTTTGAAGCATTCATATGGAATTTGCATTTGCTTTCAAACCTTTATCCTTTCAAATGGTTATTTTAATATTCCCTATATCAGTTACTTTATGCTTGGGATAAAATCTCATGCCTAAGCCTTGTGGATAGTAAGGGTTTAAATGGTTATGTATTTTCATTATCATAGTGGGAGGATCCCTTTATGATGGTACATGCTCTTTAGAATATGATTCTTTAATAGTGTCTTTTAGTATTTCTAAAGGATGGGGTCTCAATATAAATGTTTTAGTTCAAATATGTGGTAGAGGTACTTTTCCTTTTCAAATATGATAGGGGGTAGTAGGGATATCCTCTTTAGGGAGTTAAATATTTATGGGTGGATGTTTCAATTATTTTATTCATGATTCTTTGAGGTTTTTTTTTTATACATATATTCTTCCCCTTAATTTCTCTAAGATTTTGCTCTTATCGAGTTATGAGGGGAGCTAGTTTTGGTTTTGTTTAAGGAAACATAATAGTCTCCTCAGGGGGGAGTAAATTAGAAGGGATGGGTATGATACATGAAATTGATAAGGTGACATAAGGAGTGGGATTATTATCTTGTAGGATGTCTAAAAAATCATTCTCCTTAAAATATCTATCCTTTTTTGTTTCTAGTTGATCATCTTGAATGTTTTCAAATAATGTTTCCTCAAGTGGATCCCAAATATTGAGATCCAAAAATCTTGAGTGAGTTTTTGGGATAAATTCACTTAATTTAGTTGGTTCAAAGGCATCTCATATAAGGATATTGTGGATAGAATCAACATCAACCTATTTAGGTAGAAGTTGATCATGGCTTGTACTGAACACATGGGTCTCATGGTGTAAGGTGGATCCCAAATTAGTCTGTGAAGAATTAGAAATGGAAGTGTGGTTAGGGAAAAATTACTTTAAAATGTATATATACTTATTAAGGGGATGGTAGGGACTATCTAATTGTAACTTCACTTAGTCAATAAGGTTCTATACAAGACCCTTGAAATAGTGACATATATTCATGTCATGACTATTGCATGATGGTAGTTGCAAAAGTCATTTTACTTGAACCAATTAGGATTAGGGCAAGAGTCATCAAGAGGTCTAATTGAAGGAAGATCAATGATAGATGCCTTTAGTATTTTGTCTAAGATAGAAGAATAATACTCTCTTAAGGGCATGTAATAGCATAGAGGAAAATGTGTTAATGGTTTTTGGGATTGTGCCTGAGAGGTAGAATGTTTAAATTAGATATTTAAATTTATGAGGGTGCTGATTTTAAGAATATGGCCTTAGTAATGACTTTGGTTTCATTATTGTTAGTCCCTTTATAGGGATCATATTTGAAGTTTTTACTACATATTTTCACTTTCCCTTCTTCTAAAGCTTGAATTTTTAGTTTTTGGGGCATCAAAAAGGCCTTATCAAAGGTTCTAAAGGATTGAACCCATAACATTGATGAGATATGTTTATCACATGATCTCACAAATAATTCAATTAGTTTGGGTTGAGGGAGGGAAAATGTGAGTTGGTTTATAAGACTCTTCCATCTAGGCATAAAATTAGCAACATATTCATCATCAAATTTTTTGATGTTATAGAGGTTGGTGATGGTTAATTTTCCTGAAATGTTGACAGAAAAGTGTTAAAAAAATATTTGGGCTAGCTTCCCAAAATATAATAGGGAATGTTGAGGGATTGACTAGCATCATTGGAAAGGTTCTAAGAAGAAGAGCATCATCATTAGATATAAGATAACAAGCATGTCTAAATGCTCAAATGTGATACTGAGGATCCTCCTTATTTTGAAACTCCATAAATTTTGGAAGATCCTATTGTGAAGGGTGTAGTATAATGGGGATAATTGGGTTAATAGGTTTAATACAAATTTGATCATAAGTGAACATATTTTTTTGCTCAAAGATAGAGGATTCTAAATTCACCATCCTATTCAAAAGTTCTAATTGGTTATTATATTGAGTGATTCCCCTAACACATTGTATTATAGATGTTGATAAGTAAGAAATGGAATATAAAAGGATTATGGCAAAAGGTAACCAACAGAAGTGGTCATAATTGGTTGGGACACTACCACATACTATGGGGCTTGTAAGGGTATATAAGTCGACCCAAAATATTTTAAGGGAGATATGTATTGGGTGGTTAATGGGATATATTATTGAGAAGGTTGATTCATGGGAGCTTATTGTAAAGGCTGATTTTGGGGATTCAAAGGGAGGCTAGTTTCGATGGGTGGGAGAGTAACTAGGATTGAGATAAATATATTTTGAGTTATTTTGGTAAGAGGTGGAGTATAACCATTAGATGTTACTAGAGATAGATTACTTAAAGGTTACATAATGTTAGTATTAGAACTTGTCAGGAGAGGATTATTGAGGGAGGACACCATAGTTTTAGTAAACCTTTCATTTTCCTCTAGAGGCATGCCAAAATCATTCATAAAAAAATATTTATGAGGGGAGAGTGGAATGAAGATAGCTCAGGTGCTAAGGTAAAGGCTAAGTATGATTTGATTACTATCCAATATGGTGTCAAATTTAGGATCTCCCTAAGTATAAAACTAGGGAATACCCTCACCCATGGATTTAGGGGAGGTAGGAGGACTCAAGGAGTTCTCCATGGATGAGGATGAATTTGTGGGTTTGGTTTTCTTTAGTGACTACTATTAAGTAAAAACCATGTAAAAATGAATAAACATAAAGGAATGAAAATAGAAATCAAACAATATTATTTTTGATTATCTCATTTTAGTGGAAAATAGGCACACATGCTACAAAATGTACTTATAGAGATTTTATTTTTTAATAAAATTACTTTATGATAAGGAAAAAGGTTAATGAAGGTTCTAAGAAAAAATAATCTAGAGATGGTTTTAGGTTTATTCAGGCTCAAAAGATCTTTGTACTAGAATCGATACATGGCTTGGTCTTGGGACCTACCCACTCACTTCATACACCATATCTTAAGGGTGTTAGGTGCTTAACTAGTATATACTTGATTACCAAAATTTATACTTCATCAACATACTAAGTTGATTCTCCCCTTGGCGGTGAAATGTAAGTAGGATAGTCAAGATGAAGGCTACTACTAGGTGATCAACCTGAACCATCCATCTCAAAATTGAGATGTGTGGTTGAGGATTAATTCAATTTTTGGAATTAAGTTTACAATTATCCTCATCATGAAATTGGAAGAAGGGGAGATTAAGAGGCGTGGAGGGCTTTGATGAGGTATGGGAGGCATGAATCCTAATATTTATGGCTTATGGATGTCTTCCCAAGAAATGAGGTCACCTAATGATGCATATATTAAATATTCATTTCTAAAAATAAGTATTAAACAAGTTTTCATGGATTTATCGATTAGGCTCTAATTTGGTTTAATTAATTCTTAAGCATGATTAAGCACTTTGTGCAAAAATTACCTAAATTGATCAGAATGCCTTGTTATTGGTCCAAAATTTGACTGTATTAGAATTAGAAGGTAATGTTAGATGTGTTGGATCCATTATCCCATTTAGTATATTATCAATAGAAAATAACAAAGGCACATGTCTTGTACAAGATATTTGATAGGAAAGAGCAATCTAGCACACCTAAGTGTAAAATTAACATTTTGACTCAAAATGAATTGATTAAAGTTAGCTAGCCCATAAATTGCACTATCCCATTTAATGATACTCTAGCCAAAATCAACACTTGAATACGTCAGTTTCACATTTTTAGCATGTTTTAGTGTTTTTAGGCCAAATTGTGCATTTTGGGTAGAAATTGGCCAAAAGCTTGATTGAAGGTCATTGGTGGCCAGATTTAAGTGTCTATAGTTTTCCCCTATTTGGGAAGATGTTGAAAATCATAGGTAAAGCATTGTCTTCTCAAATAATGAGAGATGGCCCGTATGCCAAAAAGAAGATGATGACTGAAGAACAAAGCTCCAAATGGTTTTGGGAAGCCTATGATGATGCCTCCTTAAGGGAGTGACCATCACATTTACTAATGGATGGTCCTTAAAAAAGAATAAATAAGAAAGGTATAATTAATCCATGGTTGAGATTAATCCAAATGAGAAAATGTTTGCATGCATTGATGTAAAAAGCATACTAATTTACCCAGATGTGGTTACAATCCATATTAAAATTCAAAATAATGATTTGCCCATAGGTGGTTATAATAATTAGGAGGACTTGGATTAGATAAAGATGAGGGTACCCCATTTAGGGATGATTATCAAGCATAATGCAAGGATATAACTTAGAATACATATTAAAGATGAGTAGGCAAAAAATCATGAAAGAGATGAATAGAAGAATAAGATTGATAAATATAAAATATTACTTGTAGCTACTAATGAGGAGATGCTCATCTTGATTATAAATCATACAACTAGAATGGCCAATGGGTTAATTTGATCAAGGGTGGGATGGGAGGATTTATCAAGGTGCCAAGGAGAAACTTATGTGGCTCTATTGATTTTAGACCTTTATGAAGCTAATTTTTGTTGTAGCATGTGATGGTAGGCATTATGATAGAACACCATGAAGACTTGGCTAAAAAATGCATAAGGACTGACTCCTAATCCAATAAACACTTGAAAATAATGCACCAATGATAAAAACCACGATGACAATGTTGACGTATGAATATGGATAGACCCAATAATAATGTTCTCAAGGAATCACCAAATGAATGCATATAGGTTGAGTCAAGATAATAGTGCTGAAAGCAAACAAATAGGCAAGTGAAAAAACAAAAAACAAACAAACAAACAAATAACCTAAAATAACAAACAAATAAAAACCTTAAAAATAAAAGCAAAAAAATCATCCTAACAATGACAATGCCCCAGTAAGGTAGATCTAAGATAACTGACTAGGATTAGACAGGATAAATGTTTTTGGATTTTTAAAATGTTATGAATATTTTTGGAATTTCGGGGTATCTTAACTCCTTTGAGAATGATAAAATACATGTTTGTAAAATAGTGAGAGCATTTGCCTTAGGTTGCTCATAAAATGGTGAGAGAGTATGGAAAGGGGGACTGAGGTGACCTCAACATGAATTGAGAATGACCAGAATAGTCCTAAAATAACCTAAAGTCATAGTAATTCCATCCACACAAAAGGTAGGGAAAAACTAACTAGGTCCCAACAAGTTCTCAAATCTGATAAATAGTCAATCAAATGAAAATAATGATGGCAAGATGATGTAGAAATGCATGATAAACAAGTGTTGGCCCTAGTTTACCCATAGGTAGTTATAACTAGGATACAAAAACATAGGTCAATGATATTAAGTTGCCCATAGGAGGTTATAATCAGTAGCAAGATTGGTGAAACATTGATTTTCTCATAGGCGATTATAATCAGGCTCACATAAACAAACTTGATATAAGATGGAAAATGAAAGATATCTTTCCAGAAAAACTATCACACTAATTTCATAGACTATCATTGAAACATGGATCGGATTGATTATTGAAACTTAATATTAATCCTCTCATAAAAGGTGCAAAAAGAACCAAATGAACCAAGATAAAAATAGGATTAGGTAGGATGACTAGAAACAAGCTTTGGTCTAGAGAGGAATGGAATGACATTGCTTTAGGATAATGATGGTTTGATAAATTGGATAAAATGGTAAGAGGGTTGCCCCGAAGTGATAGGGTGAATAGTAGGAATATGTGACAATGGCACAAGGATATGTAACAATGGTAATGGCATTGTAATGTGAAATGGTATGGTAAATGTTTTTGGCATGGGTGTGTTTTTTTTATTTTGTTGTTCTTTTTAATGGGGAGATGCACATATTAATCAAAAAATGAAACAAAAAAAATATTTGATCATGTTAATTTCTATCCCACACCTCATCTAAATAATTTATCCATCAAGAATTGCCTATAAATTTGGTTGTCAAGAATTTTTTTTTGAGCTTCATTGGTTGTTGATTTTGATTCCTTCAAACATCAAGATAACTTATCTTTGTATCCTATAAAAATAAAAGTGTGGCCATGGGTGGTAAATAAGGACAAATAATAGATGGTAGGTTTTATTGTGAAATGGAATGGTTGATGATAATGGAATGTGTAACGGTTGGGAAACAAATGAAGATTGGGACTTTCAGTCACACGTAATGTTATTGATGTTGTATTTTACATAAATTTGGTTGTGGTGGGGCTGAAGACTTGTTCTCTTGAAAGGACCACTTGATTTTTTTGTTATTTGATCTTGAGAGTAGTTACCATCTGATTAGGCTATAGATTGGAAACTTTTTTTTATTTGATCTTTGATTTTGTCTTCATCAAGCAATGAAGAACTTTTGTGCTCAACTATTGGTGCCTCAATGAGGTTTTCACCAATGAATTTGTCTTGATTGTCCTATAGTTCCTTCAAAAAGGTTTCACTAAGGAATGTGTACTTTTGACTTTGATTGTCTTTTAGCACTTCCAAAAAGTTTTCACTATGAGAGTTTTCTTTTTCTCTTTGATTGTCCCCTAACACCTATAAAAAGGTTTCACTAGGAGAGTGTTCTTCTCTTATATGAATGTGGTCTTGGCCTCCTTTCCCTTCTTAAATAATTATGTCACCATGGATTTAGTTTAACAAAGTATGATTATGTCGATCCCAATTGACACTTGTGGGAGATGTAAATCAATGATATGGCTATTTTGGTTAATGGTAATGGCCTATGAAATGGTAATGGAATGGGAAAAGGATAATAGGATAAATTGTGTTGAAGCTAAATTACTCATCCTCAACAACTATAGAAGGATCACAAATGTATTCAAATTTATTTTCAAGGTATGTATAACCAATGTTCTTCTTCTTTTGAATCTAATTATAACTCAATGAAATCTAAATCTAACGTTGAGACTAATGTTGATTTTGATTTTGATGATAAATTTGATGTTGGTTGAAGAATAGAACCTAACTCTAACTTTGATTCTTTATCTGATGGGTACTCTATTATAATGATGTATTGTTGAATGTTTAGTATTGGATAAATAACAACCTATGATGGCATAATGGGCTCTACTAAGACTAGTTTATCAAAGTGAGACTTCTCTAGGATGGGAAAAGGTAAAGAGACAACTCCTCAAAGATTGGTTTGTAAATAGGTGGATCTTTAAAAATAGGCATATGGTCAAGGCAATGATTTACCCAAAGGTGGTTATAATCATTAAAAAATGACTCGGCAAAGACTGGCTCATTAGAATGAGACTCCTCGATAACTAGTATAGGATCAATAGGAAATTTATAATAGTTTGACATATCACAAAAGATTGGTTCAATAAAAACATCTCAAATTGGTTGGTTCTCTTGGCCTTGGTTTATAATGAGTTGGAAAATACTAGTTTTGAACACAACTTGGTCTTTGAAAGATTAGATCGATTGAGGTTTGGATGGTATTGGTACTCAATAAGGAATAAATTATGGTTAGATAATGGTAGGGAATTGTGGAGAATGATTTCTCACATTAGCCAAAGGATGAAGTTCTGAAATGGTAATGATAGGGTATCATGGGGCTTGATTGCTCACACAAGCCAAGATGGGTGTTGTGGAGCTTGATTTCTCACATAAGCCAAAGGATGAGGTCTTGGTATAGAAATAGTTTGGCATTGTGGTCATAAAATAGAAATGGTATGATTTGGGGGAGCTTGATTACTCACATAAGCCAAAGCATCGAAGTCTTCCTCATAAACCATATCATCCTAGTCATGAACTAGCTCATAAGATGGTTCTTGACTATGTTCCACATATTGATTATTATAAAGAGGGTATGAATCCATATCACAAATAATATTATCTATAGTTGGTCTTCAAAGTCCTCCTCACAAGCCTCTTCATACCAATCAAGGTTTCAATTTTGATTTTGTAGATTTTAACTATGTTCCCCATATGGAGTATTGTATGGAGAATAATAAAACTCCTTAGAAAATATTTCTCTATAGGGGTTCCTAGTGGGATTTTATGTAGCCATTATATCATAATTTGGAATGTATGTGACACCACCATAAGTGTAGTTAGACATATTTACATAAATGATGAAATCTCCAAAACAAAAAAGGCTTAGAGTTATGCCAACTCTGAAAAACTATGTCCAAAAGATAAATGGTTCAAACTTGGTTTAACTTGGTTAAAGGTGGAGTTGTATATCTAATATAGTCTAAAAGTACAGCTATATCTCCAAAATGATTTATGCTAAAACTTGGCATAAAATAGTCTAACATCAAATGTCTAATGTCAAATGTCATACGCACAAAAGGTCAAGCATCTAAATAAAAATTGGCGTGTCAAAGGTCTAGGTCAAAGTGTTATAAACAAGGTCTAAACTAGGAAAGGGAAAAGTTTAGTTTATTCATATTTTGAAAAAACATGGAGTCTAAATCTAGGCTCAAATAAATAGGCATACAACAAGACTTTTGGCCAAATGGAATCAAAATCTAGACTTGAAACAACGGCTGATGTGATTTGATTTAATCTAACAAGTTTGGAAACAACTTTTACATAGACCTAGTATATGGAATCAAACATAAACATGATAAGTTGGCATAAAGAATAAGACAAAAGGATTTTTGAATAAAGACTATGTTTTCCCAAATAAAGGCACAAACAATGATAAGGATAAGTACTAAATAAACAAATCATCAATAGTTTTCAAATTTGGGTAATTAATTAACCTAATTTATACAACCTAAAATAGAAATATTTGTGTATTATCCCCAAAAATTAGGGCCTAAACAAAAATCAATCAATGTTTGAATCCAAACTTGACAAGGCTAATTGAAAACACAACGTTGAAAACTAGGACTTGACCAAACAAGCTAGACAATATTGGATAACATGATAGCACAAGTCAAAGGTCCAAATGGTATACATGACATGGTTTGAAACAAATAATTTTTTTAGCACAAGGTGAAGTAAGTCTTGAAACAAATTGAGCAGCCTAACGATGTAAACATGCTTGAATAATGTGATCTATGTTATGCTTCAAAAAACTCAAAGGCAACAAGGTTTTAACATGATTTGGGTAGCATAACATGACCCTCCTCAACTCAAATGACACACACACAAACAATTTTAGCAAAAATTTCAAGGCACAAGTGTGGTGTAAAATGGATAGTATAATGCCTCTTTAGATAAAAGAGTGACATATTGAAAAATTAATTTTGACATGGCTTATGAATAAACAAGCAAGTTTAGTCTCAAAACATACCAAGTAAAAATGACCAAAATAATCTAAGTATAATTGTCCAAATATTAACAAGGGTATGGAAATGTAGGGTTGACTAAAATAACAAGCTTTCAAACGTTTCTAGGGGAATCAATTGCATAATGATATTTTCATGTCAAAAAATGCAAAAGACAAGCATAAAATTTGTGTGATCATGGCATTGGTTAGTTTTAAAAATGTCTAGTTCTTTTTTTAACCACTAAATCATACTATTCACTCAATGTAGTGCAATATCCAAATGTAGATACATCCCATGTACAACTCAGAAGGAGTAAGTGAAGTCAATGCCAGGAGATGAAATCCCAGGTCAAAGCTTCCCTAAAGAACTCATGGGAGGTAATGACATCCCCCTCAAAAGACAAGTTTGCATGAAAATAAAATAATAATATAAAGACTTTAGGGTTATTTTAAAGGTCACCCAAACTTTGATGAGTTTTTCGGGAGTGATTTAGATGACTTTCTTTCTAAGCCTTCGACTAGGCTATTTGCAATAGGAATGTTGCTTTTGATTCCAAAGTTTCCATAAATAGGACAAAAGGAAGATCATACATGCAACATCCCTATTCTTTCCAAACAAAAATTAGATCAAGCAACTATTGAAGATAAAAATCTTAGAAAGATGAGTTCATTTTTAAGCCAAAATGGAAAATGAGGTGGTATTAATTTGACCCCTTGGTATTAGTTGTAACTTTGAAAACTAATGCTAAAAAATCACTTAAGCACTTAAATGTTACTTTAAGAACCAAAATAATGTTCCTAATTCATTTTAAGCATGCAAAAGGTGATCTAAACATGTTTTTAGCAAAAGTGAGGCTTGGTCCTACAATAAAAGTGTTAGCATGTCCTTTAGCCTTGAAGTTATTTTGGGTTTGAAATAATGAACTTCAAAAAAAGAGCTCTCAAATTTGTGTTTTAAGAAATATATAGTGACCAATGTTAGTTATATAACTGATAATGGTTACACTTTCTAACCGATGATGGATATCTAACTGACATCAGTTATACCAATAGTGACTGACCCAACTGATGATGGTTTTATTAACTGACATCAATCACTGTGTAAACCCATAACAAATAAAAATGTAAAAACAAAGTTATAAAATCAAATTTCAAGAGTTTTAATGATCCAAATGAATATTTTAAAGCTAAAAAATGATCTTCTTCATGTGTGGGATGCATCTTGTCCCACTGGGCATGCCATATGTGATCTAAGAATTTGACTCAAGAGAGGATGGTTAATATGGTGTTAGTTTTAAAATAAAAACAAAATGAAAGAAACACATTAACTAGCATAACATCTCTAGGCTTAGAAATTAGAGAGAGCTTAGTTAACAAACATGAATAAAACACACAACTAAAATGCAAAAGAAACCTTCTTTTACCTCACTTGGATGCTCCAAAATGCTTGTAGTGGCTTGCTCGACTTGTGCTCATGAAGTCCTTGGTATTGGAAGCTTGGCTACCTCCACCTCTCCTGGGCACCTTTGACTTTATGATTGGCTTGAAATTAATTTGGCATGGTAACACTATTTACAATGGCTTCTTGAAGATATTTGTGTATTATAACTTTGCACCAAAATAGCTTAGAAATGATATTCATGGCCTCTCTATTTATAGATTTTTGCAAATAGATAAAATCAACATGAACCATACATCTCAAGATTAAGATGTGTGTTTGAGGATTAATTCAATTTTTAAAATTAAGTTTATATTTATCCTCATCATGACATTGGGAGAAGGGGAAATTAAGAGGCATGGGAGGCATGAATCATGATATTTGTGGCATTTATGGCCTAGGGATGTCTTCTAAAGAAATGAGCTCACTTGATGATGTAGATATTCAATATTATTTTTTAAAAATAAGTATTCAAAATGTTTCCATGGATTTATTGTTTAGTCTCTAATTTTGTTTAATTTGCTCTTAATCATGATTAAGCACTTTGTACACAAATTACCCAAATTGATCAGAATGCCTTGTTATTGTTTTAAAATCTGAATAGATTAGAATTGGAAAGTGGTGTCAAATGCATTGGATCCATTATACCATTTAGGATATTATCAATAAAAAATAAAAAAGGCATGTGTCTTATGTAAGAGATTTGATAGGAAAGAGTAATTTAGAGCACCTAGCTATAAAATTAGCATTTTTACTCAAAATGAACTGATCAAAGTTAGCTAGCCCTTAAATTGAACTACCCCATTTAATGATACTCTAGCTAATATTTGCACATGAATAAGTTAGTTTCAAATTTTTAGCATGTTTTAGTGTTTTTAGGCCAAATTGTGAATTTTGGGTGGAAATTGGCCAAAATCCTGATTGGAGGTCATTGGTGGCCTATTTTAGGTGTCTAAAATAGTTTGGATTTGAAAATCCTTAAAAATATTTAGGTTTAATGTAGATTTGATAAATTTCAAGATCATGAAATATCAGATCAAATATAGTGGTGCATAGGTGAGGATACCATCAATGGGCCAAAATAGATCTATGATACGTGTTTAATCATGTGATCAAAGACCAATGGTAAACATCAAGTAAAAAATTTAGTGTATCTTAAGATGAATGTATGGCTGACAAGTGGAGAGACCTTAGGTACCCATATGAATATATAATAGCATGCAATCAAGAACATTATCAGTGGGCCCAAATAGATCAATGGTGTATTATCCATCGTACCAAAGTAGATCAATAGAGAGTGAAAAGTCAACTAATCAAGTGTCATGACCATAAAAACTATCAAGTGTCATGACCATAAAAACTACCAAGTGTCATGACCATAAAAACTATCAAGTAAATCAATATTACATGTTTGATCCATGTAAATGAAGATCGATGGTGAATGTAAGGTCAAGAAGTCAATGAGCTTAGGGTGAATGTGAGGCCACCATGTGGTGTAAGCACCAGACTAGATAGGGCTGATTGTAGGATCCATGGGAAGAATGGGGAGCTAGTAATTGGCATAATTTTAGAAGGCTTGGATCAATATCAATGGCCATTATTAAAATTGGAAATCTAGGGACTTCAAATAGAGGTCAAACATGGTTTAATTTGAACCAAGAACAATATTTCAAATGGTGTATACCACCATTGGAGCTCGATAGAATGCCATTGATCAGACATATTTATATAGTTAATTATTTTAATGGTGATGCACCATTACCATTAAATTTTAGAGGCATAATGAGGTTTTATTTAACCTAATATATTTAAGGAAAAAGACTATGCAACTTGTAGATATCTATTGACATGATTGCTATAGGAAAACAAATAAATGAGATTGGTTTTCAATCTATAGTAAATATATATTCAAGATGGAGTATGTGAATATACAAACAAGATATGAAAGAGTGTCTTATCTTCCAAAATGTCCACATCCTTGATAGATAGGTACTTACAACTGCTTAATGTTGACATGGTGTGGATGTGTCCATATTCAAGGTATCAGGACTTTGTCCTTATAGTGAAAGCAAGTGGAAGGTGGTGTGGAAGATCAAAGAAAAGAAATCTAGTGGTTAGATATGTATTCAATACTATTTAGAACCATAAATACTGTTAGGACTTGTTTCAAAGTCTTAACATTAGGTTAGATTTTTGGTAGTTAATAAATAATTATTGTAAATGGGGCATGCATCTTTTAGTAAAGACACCCCCATAAAATAAATTTACTTAGTTAATTTTAGGTAGTTTTCATGTTTATATTTATTAATTAGAACTACCTTATGGGTCATTTTCCTGTAAATAGTTAGTTATAGGATTAGTTGTTTTTACCAGTCATTGGTAAAAACTATATAAATCCATGTTTGCATTGTAAAAGGGTTAACAGAGTAAAGGCACCCTTATGTACTTGAGTTTTTGAATATTAATAAAATACTTGTGCACTTGTACTAAGTGGGGACAAGGTTCAACCTATTTGGTTCAAGGAGTTATCAATGGTATCAGAGCATGGTAATTTTGGGGGCTTGGTGAATTCAAAGGAGCAAGGTGAAAATTCAAATTCACGTGATATCATTTTGACATGAAATAAGGTATTCCATATAAAATGAAATGTTTTTATTGGTTTAAATGTTTGAAAATTTATTAAATTATTTTAATGTTTCAAATATTTTTTACATTTAAACCTTTGTATTTTCCATATACCACAGTCTAGTCATTTTGGCCATTTAATACTCCATATTTCTATGATTAAACTCATAATTTAGCATAAAAAATCAATTTTTAGCATTTAAATGTTATCAAATTCATTGTTTTTTTGCAAAAACTATATTTGTACAACCTGTTTTCTTTTGAAAACCTCTAAAAATTTTCATTCATGGCTGCCATTATTATTTTCATTCATTTCAGCTCTTTTTAAATCCAAAACATCTGTCAATCTTGATTAAATATTATTAAAATCCCTATTTTTGCATTCTAAATGAAAAATCTAGAAAAATATGAGTTGTATGGCCTTCCAATGCCCTGATTTCATTTTGAACCCATTCTCTACAAAAAATACCTTAAAAATCTACCAAAACTCAGTCAAAAACATTTTTATCCTTCCTGTATGGATTTGTACGGCCTATAGGAGAGAGAGCAGGTGGAGGGAAACTTCTAGTAGCAGCCATGGCATCCCAAGCAAGCATGGCATAGGTTTAATCTCATGAATAAATATTTTTTCATGTTTCTAAAGTTTGCATTCAAAAATTTGTTGTGACTAGGTCCCACGAGAGATAGCTTGGAAGAGAAGGCTGAAAAAGGGAGAATTTTGAATTTATTTACACACATGTAGTTTTTTTTCCCTCATACATAAAATCTAGAATAAATAGAAAATTTTGAGTGTAATATTCTGAAAATGCTCTTAGAGAAATTGGTTAAGCTTATTTTGTAAGAAGTTTTCAAAGGAGGAGGTCAAGGGTTCAAATCCCTTCTTTTTGGAGAAAATTCTTTTTGCTTTGGAATATGCTTTTTTGTAAAAGGAATATTCCCTTTTAAATATGAATATTGTAAAACACATACTTATTGTATTGTGTTATTTTAAAAAATAAAAAAGGGGGAATTCAATTCTATTTCTTTTACATTATTGTGGTGATATAAGGGTGTAATTGGTGGAATAAGGTTGTAATTTGGTGAAATAAGGATGTAATCATTGATTTTTGGTGAGGTTAAGTGCAAAACCCATCAAAAATACTTATTTTTCTTTTGTGCTCTACGTGGAGGTTAAGTACAAGACCCAATAGAAGCAGTGTCTTGTGCAGTGAGTGTGATATTTGTTCAATCTGTTTTGCATTTTGTCACACTTTTCTCTACTACACTTGCTTTCATTTCATAAATTCCAAAGATTCAAAATTTGATTTCAAATGGCGATAGATTAAAAATTTACAATTATTCATATTGGAAATGATTGATGGAGGCTTCACTAGTTTTTAATGAGTTATGGGATATTGTTAAGAATGAAAATCCCACATTGCCAATAGAGCAAGCTAAATTAGACATATTTAATTTTCATGATTATAAGGCCTTAGCTCTCATTAAATGTTGTTGTACTCATGATACTTATGTTCATATTGAAAATTCTCCTCATAGTTACACTGCATGGAAAACATTGTCAGATTTGTATGATAAGCAACCTACGCATAAGAAGGTAGATATTCATATGCAATTGTTTACTTTGTCATTAGATGAAGATGGGGATATGGGAGAATATATGTCTAAGTTGAAAAATATCACTACTGAGTACACTAAGGCTAGTTTTAGAAAAGTAGATGATGACCTCATAGTCACTGCTACTTTGAAAGGACTACCAGGGTCCTATAGGAATTTTGTTGAAATGTTACATGTCTCTGACAAGATCACAGGCATCACCTTTGATAATTTGGTTGAGTTTATCATCCAACATGACCTCTCTCTACCCAAGAAATCCAATAAAACTAAAGAATCCCATGTTTTAGAGTCAAAGCCTAGTTCATCTTCATTTGGGCATCAAAATAATAGAGGAAATAGTTATAGAGGGGGTCAAGGTTATAGAGGAGGCAGATATCAAAATAGAGGTAGGGGTCATTAAAATAATCAACAATCTAATGAATCACATTCACATGAAACAAGTTATCGAGGACATGTTCACAACTCATATAGGGGTAGAGGTCGAGGTAGATCAGACATTTAGTGTCATAGATGTGGAAAATTTGGTCACATTGCCTCATAATGTATGATTCTTTTTGATAAAATTTAGAGGCCACAAAAAGTGACTAAGTCTAACTCTACTCAGTATGCTGATCATGACTATGATGAGTCCAGTAATGTTTCCCATGAATCTATATTCACTACTTTGGGGCACATTGATTATATTGAATATGAGACTAGAGATGAGCTCATAGATGTATGGGTTTTAGACACAGGAGCAACCAAACACATAACATTTAGGAGAGATTTCTTTTGGTCTTTTAAGGAAGCTTCTCTCTCTCAAGTTGCCTTAGCAGATAAGTCTATGCATACACCACTAGGACTTGGATCTATTCGGATTCTTCTTCTTAATGGGTCTATAAAATACTTGGAAGATGTTTGGTATGTTCCCACATTGAAGAAACACTTACTTTCTTTGGTAACTATTCAAAAGAAAGGTTATCAAATTGTGCTTGAAAATGGGCTCATTTACATCAATTCAATGAAGGATGATTATAAAACAATATATACATGATATTAAGATGGAAACTTGGTTAGATTGCATTGTAAGGTGCTTCCTCCCAATATAAAAATTGTGGCAGTTGTTGACATAGGTATAGGTACTATGTATACACAATAGTTATGGCATCTCCACTATGGACATTTGAATATCCACTCTTTAGTGGATTTTTAGAGATATGGTATGGTGAACGGGTTGCCCACTTTTTGCAAAAATAGTATTCTTTGTGAGTCATGTGTTTTAGGCAAACAAAATTGGGAAAATTTTCCTAAATAGTCATCTTGGAGAGGTAACAGATGTTTACAGTTAGTTCATAGTGATGTATGTGACATGAAAAAGTCATCCATTGGTGGGTGTAGATACTTTGTCTTTTTTATTGATGAATTTTTTAGGATGACTTGGGTATTCTTTATGAAAAATAGATTTGAAGTTTTTGCCAAGTTTGTTGATTGGTTACACAGTTGAAAAAGAAACAGGTTCACATTTGGCCAATCTTCATTTAGATAATGGAGGTGAGTATACCTCAAATGAAATTTTAGATTATTATCGAAAACATGGTATTCATTGACAATATAGTACTGCTTATACTCCACAAAAAAATGGAGTATCTGAATGGATGAATATAACTTTAAAGGGCACAACACATGCCATGTTGTACTATAAACAACTTGATGATAAGTTTTGGGCCAAAGATATTGGTACTGTAGTGTATTTGAGAAATAGGTTTCCCATAATTGCACTTTTGGGACAAACTCCATATGAGGCATGGTATGGATTTAAACCAAAAGTTAAACACTTGAAAGTGTTTGGATGTCTTTATTTTTCTTTGGTTCCTATTAAACATAGAACTAAGTTGGAACCATGAAGTTGAAAATGCATCTTTCTTGGTTATTCTGAAGATAAAAAGGGGTTTCATTTGCTTGCACGGGATTCAAGAAAATTCATAGTGAGTTGAGATGTAATATTTGATCAGTTTGGGACTATGAACACTACATAGATTGATTCTCAACTTGATAGATTAGAGAGGAAAAACACAAAAAGAGATAAGGGTTTGAATAATGGGGATAACTCTTTGAAGTTATGGAATGAGACTCAAATTCCTTCACTTTCCTCTCCTTCATCTACAAGTTCACAGGTTGATGACTTAGAAATTGTTGAAAATTCTATAAGTCCCCCTTCAAATGATGCACATGATGATAATTATGGAGTCCCTGATTTGAATAATTTGACTAAGTATCCAAAATGGGCTCAAAGCACTTTTTTTGACTTGACAGAAGATGAAGTTGGTTTAACAAGGCCCATGAATTCTTGAAAATAGGTAAACTATGCTATGGTTGTTACTACTTCTTCCACTGAGCCATCCACTTTTGAGGAGGCATCTATTGAACATGTTTGGCAATAGGCAATGAAATGTGAGTATGATTCCATACTTAGCAATAATACATGGGTTTTTATTGATCCTCCACATGTTAAACCCATCGGATGTAAATGGGTTTATAGGACTAAGTATAAATTAGATGGTTCCATTGATAAACATAAGGCATGACTTGTTGCAAAAGGATATGCATAACAGTAAGGTATTGACTATTAGGAAACATTTGCACCAACTACCAAATGACACACTATTCATATGGTACTTACCTTAGTAGCACAAGATAGTTGGAAAGTAAATCAATTGGACGTTAAAAGTGCCATTTTAAATGGTGATTTATAGGAAGAAGTCTATATGAAACAACCTCAGGGTTTTAAACAGGTGGGTGCTGAACACAAAGTATGTAAATTGATAAAAACTTTGTATGGGCTCAAACAAGCACCCAAGGCTTGGTATGAGAAAATGGATTCATACTTTAAATCCATTGGTTTTCATTGCAATGAATCTGATGATACTCTCTATTTTCAAGTGCAGGGTAAGAAAATGGTGATACTTGTTCTTTATGTTGATGACTTATTTATTAGAAGAAATGATGAAAACCATAACAAGTCTGTGAAGAAGGAATTAAAAGATGGGTTTGAGATGACAGATTTGGACTTCTTCACTACTATCTAGGCATAGAGGTAACTCAAAAAGATCATAGTGTTTTCATTTCACAAACTAAGTATATTTCTGAGTTATTAGAGAGGTTTGGCATGAGTGATTGCAATCCTAATCTCACTCCCATGGAAAGTAATTTGAAATTGTCTAAGGATGATAGCAGTGCCTTTTTTGATGGCACCACATATAGACAATTGGTGGGAGGTTTGATATACTTGATGACTACTAGGCCTGATATTTCATTTTTAGTTGGCATTTTATCTAGGTGTATGCATGAGCCTAGAGAAATTAATTGGAATGTAGCAAAACAAGTACTTCATTACCTTTATGGAATGAAAACATATGGCCTTGAATATCACCACAACAAGAACTTCAAACTTGTTGGATATTATGATGTAGATTTTGGCAAATGTGTGGATGATAGAGTGTCAACCATAGGATAAACTATGCATATGGGTTAAGCTACCATTGCTTGGTGTTGTGAAAAGTAGTATACAGTGGCAAATTCATTAGTAGAATCAGAGTATATTACACCATGGGATGCTTCTAGAGAAATTGTTTACCTTCATCGTATTCTTGAAGATCTTTAGGTTTCTTAGTTTACTCCTACATAGTTATACATTGATAATCAGAGTGCAATCAATATGTCCAAGAATCCAATGTTTCACGCCAAAACAAAACATATGGATGTCAAAAACCATTATCTGTGAATGTTGGTGGAAAAGAAAACTCTTGATCCAATATATTGCCCAACTGTCGACCAGACAGCTGATATCTTCACAAAACCCTTGCCAGAATCAAATTTGAAAAATTCAAAAAAATGTTTGGTATGTGTCTAAAGACTTGACTTTGGATCATAGGGGGGTTTGTTAGGACTTGTTCCAAAGTCTTAACGTTAGGTTAGATTTTTGGTAGGTAATAAATAATTATTGTAAATGGGGCATGCATCTTTTAGTAAAGACACCCCCATAAAATAAACTTAGTTTAATTTTAGGTAGTTTTCATGTTTTATATTTATTAATTAGAACTACCTTATGGGTTGTTTTCCCATAAATAGTTGGTTATAGGATTAGTTGTTTTTACCAATCATTGGTAAAAACTATATAAATCCATGTTTGCATTGTAAAAGGGTTAACAGAGTAAAGGCACCCTTATGTACTTGATTTTTTGAATATTAATAAAATACTTGTGCACTCACACTAAGCGGGGACACGGTTCAACCTATTCGGTTCAAGGAGTTATCAAATATCTTTTCTCCAATAGACTTAGTCATGAATCATCATGAAAAGCAAACCCTTGTCTTCTAGTGGATCTCTCAACCAATGAGAAAAGCTTGAAGACTATTCAGATAAATGCAGGCTAGCTTATTAAGGAAGGCTTAGTCCTATTGACTTGACAAGTGGTGGATAATTTAATAAAGGTGGTCAAGACTCTATTCAAGTGATTAGACCTCATTTATTTATTTCTATACTCATTCTCCCTCTTCTCTCTCCATTCTTCCTATATCACCACATTCTTTCCCATTTTGTAAATCCTTCTCTCTCGCTCTCTCTAATTTTAGACTCTCACAAAGAATCTTTGATCTTGAAAATTAGGGGACTCTATAAGATATTTCAATATATGCTTAGTTTTATTAGGCTAAACCTTATCAAAATTTTGTAAGAAATACCTCTTGACGTAATAAAAGACTTGCTTTACCTATCTCTTACTTTGGATATGTGTTGATTGAGTTGTGCATGATGGCATAGTGAAGGTAAATATTCCTCATCCATTATCCTCCTTTCTAACCTCTTTTAGGTGTTTTAAGCTATTCTAGGTCTAGATTAGTGTTCTACTTAAACCTATTCCATGGAATACTTATGCAATTAGCTACATTGTGAGGTTGTATGAGCTAGCATTGTCTTCTACATATTTAGTGTGGGTTCAAGCTTATGGGAGTTTCCCATTTTTATTTAGTGAATCAACTTTTATCCTTCTTAGAACCCATTTCCCTGATTTTAACCATTTTCCATATAGTATCATTAGTTTAGGTGATCCATAAATATGAATTCATCCTTCTCCAAATTTTTAGCCTCACCGTAGGTTACCCATAGCTAAAGGTTGTCCCAATATTGTGAATGGGAGTGGGGGAGCCTAAATAACTCCTCCAAAAGGGTGTAATCTCATGCCACAATAGTTTATATCATGCCCAATGGGACTTAATACATTATATATTGGTGAAACATTTTGATGTTCTCTTCATCCAATCATCCTTTGGAGGCAAGTTTTCAATCATTAATGGTGACTCTAAGCATATATCAGCTAGTTTAAGTAGCCTAACTAAGTGCTTAATAATCATAATCTAGTATATATAATCAACCATCTTTTAATCAGTATGCTTTTTTCTACCCGTACAGATGACCAAGAATAGAAATTAGATTTGGATCAGAATTCTTAGCATGGATTTGATTAATTAGAACCTGAAGGTAGTATTGATGCTTCATATTTTCATGGATGTGTGTTCATGAAGTAGTTGAGAGAAAAGTAGACTTTTATTAGACTACTAAATGTCCATTTTACATAAATGAGAAAGAGGAAAGTGGATTAAAGCTTGATAAAGATAGGTGTGATATTTTAGACCTTGGATGGTTAAGTCAACCCTCATTTGTAGTTGAATATCAAGATGAAATATTGAGTGAGGTTAATGAAAGAGACATCTCAAATGCTTGAGAGATGCATTTTGATAAACATACTAGTGAAAATTTTGAAGGGTTATGGTAGAGGTTCAATTCCATAACCAAAGATTCAGAATAGATTAAGGGACATGTCCTTCTTATAAGAACCTATTATCATGTTTATCTAAGCATGACCAGTCCTAATTTGCACAAGGACAAGGGGGAAGGATATGGTATTTTTGAACTATTAAGTGAACCAAGTGTAGTTTCTCTCAAGAGCCTAAATAAAGTCTTCATGTAAAGCTTTCTCAAGAGTGATGAGAAACATCAAGAAAGTGCTCCTAAAATCCAACATGAACTAAGCTTGGAATACTTAGACTATTATGTCTACATTATAGACATATTTGTTCCATTTCATCCATTGGAGAGCACATCAAAAGGATTGGCCATCAAGCAGTTTGTTTCACCATTTCTAGTACCTCCAAATCAAGGTATTTTTTATCTTGGTTTTTTACAAGTGAATGATACTCAAATTTTTAAAATTTGACCCAAGAGGGAGATTTTTCTAAATTATTTTACAATATTATATATATTAGAGTATATTTCATTCTTTCCTCTATGTGACTTTGTGCATATTTATTTAGTAGGTTAGTTTTTATTTTTTACTTTTCTCCAAGTGACTACGTGTTCTTGCCTTTTTTTTCTTATTGATTCAAGAGAGATTTATCCATAGGTTGGTAGCTAATTTTTATCTTTAGATCAATATGTTCAACTAGAAAGGATACTCCATGTCCAATGGACTAGCCAAGATAAAAGGTCTAGGTTGTCAAGCATAAATAACATACTTCCCTATGAGTCACCAAATATGTTACCCAAATTTAATCCACATACAAAGATTCTACCTAGATAGATCAACTGAGTAGAGTTCCTACTTGAATAAATGATCAAATGACTTGAGCAAGTGAAGAATATGGACCAAACCATCATTAAACATCATGAAAAAATAGATAGGTTAGTCTAGTTTAACACTTAAATTCACATAAGAGGCCTCTTAGAGCTAAAGGATTGCATGGACATGAGGTTATTCATTCCTTGAACATTCTCTAAAAATTTCATGACTTGATGAGTTGTGTATCTCAAGTTAAAAGTGTTTGAAGTTAAACAAGAAGAATGAGATAGGCATGGATATGTAAAGCTTAAATCATGGAATGTATCCATTTGGATTTAAAAATCCTTGACAGGCTTCAGGTTTAACATAGATATAAAAAGTGTCAATATCATGGAATCTCTAATTAAATATAATGGCATGCAAGTAAGGACAATGTAAATGGGTCCAAATATATCTATGATGCATGTTTAATCATGTAATCAAAGATAAATATTGAGCATTAATTCAAAAGGTTAATTTATCTAAATATGAATGCATGGCTGAAAATTGGCAATATCTTAGGTGCCAATATGAATATATAACATCATATGGATGAGGATAGTATCAGTGGGCCCAAACAAATCAATGGTACATGATCCATTGTACCAAAGCATATCAATGATGAGTGAAAGG